>CM042180.1:5752022-5934346 GCA_023376005.1 Doryteuthis pealeii
ATATACATACATTATATGGTAGTGGGTGGCATTGGTGTGTAGGATGTCAATAGTTTCAGTACAATCATTAAAAACTAAAAAAGGATTTAGAATAGATAAAAAGGGGTGATAAGGAGCCATTAAGGTTAGGTTGGCAGACGAGAAGTCTAGCTTTTTGGGCAAATTGATAGTTGGCTAAAAGGGCAAGATGGCCAAAATCTCATCAATGAGGGTGGTCTTCAAAACAAAGGGCTTTTCAAAATCACGAAGGGGTGGGGGGGTTTAATGAATTCTTATCAATATATTTGATTACCAAATCAATTTAGTTTGTTTTGTTTTATGGCATTCAAACCTCTGGTTTTAATGCCAATAAAGTTTTGAAATAAAATTCATCTCTTAATGGAATAATCAATTTTTTTCATGAAACTCAGGTTTTCTATTTAACACATAGATTGGACCCTAACAAGTTTTACCACTCCAGGTCAGAGTGGACCAGGAAGCAATGGTGATGAAGGGGTGCTCTCATATCCCAGACCTCCTGAGAACAGGAACCTCACCAATCAGATACGAGTTTGTCATACCTGGGACATGAAGACCTCAGCCACCTCCTTTCTAGGCACCCTTAGATACAAAGGTCTTGGGGCAATAGGTGTTGGGGCAATCATAACAGGTGCTAGGGCTTGACATATGGCCAGCTAATTGATAGAGGGGGCCACCCGACTGCCCGTCTAGCCTAAGTAAGGTTGAGTGTTGCAGGTCTGGACTGCTCACCCCCAAGACCCCCTGTCCTTAAGCATCACGGGTTGCCAAACGACACGACAACAGGTGGCCCATTGGGGGAGTCTTACCCCTCTGCAGAGGTGCATCTAATGTCCAGCCGACAGGGCGGATTATTTGGGGAGATTTTCTTATTCTACATATATCGAAAAAACAACATTACTAAGTAGAAATTACGAAAATTTAATGAACAGAAAATTACAAAAAACGATCTACATTTATTTACCATTTAAGATTTCTTTATTCAAAAATGCATTATGACAATCCATTCCAAATGTAATATCAAATGTTTTACTACAGAATTGCATGGAAAATGATTCTATAACACATGCATTACAAATGATTTTTCTATAGAAATATATTGGAAATTATTTTATTATAAATAACGAATTAAAGTAATTTAACTTGAAGAATGGATGACAAATGAAATTTTTAACAGTTGAAATGCATTGAACAATGATTTTACTATAGAAATGCATTGGACAATGAATTTTTACTATAGAAATCGGCATTGGAAATGATTTTTACTATGAATACATGGACAATGATTTTTTACTATTTATTTTGCTATGTAAATTCATTACAATGATTTTATTATAGAAATGCATTGGAAATGATTTTAAATTGGAAATGCATATAAAATGATTTTACTTAGAACCATTGGATATGATTTTAACAGCATTGCATTACAATTTTTATTAAATGATTTATTAAGAATACCATTGGAATTAACTTTATTATAAAACGAATTACAGTAATTTTACTAAGAGGACTGCATTATAATGATTTTTCTAACGAGGAATGTTAATTGTTCTGCAAGTCAAGCTGGCCTTCCAAATGTCTCGAGTTCTAGATGTAAATAGCAAGCCAAAATGCACAATTGTCTTCAATCATTGACGAAGATGGTTATTCCTTTTCATCTGTCTGCCGCTCTCAACTAGGGCTTATTTTAAGGGAAGGGCTTACATAAATCTAATCCTGAAAATCCTGCTAAGGTCTTATAAATTGCAAATAGGTCTTATTTTTGTGGAAACACAAGTATATTTATCAAACCTTTCCATCGTTATATATAGAACAGGTGAAGTAAGCAATAAAAGCCTGCACAACACCTTAGATGAGTGACGCACTTAGTAATACCGTGTTTTCATGAAAATAAGACAGGGCTTTTACAATTTAACACTAGGGCTTATTTTTCAGGGATGTTGAGTGTTTGCATCTACATGTGGGATAGTGAAGAATGCTTATTTCTTTTGTCCGTCCTGCCGCTCCTCAACTAGGGCTTTTTTGAAGGGGAGGGCTTATATTAAAATCATCCTAAAAAAAATCACACTAGGTCCTAATTTTGTAGGTAGGCTTCTCTCATTTCCTGGGGAAACACGGTACAAACTAACTTAAACGCTCTTACTACTGATCCGCAAACTATATATTTCATGTTTCCGCGATTGGTAAAAAAATAAAAAATTCAAAGAAAATTCTGAGGTTTGCGTAGATGTCTTGAAAGGAATTTATATCTGAATTTATTCATAATTCAAATTAATCAATGTTTTGAATGGAAAGGAATACAGAGTGTTTTTTCAGGCCTGGTTTGGGGGGGGGGGGGGTTGCATTTGATAACTCACACACCTCAGAGGTAAGAGGTTAATAATAGTCTTAAGGAAAAAAAAAGCAAAGTGTTTTGATACAAGTGTTGTTGTAAGTTGAATAATCTTATATAATAGCGATTTGGTGTCTGTGTCTGTATGAAAACTATACACTGCTTACCATCACAATACCCTCAGGAATTGTGTAAGTTATCAATGAGCATTTAATTTATATCAAAATATTTATACATCAAATAAATTTATTTATTAACAATAGTCTCTAATGAAAAATATGAATTAGATTTGCCGTCAAAACCAGCCAGTCCATGGATTAGTGCGATGTAAAATCCTGCAATGTGTCTTATAAGAAAAGAAATATATGGTGTGGTTTAATTTGCATACTGTATTTAACACAAACCGGGTTTAATAAATAATTATTGGTATTATTGGATCTATATTATTGTTTTATTCCCTCAACGTAATTTAAAAATCAATCTAGGAATGATTTATTATACAAACCAATTAAGATATAATTAAAATAAGTGTAAATCATTTTAAATATGCGTTATGAATCTTATGCCCGAGGGTGCATATTACTGTTAGTTTATATTAATAGTGTATATTCTAGTGCAAAGAATTTTTTTTCTTTCCGTTTTTTTCAAGGTTATATGAGAAATAGTAAAATGTGAAATGCCTAAGGAGACATCAAAATAAATAATTATAATAATTCTTGAAAAAAAAATTGTTACTGTAGTCAAACATCTTTAGTCACTTTCGAGGATATCGGTACTCCCAGTTTTTGGTTTGGTTTTGTTTTAGCGGCATAAAAACCTCAGTGGATGATGTAATGCCAACAAAGTTTTTTGAAATAAATTCATTCCTTAATGAGGCGTCAATTTTTTTAAATAAACACATTTTTCTATTTAACCCATAAGAATGGGAACCGGATACTAACAGGTACTACCACTCAGGGTTAGAGTGGACCAGGGAGCAATGGGTGGATGAAGGGGTGCTCCAACAAACCTGGAACCTCACATTAAGATAGAGTTTGACATCAATTCCAGGACATGTAGACCCTCAGCACTCATATGATTAAAAGGATTGTGGCTTGCCCATAAGGGCATAGAGTTGGGGCAATCATAAGTTGCTTAGGGCTTGATGCGACCAGCCGATTGAATTGGACGGGGCCTCTTTGATCGCCTGTCTAAGCTAGAAAGGGCCAAGTGGAGGTTGCATGTCAATGGACTACTCAGCCACTGGGTTCCATCCTTAAGCATCACTCATTGGGGGAAGTCTTACGCACCTCTGCAGAGGTGCAGTTGGTAGTATCTAATGCCCGCCACCGGACAGGGCGGACAAATTTTCAATAAGTATTTTTTCCATTCAAGTGGTTCCTAAAAGATGATTACACATCCGGGCCGCTTCACAGGCAAAACAAAAGATGAACAGGGTGTTTCAACGTAAGGAGTTTCAGTGTACAACAAAGTGACACATGTGAGAGCTACTACAGTGGCTTACGGTAGGATAACACTGGTGGGCAGCCGCTATAAACAAACTCTCCAGAATGGGAACCTCACCATCCGACTTCTAGCAGCTCATATGATAAAAAGGGTTGGGGCTTGACATATTACAGGCAATAGGGTCGGGTACAATCATAGTCTTTCCTAATTCAATAATAATATTTAATTATATTAAAACTGAAACTAGTTTTGGAACGAGGGGGGGGGGACGCATTTTTTTGGCTAGTTGAATTATAATTTTTATTCATGATGTATGTGTGCATGCATAGAAGTTTGCCCATAAGGAAAGAAAAGAAAGCCATTTTTGTTGTTTTTTTTTTTTTTAAGCTAAAGCCACGAAGATTTACGAAGGATCCGTCTGCCTTAAAGGAAGATCCGGGATAATCCACTAGAGCAAAGTTATTGAAAGAATCTCCCCCAAGGTGATCAGCAGAGTGACAATAAAGCCTAAAAGTCACAGTGAAGAGAAGAAGAAAAAAAAGGAGCGCGAGGCGCGGAGAATATTTAAAAGTGGTGTTTCAGTGTGCGACCTGATACACCCACGCAGGAAGAGGAGAGTTTGCTTGTTTGGTCATCTGACTAATAGGAGTGGAATGTAAGACATGAAGGGAGTTGCCTACCAATCTTTGTTTTAAGAAAGTGTGAGTCTAACAGCGTTTGATTTTCACGGGGGGAGCCATCGTCTTGTACCTGGGCAGGGTCAGTTAGTCGCCTCTCTCTTAACAGGACGAACTGTAGCGGCGGAGAATGAACTTTACCAATTAACGCCAGTTAACAGACAACAACAAAAAAAAAACAAAAAAAATAAAAAATATCAAAATAAAAATAACAAAAAAATGAAAGATAAAAAATAACTAATGACATACAAAAAAATATTCAGGTGTTTACATAATCACTAAATGAGAAGAAATATATAAGTCAGAGGTTCTCAAAATTTTTTGGTGATGGCTCCCCCTCTGCATTTCCAATGTATTTGAGTGGGCACCATTATAGTCATATAGAAGATATATATTATTTTTATTTACAGTGTATAGATATATATTCTCTATTTAAAATTGAATTGAAGCTACTTCTGTGGTGCCACATTATTCCATATTTCATGAGCCGTCCCACCACCAGAATGTGGCATGCATCCTTGGGGGTGGGGCATAAGGCCTCAAGTTGAGAACCAATATATTATAAATGAATAATAAAAATTAAAAAAAAAAAAGTCAAATGAGAGAAGAGTAAAAAATTACAAATGAGTGAGGATTAAAAACAGAAAAAGACAAAATGGAAGGAGTAAAAAAAGGACATAAGTGGGAAGAGTAAAAAAGCCAACAAGTAAATAAAATAAAGGCAGAAAAATGAGAAGAATAAAATAATATAAATGAGGGGGGGGGTGTAAAAAAATAAACAAGGAGTAGACACAAAGTTGGAGGAGAGACAAATAGTAAACAAAAGACAAAAAGTGGGAGGAGACAAAAGTGGGAAGAGTAAAAAAAGGGACCAAGTGGGAGGAGTAAAAAAAAGGGACAAACCAAAGTGGAGGAGTAAAAAAGGGAAAAAGTGGGAGGGAGTAAAAAAAGAAAACAAAAGTGGGAAGAGTAAATAAATTTTAAAAAAGACAAAGTGGGGAGGAGTAAAAAAATTTAAAAAAGATAACAGTGGGAGGAGTAAAAATTAAGAGACAAATTAAAGCAACAAATAAATGAAATGCAGAAATGAAAGGTGATAAAAAATAAAACATAAGAGTAACAAAATTAACAAATGATAAAAAAAAATTGGACAAATGAAAAAGAAAAAAAAAAAGACAAATGAAAAAAAAAAAAAGACAATGAAAAAACAACAAAAATGACAATGAAAAAACAAATGACAAAATAAGAAAAATGAACAAATGAAGGAAAAAAATGACAAATGTTGAGGAGTAAATAAAAAAAGAACGTAAGTGGGAGCTAGCAAGAAAAATAATGACAAATGCAGGAATTTTTTTAATGACTAAATAAAAAAAAAATGACATCAACGAAGAAAAAAATACTTTGAAAATAGTAAAATTTCATTGTCCAAGCATTGCAATTTTGCTGGCAGTCAGTCAGTTTAAATAACAAATTCATGTTTAGTTGGCTGGATTTTACGGCATGTCAACCCTTTTGGGTTCATTTCATGCGAAGAGTTTTGATCTATTCAAATAGCTAATGAGTTATTCAATTTTTTTAAAACTCAGTTTTTAATCTATTTAAAACCCATGGATGACACACTAAAAGGTATTACCACTTCGGGCAGAAATAGATTTGGGAGTAATGGTGTGAGGGGTAATCACACTTCCCCAGATATCCAAAAATTGAAACTCACCACTAGATCAGGACACAAATAAAAAATGAGGTGAGTTGGATATAACAAACCTAACTAAACTCACACGCCTGACTTTGTTAGCAAATATACTTGATAAAGTCTGTCATAAGAACCAACCTCACCTCATTTTTATTTGTGTCTGCATCTAGTGTGAGGTTCAATTTTTGGAGATCTGGGGAGTGTGGGATTTACCCCCTCATCACCATTACTCCCAAATCTATTCTGACCCAAGTGGTAATACCTTTTAGGGTGTCATCCATGGGTTAAATAGATTAAAAACTGAGTTTTAAAAAAAATTGAATACTCATTAAGCATGAATAGATCAAAACGTCTTCGCATGAAATAACCCAAAGGGTTGACATGCCGTAAAATCCAGCCAACTAACATGATTTATTATTTAACTGACTGAACTGCAGCAAAATTGTGGACAATGAATTTTACTATTTTTCAAAAGTATTTTTTCTTCGTTGATGTCATTTTTTTTATGTCATTTAAAAAAAAATTCCTGCATTTTTGTCATTATTTTTCTGCTGCTCCCACTTACGTCTTTTTTTTATTTTACTCCTCAACCATTTGTCATTTTTTTCCTTCATTTGTCATTTTTCTTATTTTGTCATTGTTTTTTCATTTGTCATTTTTGTTGTTTTTCATTGTCTTTTTTTTTTTTTTTCATTTGTCTTTTTTTTTTCTTTTTCATTTGTCATTTTTTTATCATTTGTTAATTTTGTTACTCCTTATGTTTTATTTTTTACACCTTCATTCTGCATTCATTTATTTGTTGCTTAATTTGTCTTTAATTTTTACTCCTCCCACTGTTATCTTTTTTAAATTTTTTTACTCCTCCCACTTTTGTCTTTTTTAAATTTATTTACTCTTCCCACTTTTGTTTCTTTTTTTACTCCTCCCACTTTTTTTCCCTTTTTTTACTCCTCCCACTTTTGGTTGTCCCTTTTTTTTACTCCTCCCACTTTTGTCCCTTTTTTTACTCCTCCCACTTTTGTCTCCTCCCACTTTTGTCTTTTGTTACTATTGTCTACTCCTCTCAACTTTTGTGTCTACTTCCTTGTTATTTTTAACCCCCCCCCTCATTTATATTTATTTTTATTCTTCTCATTTTCCTTATTTTATTTACTTGTTTGGCTTTTTACTCTTCCCACTTATGTCCTTTTTTTACTCCTTCCATTTTTGTCTTTTCTGTTTTTAATCCTCACTCATTTGTAATTCTTTTTACTCTTCTCTCATTTGACTTTTTTTTTTTATTTTTTATTATTCATTTATATATATTGGTTCTCAACTTGAGGCCTTATGCCCCACCCCCAAGAATGCATGCCACATTCTGGTGGTGGGACGGCTCATGAAATAAATGGAATAATGTGGCACCACAGAAGTAGCTTCAATTCATATTTTAAAATAGTAGAATATATATCTATACATGTAGATAAAAATAATATATATCTTTATATGACTATAATGGTGGCCACTCAAATACATTGGAAATCAGAGGGGAGCCATCACCAAAAAAGTTTGAGAACCTCTGACTTATATTATTTCTTCTCATTTATGTGATTATGTAAACACCTGAATATTTTTTTGTATGTCATTAGTTTTATTTTTTATCTTCATTTTTTTGTTTATTTTTATTTGATATTTTTTATTTTTTTTTTTGTTGTTGTTGTTAACTGGCGTTAATTTGGTAAAGTTTCATTTTCCGCCGCTACAGATCGTCCTGTTAAAGAGAGGGCGACTACTGACCCTGCCCAGGTACAAGACGATGGGCCTCCCCCCCGTGAAAATCAAACGCTTGTTAGACTCACACTCTTAAAAACAAGATGGTAGGCAACTCCCTTCATGTCTACATTCCACTCCTATAGTCAGATGACCAAACAAGCAACTCTCCCCTCTTCCTGCGTGGGTGTATCGGTCGGCACACTGAAACACCACTTTTAATATCTCCGCGCCTCGCTCCTTTGTTTTCTCTTCTTCTTCACTGTGACTTTTGGCTTTATTGTCACTCTTGATCACCTGGAGTCTTCAATAACTTTGCTCTGTGGATTATCCCGGATCTGTCTTTAGGAGACGGATCCTTCGTAATCTTCGTGCTTTACTTAAAAAAAAAAAAACAACAACATGGCTTTTCTTTCTTTCCTTATGGCAACTCATGCATGCACACATACATCAATGATAAATTATAATCAACTAGCAAAAAAATGCGTCCCCCCCCCTCCGTGCAAAACTAGTTCAGTTTTAATATAATTAAATATTATATTGAATTAGAAAGACTATGATTGTACCGACCCTATTGCCCTTATGTCAAGCCCCAACCCTTTTTATCATATGAGTGCTAGAAGTCGGATGGTGAGGTTCCCATTCTGGAGGTTTGTTATAGCGGCTCGCCCACCAGTGTGATCCTACCGTAAGCCACTGGTAGTAGCTCTCACATGTGTCACTTGTTTACACTGAAAACTCACTACGTGAACACCCCTGTCATCTTTTGTTTTGCCTGTGAAGCGGCCCTGGGATTGGTAATTCATCTTTTAGGGAACCACTTGAATGGAAAAAATACTATGAAAATTTGTCCGCCCTGTCGGCTGGGCATTAGAATACACCAACTGCACCTCTGCAGAGGGGTAAGACTCCCCCAATGAGTGATGCTTAAGGATGGAACCCAGGTGGCTGAGTAGTCCATGACATGCAACACTCCACTTTGGCCCTTTCTTAGGCTAGACAGGCGATCAAAGAGGCCCGTCCAATCAATCGGCTGGTGCATCAAGCCTAGCAACTATATGATTGCCCCAACTCTATTGCCCTTATGGCAAGCCACAATCCTTTTATCATATGAGTGCTGAGGGTCTACATGTCCTGGAAATGATGTCAAACTCTATCTTATGGTGAGGTTCCAGTTTTGTGGCACCCCTTCATCACCATTGCTCCCTGGTCCACTCTAACCCTGAGTGGTAAGTACCTGTTAGGGTCCCATCTATGGGTTAAATAGAAAAATGTGTTTATTAAAAAAATTGAGCCTCCATTAAGAATGAATTTATTTCAAAACTTTGTTGGCATTACATGATCCACTGAGGTTTATATGCCGTAAAACAAACCAAACCAAACTGGGGTACCGATATCCTCGAAAATGACTAAAGATGTTTGACTACAGTAACATTTTTTTTCAAGAATTATTATAATTATTTATTTGTGATGTCTCCTTAGGCATCTTCACATTTTACTATCTTCTCATATCAACCTTGAAAAAAACGGAAGAAAAAAAATCTTTGCACTAGAAATATACACTATTAATATAACTAACAAGAATATGCACCCTCTGGGCATAAGTATCATAACGCATATAAAATGATTACACTTATTTTAATTATATCTTAATTGGTTTGTATATAAAATCATTCCTAGGATTGATTTTAATACGTTGAAGAATAAAACAATAATATTAGAGATCAATAATACCAAGTAATTATTTATTAAACCCGGTTTTGTTAAATACAGTATGCAAATTAACCACACCATATATTTCTTATTTCTTATAAGACACATTGCAGGATTTTAATCGCACTAATACCATGGACTGGCTGTTTTGAGGCAAATCTAATTCATATTTTCATAGAGACATTGTTAATAAATAAAATTTATTTGATGTATAAATGATTTTGATTATAAATTAAATGCTCATTGATAAACTTACACAATTCCTGAGGGTATTGTGATGTAAGCAGTGATATAGTTTCAGTTACAGACACAGACACCAAATCGCTATTATAATAAGATTTATCAACTTAAACAACACTTGTATCAAAACACTTTTGCTTTTTTTTCCTAAGACTATTATTAACCTCTTACCTACTGGGTGTGTGAGTATCAAATGCAACCCCCCCCCCCCAAACCAGGCTGAAAAAACACTCTGTATCCTTTCCATTCAAAACAACATTGATAATTTGAATTATGAATAAATTCAGAGATAATTTCATTCAAGACATCTACAGCAAACCTCAGAATTTTTTTGAATTTTTTATTTTTTTTACCAATGTCGGAAAATGAATATATATTTGGGATCAGTAGGTAAGAGGTTAAAGTTAGTTTGTACCGTGTTTCCCCAGAAATGAGACCTACCTACAAAATAGGACCTAGTGTGATTTTTTTTTAGGATGATTTTAATATAAGCCCTCCCCTTCAAAATAAGCCCTAGTTGAGAGCGGCAGACGGACAAAAGAAATAAGCATTCTTCACTATCCCATCATGTGATGCAAACACTCAACATCCCCTGAAAATAAGCCCTAGTGTTAAATTGATAAAAGCCCTGTCTTATTTTCAGTGAAACACGGTATTACTAAGTGGTCACTCATCTAAGTGTTGTGCAGGCTTATTATTGCTTAACTTCACCTGTGTCTATAATATAATCGAGTGGAAGGTTTGATAAATATACTGTGTTTCCACAAAAATAAGACCTATTTGCATTATAAGACCTAGCAGGATTTTTCAGGATGATTTTAATGTAAGCCCTTCCCTTAAAATAAGCCCTAGTTGAGAGCGGCAGACAGATGAAAGGAATAACCATTCTTCGTCAATGATGAAGACAATGTGCATTTGCTTTTGCTATTTATCTAGAACTCAGAATTTTGGAATCCAGTGACTTGCAGAACAATAACATTCCTCTAGAAAAATCATTATTAATGCAGTCCTCTAGTAAAATTACTTGTAATTCGTTTCTATAATAAAGTAATTCCAAATGTATTTCTATAATAAAATCATTTAAAATTAAAAATTGTAATGCAATGCTGTTTTAAAATCATATCCAATGGAATTCTATAGTAAAATCATTTTATATGCATTTCCAATTTAAAATCATTTCCAATGCATTTCTATAATAAAATCATTTGTAATGAATTTACATAGCAAAATAAATAGTAAAAATCATTGTCCAATGTATTTCTATAGTAAAAATCATTGTCCAATGCATTTCTATAGTAAAAATCATTGTCCAATGCATTTCTATAGTAAAAATCATTGTTCAATGCATTTCAACTGTAAAATCATTTGTCATCCATTCTTCAAGTAAAATTACTTGTAATTCGTTTTTATAATAAAATAATTTCCAATATATTTCTATAGTAAAATCATTTGTAATGCAATGCTGTTATAGAATCATTTCCAATGCAATTCTGTAGTAAAATCATTTGATATACATTTTGGATGAATTGTCATTAATGCATTTTTGAATAAAAGAACATCTTAATGGTAAATAAATGTAGATCGTTTTTTGTAATTTCTGTTTCAGAAATTTCGTAATTTTCTACTTAGTAATGTTGTTTTTCGATATATGTAGAATAAGAAATCTCCCCAAAATAATCCGCCCTGTCGGCTGGGACATTAGAATGCACCTCTGCAGAGGGGTAAGACTCCCCCAATGGGGCCACCTGTTGGTCGTGTCGTGGCAACCCGTGATGCTTAAGGACAGGGTCTTGGGGGGTGAGCAGTCCATGACCTGCAACACTCAGACCCTTACTTAGGCTAGACGGGCAGTCGGAGTGGCCCCCTCTGATCAATTAGCTGGCCATGTCAAGCCCTAGCACCTGTATGATTGCCCCAACCCTATTGCCCCAAGACCTTTTTATCATATGGGTGCTAGAAGGAGGTGGCTGAGAGTCTTCATGTCCCAGGTATGACAAACTCTATCTGATGGTGAGGTTCCTGTTCTGGAGGTCTGGGGAATATGGAGCACCCCTTCATCACCATTGCTTCCTGGTCCACTCTGACCTGGAGTGGTAAAATCTGTTAGGGTCCAATCTATGGGTTAAATAGAAAAACCTGAGTTTATGAAAAAAATTGATTATCCATTAAGAATGAATTTTATTTCAAAACTTTATTGGCATTAAATGACCCACCGAGGTTGATATGCCATAAAACAAAACAAACTAAATTGATTTTGGTAATCAAATATATTTGATAAGATTCATTAACCCCCCCACCCCTCGTGATTTGAAAAGCCCTTTGTTTGAAGACCACCCTCATTGATGAGATTTATGGCCATCTTGCCCTTTTAGCCAACTATCAATTTGCCCAAAAAGCTAGACTTCTCGTCTGCACCTAACCTTAATGGCTCCTTATCACCCCTTTTTATCTATTCTAAATCCTTTTCTTAGTTTTAATGATTGTACTGAACTATTGACACCTACACACAATGCACCCACCTACCATATAATGTATGTATATACACACACACATGAATTAAAAGAATTAATTTTATTTCAAAATTTTGTTGGCATTAAATGACCCACTGAGGTTAAACAAACCAAACCAAACCAGACCCCAAAATAAGCCCTAGTGTTATGTTTCAGAGTGAAAATTAATATAAGCCGTGTCTTATTTTTGGGGAAACATGGTATAATATATTTGATGAATGTTTGAACTGAAATCTTTTGTGCTTATTGTTCTTTTTCAAATCCTTATACTTTTGAGATGATTAAAAAAAAAACAAAAGAACGAACAAAGAAACTTCTTTTTATTTATGATCGAGTTTTTATTACGCCAAAAAATCTGTGAGAAAAGTGGAGGAAAAAACAAAAAAAAAAACCTGTAACTGGAGTGATCTTTTCTAAAAATATAAAAACTTATGGTTATTTCCTATAAGTCTAATATGATCAAAGGGGAACCACTCTTGACTGATAAATTTATTTATTTATTTATTGATCTACTAGGAAAAAAGAAGACAGGGTTAGGGTTTAGGGTTAGTTTAATGGGGAAATAAATAAATGATTTATCAGTCTATTTTTACATTTTTATTTATTTCATTGATATTTTAAAAATTTTTGGATTTTTCCAAAACCAACGATTTCTGGGATAATGACATCATCAACCATTTGAATGGAAACGCTCACACCGAGTGACGTTCTATTTTTACATTTTCTTGCATTTCGGTTGCAGAGTTGAGCCATCTAACATCGCAAATAAAGGCTCGCAAACTTTTTGCATATTTGTATATCATTCCTTTCGTATGAATCAATATTATTATATTAAGCCTTGTTGATGGTTTTTATTAACACCAAAACGCTTTAGCGTCGGCTATATGTAAGACAATCTTTGACTTAATTTTGTTGTTTTTTTCTAAACTATATATATATATATATATATATATATAAGTAATTGGTAATTTGTTTGAAGCATTGTTAAGTATGTTATAATATATTAAAAATTTGAAGGCAATACAATGCATATAAAAAATCAAATCAAAAAGATGTTGTTTTTTTGTCTTATCGATTTCAAAGAAACTTTATCTTCAGAGACGAAAATCAGAAATATATATATATATATAATATATATATATATATATATATATATAAAATGGTATGAAAAACACTTGTTAAATTGAATATATTTTATATCTTTTTCATTGCTGATATTGTCAATATTTCGATTTACAAAAAAAATCTTCATCAGAGCATAATGGTAATTAGGTCTGTTTTTAGATGTAAATGTTTTTAATCCAGATTCTTCAAGAGAAATTTCACATTATTCGAATACACCCTTATACCATTCATATTTTACGTAAAAAGTAACTTCTTAAAATAATTTAATATAAACATTTCTTTTCTGAAAATGATCCGTTACTAATCAGTCACAAATGTGATACAACTCTCTTTTTTGAAAAAGAGAATTTTTCTGTTTTTTGAATCTGAAGTATTTCTTTTTCTTATAAAGATTGTTACACCAAAGGAACATGAAAGAATGTGATACTCTTTTTTGGAAAAAAAAAAAATTTCCAATTTGAATTCAAAATATTCTCTCTTTCTCTCTTGAAGAATCCGGATTAAAAACATTTACATTTTAAAACAGTCACAATTGTCATTATGTTCTGATGAAGATTTTTTGATGAAATCTAAATATTGGCAATGTTAGCAATGAAAAAGTTGTAAAATAAATTCAATTTAACAACATATGTTTTATCATACCATTTTATCTATTCATGTTGTATATATATATATATATATATATATATATATATATATACATAGGGATTTAAATGGGGCATCCCACGAGGATTCAACTCACGATTCAGTAGTAATGGATCTGCGGGACTAACTTTAAAAAATCCCACTCTACCGCGGCAACGCCGAGTAGCCGCTGCTAGTATATATATATATATATATATATATAATAGCTTCTCTGTTTCTCTCTTGAATAATCCGGTTCAAAAGATTCACATCTTAAAACGATCACAATTATCATTATGCTCTGATGAAGATTTTTTGATGAAATCAAAATATTAGCAATGAAAAAGATATAAAATAAATTCAATTTAACAACATGTGTTTTTTCATACCATTTATATATACATATACCATTAGATTCAGTTTCTTACTCTTAACTCTATATATAATTTTTTTCTTAAACAATTATCCTCTTCATCTCAAAAATATTTGAACCCCACTTTGATTTCTTGCTTTGCTTAATCTATCCAACTTTTAAAGAAATCTGACTTATCTTAAACTTTCTTTTTCTCTCTCTCTCTCTCTCTCTCTCTCTCGAACCTTTCATTCTCAGATACCCTGTACAAAATTCACTAAAAATCTCAAACCTGAAACCCAAACTCTGTTCTGCAAGGGTGTAACAGATATACCGCCAACATTTTATACTGTCACCTGTGTCGTGCAAGTGAACTTCAGCAAGTGGCAGTACCCATCAAGACTGAATAAAAAAAAATGTCTTTGGCATAAAATAACCCAACAAGAGTTGACATGCTGTAAAATTCATTCCACCAACCAACAAAAAAAATGAGTTTAAAAAAATTTTTTTTAAAAAATAAAAATTGTGTACCCATTAAGAATGAATGAAACAAAACATCTTTGGCATAAAATAACCCAACAAGGGTTGACATGCTGTAAAATCCAACTAACCATCATGTTGCTAAAATATTGCGAAACTTCTGACTCACCCTTGTATAATACTGAAACTATCCAATCATTCTATTTATTTTTTTTTTAAAAGCTGTGAATGGTCACTATATTAAGCCTTTATTATTAACTCTTAATGTCCTATACCACCTCATTCCACCTAACCAGAAGTCACATTCATTTTTCTGATCTACCCCAAATTGTTTAAATGTAATATTAAACACATTTAGAAGTTTTTGATTTAAGGGAAATAACAGGTAACTTTAAATGAAAATACCATTTTTAGCCATTTATTGATAAATCCTTATAAGAATGGGGCTCTGGAGTTAAAAAATTCTCAACAGGATGTTAAGAGTGAAGAATAATTAAAGTTCCAATTACCGTCAAACTAGGAAGACAAGGCAACAAATGGTTGTAACTGAAATACAAACCTGAATGTCACAAAGTCTACTGCAGAATGACAGGATATATATAAGACTCCACAATCAACAATACCGAATCAGGATTGATGGATCAGGTAGAATAACACTGCGGAATCGCTGATTCCTCAGGAAGCTCCAAGCACCAGTGGCCCTTGTCCCTATTCCTAGCGCTTTGCCTGTGCCTCCTGAACCAATATTTGAGGATGTTCCACAAACCAAAACAATGGTAACTTCAACTAGGGACCAATCCTCACCCAGTGTCACTCCAACACCTAAGCCAATTATCAAGATTACTCCCCTGTAATCGGCCTGGTCGAAAGGAACTAATTCCCCCTCAAAGGCCACTACGCCCACACAATGGGGGGGGGGGGATGAAGAATAATTAAAGTTCCAATTACCATCGAACTGGGAAGACAAGGCAACAAACGATTGTAACTTAATACAAACCCGAATGTCACAAAGTCTACTGCAGAATGACAGGATATATATAAGACTCCACAATGTCATTCAAATCAAGCAGTCAAGCAGAACTCAAGGAATGGAATGACCCAAATCACCCAAATTCATGAATGGGTCATTCTTGATTTCTATATATACCAATTGTCTTGGACACTGCTTAAGTTGTACTTAGCTGCTGTTATTCAAACCAACAGTAGACTTACTGACTTCAATAAAGATTTAATATCTGATATGATTTTCCTGAGCTTGAAATTTGGAACTTACAGTGTATAGTAAAATGTGTCAATTCAAAAAATTTGGGGCTTACAGTGTATAGTAAAATATGTATCAATTCAAAAAAAATTGGAGCTTACAGTGTATAGTAAAATATGTATCAATTTAAAAAAAATTGGAGCTTACAGTGTATAGTAAAATATGTATCAATTCAAAAAAAATTGGAGCTTACAGTGTATAGTAAAATATGTATCAATTCAAAAAATTTGGGGCTTACAGTGTATAGTAAAATGTGTCAATTAAAAAAAAAAACGTGGGGCTTACAGTGTATAGTAAAATATGTGTCAATTAAAAAAAATTGGGACTTACAGTGTATAGTAAAATAATGCTCAGCCTGAGATATTGGGCTTATGGTGTACAATTAAATAATACTCAGCTCGAAATATTGGGCTCATGGGTTCAAAGAGTTATTGTTGAGAATGACCATTTCAAGAGTTGTTCAGACAGTTGATATTTTTGATGCTTTTGTAAACATGTTTCTTCCAATCTATTCTACAGCCTTCTTCAGAGGTAAAATCAACACAAAAAGTGATGAGGTCACAATATATATATGTGCGTGTTTTTATATATATATATATATATATATATATATATATAATTTTATTTTTTTCCCCCAGTTTAGTACTATTTCTCATGGGTCGGTTTAGCTCAGTCAGTAGAATGTCTGCCTAGTAATCACAAGGTTCCTGGTTCAATATCGGCCCTTGCCAACTCTGCGTATGAGTAGCACAGAGCTGTGCAGTAAAGTGAGGGGCTGCTGGTAGGTGTTGCACTCCTTGGTCCAGCACTAGTGAAAAGGGAATAGACTCCTTTACTGTCTGGCTGATACCAACATTAAGATGCCCCGTTAACTTAGATACTATTTCCTAGTTTGGCCTATGAGGAGAGAGGAAAGAGAGAGGGGGGAGGGGAAATCCCGGATCTTTTGCATTGAAGACAGCTGTTAACTGAACTTAGAATATGCTGACTGTATCTCATGCAGAGGGGTAAGACTCCCTCAGAAATTGCTGTCCTGGGTATGACCCTATATTAAGTTTTTCAACTGGAGTCGGTTCAATTAACAGTAATCCCTTTCGTTCAGCAAACTGCTCTCACAGAAACCGCATTCCTCTAACCTTCATTGTTCTTTACCCAAAACACAGTAGTCTGCCAGATTCCACCTCTCTTGCAGTCACTTGCTTTGTTCCTGTCATACGTTACTGCCCGCGTTAGCAAGACTTAAACGTGACTGCGCCATGTGTTAAGGCAGGTCTTTGATAATCACACTAACATCCTACATCCGGGTCAATCGCACAGTGTCTTGATTTACATGCATGCCAACGAGGTAGTCCGATGTCAAGCCACGACTCACGATCAGAAGGATGCGAGTTCAATCTCCCCAATCGCCCATTACACTCCCCCTAATCTCATTTTACATGCCACACATAGTTGTGTACGCTTTTGTAGAATAATCAAATTAAGTTCCAATTACCATCGAATTGATAAGACATGGCAACAAGTAGTCGTAACTGAATACGTACCTATCTTGCTGCTATCCTACTGCAGAATGACAGGGTATTTATGAAACTCCACAACATCATAGAAATCAAGCAGCCAATCAGAACTCAAGGAATGGAATCACCCAAATACATGAATGGACTATAGCCAGTTGCTGTTGTTCAAACCAACAGTAGACTGACTGACTTCAATAGCTTTGAACCACTATGTACGTGATTTCTCTCGCCACAGACCCTAAGCTGCATTGGATGGTGAGCGTCTAGATCTGGGAAGTGTAGAGTACCCCTTCATTGCAATTACTCTCAGGAGTGGTCCTGGTCCTGATTCCATCTATGGGTCAAATAGATCTGTTTTAAATATTATTTGTGTTCAATAGGAATACTTGATGCTATATAACTAAACTAGAAGTGGTTACCCAGCGTTGCCTGGGTAGATTGGGGGAGGGGGTAAAGCCCTGGTGTATTGATTTATTTTTGAGATTTACAAATGCTGGACATTTTTAAGTAGATTTTCAATGCTATTTCGATGTATATTTTAATTTTTAAATATCTTCAAATATAAATCAAATTTTCAACTGGTGATATTTAATGTGTATATATATATTTACTTTGTCGTTAATTGTTTTATTTTCATAATTTGTTCCAGAGATATATAGACGCATGGCAAGAAAAAGTGGAAGTGAATCCGACAGTATGTAATATTGTAAAAAATTACAAAACACACAGTTTATAAACGAATAATGTTTATTTTGCCTATGCTGCATTTCGATAGACCTTCATCAGGGCTTTCGTTAGTTTGAGGAAAAATAAATTATTAGTGAAAATAAGAGGCTCACTGACTTATTTTCAGTAATAATTTATTTTTCCTCAAACTAATGAAAGCCCTGATAAAGGTCTGTCGAAACAGACCGAAACACTGCAGCGTAGGCGAAATAAACATTATTCGTTTATAAACTTGTGTTTTTTCAATTTTTTTACAATATTATATACACACATGTACACCAACTGTCCTTTATATATGTATAGATTATTTGTATTAAGAATAATTACTTGAAGCTTTAATTGCTAAGGATTACTATGAAGTTCCCTTCATGGCATTTCTCGAGGAATAAGAGGTTAGTTTTTGGTGCCCATCAACTTTTTTATGACCTCTCAGGTTATTTGGGGTGGGTGGGGGTGCATTGCAGATTTCTTCTCTGTACTCATCTCATTTTTTTTCTTAGAAAATCCGGTAGAAATCAATCACATCATAAAACGGTGACAATTGTCTTCCTATGAACACAACATAAGATCTGAAGAAGATTTTTGGAAAAATCAAAATATTGCAATATCAGCAATATAAAGCTGAACAAATCTATTTAAAAAATGTTGAATGAAATCAAAGGGAAATAAACATCGCTCATTTTATGAACCTGTGTTTTTTCAAATTTTTCACTATATTACATATATATATATATATATATATATATATATATATATATATATATATAATATATATATATATGTGAGAAGTAAACAAATAATGTGTTTTGATATGGCTTTTTTAGCCAACAATTTTTGGGAGAATATGTGGTTAATTGAAGTCGTACCTAATTTTTGAAAATTAATTAATAATTAATGAATTAGGCGGGCATACCTATTCAAATGTAAGGCTAAACAAATCGAGAAAAATCAATCTCTGTATGTACATTTCGGTCTATTAGGCTTCATCAGCAGAGCTATAGACAGGAAGACTGCTTTGTGTGTGATTCGAACCCTGACTGTCAAGCTGACAGGCGGGGACTCTAACCATCACACCAGCTGGCCTTTTCCAGATTTTTTGTTTTGTTTAGAAGTAGGTTTATAGCTCTGCTGATGTGGCTTAATAGGCCGAAATGTACATACAGAGATTGATTTTTCTCGATTTGTTTAGCCTTACATTTGAATAGGTATGCCCGCCTAATTCATTAATTATTAATTAATTTTCAAAAATTAGGTACGACTTCAATTAAGCACATATTCTCTCAAAATATATATATATATATATATATATATATAAAGAAATAACAAAAGACTTAGAGATTTAGCGTTATAGTTTATTTCAGGGAGCTTAGACAAATTGTCTCTCCCGATTCATGATGTGTAGGGAGAGTTAGACACTTTGTCTAAGCTCCCTGAAATAGACTACAATGCTAAATCTCTAAATCTTTTATTATTTCTTTACTTATATATTTGCTCTGTGACTCTAACATTAAGAGCACAGATTAAGCTCTTAAACTGCGACAGGTTTTTTAAATAAAACTCTTGTGTCGTAAGGAAGATTTCTTCTCTGGACATTTGGATTATATATATATATATATATATATATATATATAGTAGGATCGGGGTACTTACTACTCACATAAATCCTCATGTGGGTTAGATGGGGCTCCTTAGCCTTAGTCAGCAATCCATCTAGGACAAGGAAAAGTCTGTTATGAAACCTCTATTGCCTAGCAACTATGCCTCATTCCAAGGAGAGTAAACCCCAAAATCAAATCCAGAGCTGGAGTCACTAGGGTAGTGTGATGCAGAACTTCAGCACTATCAAGCAACTCCTGCGACCCTATCATTGCCAAACTTTTTTTGGGGGGGTGGGGGGTTGCCTTTCCTTTTGTTACAATTTTTTGGGCCATCCTGTAGGCTTTAAGCAAGAGCGCTTGTCCAGTGGAATTGGATCCTTGGTAATCCTCTGATAATGAATCCTTTGTTTTTTCTGGTAAAGAATCCTGAGTATTGTAAGTCCCTCCTCAATGATTGCAAGTACAGCTGTGGCAAGTATCCGTGTTTAAGTAGTGAATCAGCCACACATTATGGTTGTTGATTGGCTGGAGGAGTAAACCATGTGACCTCGGGTAATCTATAAATTCAGGGTGGGAATTGGAACACACCTTATATCAGAAATACTTCAACACCTTTAAACCACAACAGCAGTGTGGAGTAGGGAGACCTGCTGCTTGGGCGACAGTTCATCCATATCAACCTGCCCAGGCTACATGGTTCCATTTGTTCTTTGGACACTATGTCATTGTCTCTAGTAGATAAATGCCAACACACACACACACACACACACACACACATCAAGGATTTCATTTGGAATTCATATCACAGGACTATAAAATTAAAAAAAAATAAAAATCTGTTTTCAAATGCTTTTAAAGTAATAAAGAATTCATCATTCGCATCTGATGTGTCGTGAGAGTCAGACACTTTGTGTAAGCTCCCTGAAATAGACTATAATGCTAAATCTCTAAGTCTTTTGTTATTTCTTTACTTATATATTTGCTCTGTCACAGAGCAAATATATAAGTAAAGAAATAACTAACATTAAGAGCACACATTGAGCTCTCAAACTGCGACAGGTTTTTTTTTAAATAAAACTCTTGTGTTGTAAGGAAGATTTCTTCTCTGGACTTTTGGATTATATATATATATATATATTATTATTATTTATATTTTTGAAGGCAATTGCAATTACAAACGAATTGGCCTGTTAGAATTCTGCCTGCTTATGTAACATATTGGATCGTATATATTAGTAGACCGTGACCCCCCTCCCCAATTTGGAACGGGGGGGGGGGAGCATTTAAAAAATCTCCCTCATCTCTGCTTTAGATGATTCTGCTGTTTTCTTTTCTCTTTTTTCTTAACTCTTTTTGTCATCTGACCGTAGTCAGTGTCATAGTAGTTTTAGTCCCTTGTGTGTTTTTTTTTTTTTTTTTGTTGTGACTTTTTTTTTCTTTCCCCTTGTGTGAGTGTGCCTTTTTTTTCTTTTTCTTTTTCTTTTTTTTTTTTTTTTTTGCTTTTGTTTTGCTTCTTTGCATGTGTTTCTTGCACGTGTTTTTTTTCCTATCAAAATTCTAACGATTTTTCCCCCATCTTTTGTCTTTTGTAGGCAAAATCCTCATCATCGGCGGTGGAATTGCCAATTTTACAAATGTTGCTACAACATTTAAGGTGAGTCTATTGGTTGCGATTATCTCGAGAGTGGGGGGGTGTAACGTTGCGGGGTCAATTAAAAGAAATAACGTAAGTAAATAATTAATTCAAGAGTGATAAGTATAATATAATAAGATTATTAATGTTATATACATTTGCTCTGTATATAATTAATTTATTGATTATTTTACATTGAACTCTGTGTGGATACTAGATGTCATGAAGAGGACTTGCTAGGTGTGTTGTATAGCGACTTCTCCAAATTCACGCTGCTAAATCGTGTATGTTAGTTGTGATATATATGGTCACGTAGCGAAGTAGTAGTAGTCGCTTAATGAAAACACCACACATGGGTATAGTAGGAGTTTTGACTTTATTGCTTTAATCTCTGCCGTGGTGGGTGGCGAGCGTTGACAATAGGAATGCCCAAGGGTTGACGATGACTACTACTACTGTTGGGATGACTGGCGATGGTGAGTTGGAAGGTGGCTACGTGACGGCTCACAGCCCTCGTCTGTGACCGTGCGTAGTTGACACTTGTTCTCTGTCCCGAGGGTTCTGTCTGACTGACCTCTGGCTGACTTCCTTGTATATATATCAAACGCTTATGCGTTTTCTTTTGTTATCTTTATCGGCGGACAAATCTATTTCCGTTTTCAACTTCTTTGTTCGCTTTTACCCGGAAAAGTCCTATGTTATTTTTTTTCGTCTTTTCTTTGTTTAATTTAACCGGAAATTCCTATTTCCGTTTGTACAATATACAACAGGTGCAATGGCCAATAGGGATGGGTGGCGAGAGAGTGTCATGGAAATCTGTGATGTCCGCTCGACATGATGATTGATTGATTCTCTTGTAGATTTGTTTGTTAGATAAGAAAAGAATAATGAATGTGCTTCCCTAACTTCTAGGTATAGATTAACCCTAGACAGGTTGACATGCCGTTAAAAATCAATGTTAAGCTAATAATTACATTTCAGGCTGTAAATTATTTAGTTTTGTTATATTTTTCACATCTCGTGACAAATTCAGTGGAATTTTGGTTTATCTTTATTTTTCAGGGAATTGTCCGTGCACTTCGGGAATACCAACAAAGATTGATTGAAAATCAGGTTTCTATTTATGTGAGACGAGGAGGACCCAATTACCAAGAAGGTCTTCGGGTGATGAAAGAACTTGGTAAATATTCAGTTTATTTATTTTTGATTAACATTTTAATTGTAACGTGGAGTAGACATCGCGACCCTTGCGGAAGTCCGTTTCAGCGATGGGGACCAATTGACAGAAATGGGGTCCGAGTACACTTTCTTTTGGAAAGACAGGCCAATGGTAGCTGTAAGGATTTGAGGTAAGGTGGCTCGAGCACCCCATCCTGAAGTGGCTTCTACGTAAGCAGCATATGACAGACAGCATGGACATATTTCCTACATTTAAGACTGACCATATATGTGACCTGTGAGGCAGGGCCTGCTTGTCGAGGACTGGGCTTCTTAGTTACGTTCAGTCACATGCGAGAGGAAGCTGAGAAAGGGGTTCATGTGTGACAGGGAACATAAAAACAAATTTGGACCAGTGGGCCATCTGTGTGCTCACAACCAAACTGCTTGTAGAAATGGTCTTCTTCTGCAAAGAAGTGGCAATCACCACATATATATACCAGTCATTCACAGACATGTGTTTCGAAGTTTACTTCTCATCAGTGTGGCTCGACTTTTTAACAGCTACCTCTAGCCGGGTGTGAACAGTAATAAATATATATTAGTTTGTGTATATATATTTAATTACATAGATATTTTATCTGCAGCCTCAGGTTTCATGCCTGTCTTTTTTGGTAATCATCAAGATCCCATGTAGAATCATCCCTTACTACCAGTTTTGGATACCTTAGATTTGTTTATATATATATATAAACAGTATGACTACTGTTCTTCTACAAGGGTGGCTTTGGCAGGAAATAACCCATGAAGGTTGATATACCATTAAACAAAGAAACCAGACTAAATTAATGGAAATGAATTTTATGTAATATATTTAAAATATAAAATATTAATCCGATTCTATGCTTTTTTAAAATTTTTAATTTTAGGTTCCACTTTGGGTGTTCCTATTCATGTGTACGGACCAGAGACCCATATGACTGCGATTGTCAGTATGGCGCTTGGAAAGAAAGATATTCCAGAAACACCCCAACCAGTGCAGACCACGGCCAACTTTCTTCTTCCAGGAGGAACTGTAAGTAATACACGCACACACACACACACAAGTGCATGTGTGTTATATATTCTCACACCTGCAAGAAAACAAAAAAGACTCCCAGAAAATCATTAAATAGTATCTTTGATTTGGAACAGTGGTTCTTAACTCCCCCCCCCCTTTTTTTTACCTATTATAAAATGGGGGAAAATATATGGGCGAAATAGACCTTCGAATCAACAAGCTCCCGCCGAGGGGGAACCAAAAACAAGCGAGTTCTCCGTCTTCTCACAAGCCAGACCCTCTGTTGGTCAACACATTCTTTATCTAGCAGCTGGAAAATCCGTCGTCGTAGTTGAAATAATCTTTAGCAGTTCAAAATCATATTTCCTAATTAGTTTTGTTTCTGTTCGATTAAAATCCATTTCTTTACTGAAAAGCGCTTAGTCGTCGACTGCTACTGCTGACTGCTCAGCGCTCGACTCACTTGTTATTTTATGGGCATATTAGCCAAACATCCGGGCACGTCAGTCGAACCTCGCATCCGTCCAGTGCCCAAAACGCATTTGTTTTTGCATGCGGGAGGACGCGAGTTCAATCCCGGCAGGCAAGACAATGTCTTGCTCTTTTTCCTTTCTCGTTCTCCATCACACCTATCGACCCCTTTAATACTTATTTAAAAAAAAAAAAAAGAACAGAAAAACATTAAATATGGAAAACAACCTGGACATTGAAAAGGGCGGTTAGAGAGGGCCCCCACTGATCAATTGGCTGCTCATGTCAAGCCCTAGCATCTATAGGATTGTCCAAACCTTATTACCTATATGGCAGACCCCAACCCTTTTTATCATACGTATGTACTAGAAGGTGGTGACTGAGGGTCTTCGTATCCTGGGTATGACATTAAACTGCATCTAATGGTGAAGTTCCAATTCTGGAGCTCTGGGGAGTGGAATACCTCTTCATACCCATTACTCCCATGTCCACTCTGATCTGGAGTGGTAGTACCTGTTAGGGTCCCATCTATAGGTTAAATAGAAAAAAGGAGTTTTAAAAAACGTTTAGAAAAATATTGAGTTTAAAACAAAAAGAATTTTCAATACTCATTAAGAATGAATCAAACAAAATGTCTTTGGTATAAAATAACCCAACAAATGTTGACATACTGTAAAATCCAACCAACCAACCGACCAGCACAGGAGCAAGACCCCTTGCTTCTAAAAAAAAAAAAAAATAGACGTTATCTGGTTATGAAACTAAACTATATCTGGTGGTGAGGCTCTAGTTCTGGAGCTCTGTAGTCATCCACAGGCACGTGTTTCGACTTATCAAGTCTCTTCAGTTGTGGCTAGACATTTTTTGTGAGCTACCTACAGTCGGTATAGAACTCCAATCGATTCAGCATCAGTCGGACAGCTTAACCACTCGGCCATCGTCACCCACAGAATGCGAAGGGGAGATATATATATATATATATATATATATATATATAAAAAGTCTATCCATATCTATTTATCTATGAATTAGTTTGAAACTCACATTTAATTTGAAACAAAACACCTTTTATTACCTTAGGGGTTAAAATTCAAGTTATTTACATTGAGAATCTGTTAGGAACACCTAACAAAAATAGACTTAAAACAAAAATAGAGTTGCTCCCCTTTGATTTGCCAAGGCTAGAAATGAGGTTTTCCACCATCTTACTTTTGAATCGGCATTTGTTTACATTTTTAACACAGCATGGAAATACTGGTTAAGTCGCTTACGGGTAGAAGCATTCTCTACCTTGTGTTAAATAAAACCTTGTTAATTTTATAACAAACCTGGTCTTGCATTATCATTTCAATCCTCCATATTTTATCTGTATGTTAAAAACATAACAGAATCTCAATCTACCTAGTGGTGAGGTTCAAATTCTGAAGCTCTGGGTAGTGTGGAGTATTTATTTACTATTTATTATTTACTATTTTGCTTGCAATCTATGGCCCCCGGTTGAGAACCACTGATTGAGAAGAAAATTAAATTTTCATTAAAAAAAATTTTTTTTTAGATGAGGCTTGATAATTTGGATTAATTGAATTATTCGGACTATTGTCCTCATCTTTATTATTATATAATCATTAGGAGTGTACTCATTTATGAGTAACACTGTAATTGCACATTAAGCAGCTAGATGCCAACACTATTGTGTCACGGTTCTGTTTGTCTGAATTTTTGAGATGAGGATTGATAATTTGGATTAATTGAATTATTTGGACTATTGTCCTCATCTTTATTGTTATATACACAATGTTTCGACTGATGTGCCATCTGGCCTTCTTCAGGTGTTTCTTATATTCCACTGGGGGTTGATTGTTCTCACTCTGCTATAAGTGCAGAGACACCTTCTCAGACTTCTGTGAAGGCTCCCAAGTTCGACTAGAGAGACCTGAAAAAGGCCGGAGGGCATATTGTCTGATGAGGACAATAGTCCAAATAATACAAGTCATGGTTCTGGTTTAACTAATTTTTTTTTTTTTTTTTTTTTTTTTTTTTTTGTGGCTTTTCTCCCTGATATTTTACAAGCATGTTTGTCAGATTTTTCACTGAAATGGTTAACAAAAAGATTATGCATGGAGAGTGTGTTTTCTTCTTTTGTTTTTTTTTTTGTTGTTTTTTTTTTTTTCCGGGTTGGAGAATTTTCTAAAACTATAAGACTATGGAAAGGGGGGAAATATATGGGGGGAAATAGATGTTCGTATCAATAAGCTCCCGCCGAGAGGGGGGGGGGGGCAAAAACAAGCGAGTCCACAGTCTTCCAGCAAGCCAAATCTTCCCTAGTCAATACGCTCTTCGTTTTCGTTTAGCAGCTGCAAAATCCATCACCGTAGTTGAAATAATTTTTAGCAGTTCAAAATCACATTTCTTTACTCGGTCGTTCGCGTCAGTCAACCTGCTACTGCAACTCCTTACTGCCCAGCATTTGACTCACACGTTATTTATGTACGTATTTACAGAAACATCCTGGCTCTTCGCGTCCGTCCAGTGCCTAAATCGCGTCTGTCTTCGCATGCGGGAGGACGCGGGCTCGATCCCGGCAGGCAAGACAATGTCTTGCTCTTTTTCGTTCTCCGTCATAGTTTTAAAATAATTTTATAGAATGATCTTTTGTGAAAATACATATTGCTGGCAGGTACTCTCTTTCATACAAACACACATATACAGTCTGTACTATGTTATCACATATACGTAGAGTGAAATGTTCTAAGTTTATATGTATAGACTCTTCTTTACACATAAAACAATATTTGTATATGAGGAAAATGGGATTGGAATGAATCCGACAGATTGAGGTAAAATAAGGAATGTAAGAACAAAACTCAGACAAAAATGTGTAGTAATTTCGCTGGAATGTTAAATTCCGCTTCTTCAGCCTTTAGTGAATCATTAGGATCATACAAGTGTTTTATAGAAGGGGGAAGTAGGTAGGTGGGTAAGTTTTGTGGTGAGGGAAAGAATTTGATTGGTTATAGGAGACATCATTGGAGGAGATAAGTATGGGGGAAAGGAGTGGAGGGGAGTTTTGTTCTTTCATTCCATATATATATATATATATATATATATATATGTATAAATATGTCTTTTTCTTTCAAAAACTGTTACACTAAAGATATACAATCATGACGTTGGCAGAGAAACGTGCAGCGGATGTGCAAATGACGAAGCGATCGCATGGCTTGCACACTTTTTGGAATAACAATGCTTCCGTTTTGAATTTAAATTATTTTCTGCTTCTCTCTCTCGATGTCCAGATTAAAAACAAGCTCTGATGATGATTTTTATAAATCAAAATATTGTTCAATATTAGCTATGAAAATGATATTAAATATTTTCATTTTAACAGCATTGTGTGTTTTCATACCTTTTTATCTATACACACACACACACACACACACACACATATATATATATATATATATATATATATATATTATGGATAATATGGATGCTATATTTATAAGTAAACAGTGCTTTATATCATTGATAGAGCATTTATATTTAAGTTAAGGTAGTGTGGACATAGTCAACGCCGCCATATCCACACTACCTTAAAAAAAAAAAATATTATATATATATATATAATTTTATATACCAAGCGTGTTGGTAAATCTTCGCGGTGAGAAAAAACCCAGCAAATAGTTTGATTGTAAAAATATACTACCAAATATCAACTGGGGAGAAAAAAATTTTGGGAAAAAAGAAAAGACCAAGATAGTCGTACCAACAGAAAATAATCTATTGGTACAGTATTTGACCAAAAGAAAAAAAATTTATATGTATATAAGATATATATATATATTCATACAACCGCTAGGAAAATAAGCTAATAAGTAAAAAGTGCTCAATACCTAAGTAGAGCAAATAATAAAGATAAATCTAATGAGTCAGACGAACCTACTATTAGTTTCGCTTAATGCTCTTCAGGGCTAAGATCAGATCTTAACTTCGATAATAGTACTAATGTTCTAAGATGCCTGTAACTGCATTAATAATTTATACAACAACAATAATAATAATAATAGTGGAAACAATGATAACACTAATAATAACAACAACAACAACAACAATAATGAGAATAAAATAAAATAAACACAACTCCTATATGAATAGATTACAAAGCGTAATGGAACAACCCATTGTTGTATTGTTCATGCACTACCCCTGAAGATGGCCCATGATAGGGTGGAAAGTACTCGGGGAAATACATCAGCTAATTTTCACCAGATATAATCACATCAATCCATCAACTTGAAAGGATCTGGAACAAGATTTGCAGACAGAAAATTTTAAAGCATATTTTATTGAACAACGCAGCCATTTTTTGTCTGCAAATTTTGTTCCATATCTTTTCAAGTTGCTGGATTGATGTGATTATATCTGGTGAAAATTGGCTGATGTATTTGCCATTACTTATTTCTCGAGTACATTTCGCCCTATCGTGGGCCATCTTCAGGGGTAGTGCATGAACAATACAATAATGGGTTGTTCCATTCCGCTATTCTATTTATATAGGGGTTGGGTTTATTTAATTTTATTCTAATTATTGTTGTTTTTATTATCGGTGTTATTATCATTGTTATTATTATCATTATTGTTAATGTAGTTACAGGCATTTTAGAACATTAGTACTATTATCGAAGTTTATCGCCAGATACAATTAGATCAATCCGGCAACTTGAAAGGACATGGAACAAGATTTGCAGACAAAAAATGGCTGCGTTGTTCAACAAAATATGCCTTAAAGAAGAAATGCTGCCTAACTATGCACACACACACACACACACATATATATAGCTACCTACAGCCGGAATTGAACTACGGTCGGTTGGGTGTCAGTCCGGCACCTTAACCATTAGGCTGTCTTCACTTACAGAATGGGAAGGGGATTTTAACTCTTTTTAATACACATATAGCTTTGTGTGTAAAGGCCGTCACAGAGTGCTCCATTCAGAGAAGAGTGTTGCGTTTACGCTTGAATTGGCGGCCGTCAGCGAGATCCCCCCCAGAGTGCTCAACCCTAGGGGATGGGGAGCATATATAGGGTCATCCACAGACATGTATTTCGACTTATCAAGTCTCTTCAGTGTGGCTAGATATTTTGTAAGCTACCTACAGCCGGAATTGAACTCTGGTCGGTTGGGTGCCAATCCGGCACCTTAACCATTAGGCTGTCTTCACTTACAGAATGGGAAGGGGATTTTAACTCTTTTTAATATATATATATATATATATATATATATATATATATATATATATATATATATATATATATATAATCTAAACCAGAACTTCAACTGACATAATTAGTTACAATATTTATTCTAATCATTTCTAGACTGAATCTCAAGAAGGTAAGAAGATCTGTTAATCTTAATTTGTTTTGATTTTTCAATTTTTAATTTCTTAATATTTTTACATATATTTATTTTATGCTTCGAAAGAGTCCAGTAAAAATAATTTTGTTCCAAAAATAGATTTCTCTTAAAAAGTTTTAAATTGACTTTAGTTTCTTTCCATGTTTATGACTAGCAACAGGTAATTAATTCCGGACCAAGTAACTAATAGGCACCCTAGCCGAGATCAGTTTTGAAAGGAACTGAATTTTTCTTTTCACTGGTTGTTGGGAAACAAAATCAACAGCCGATAAAAAACAAAGACACGTTTTTATACTAAAATAGTTTTTGATTTTAATTTAAAAAATTAGTTATTTCATGTTGTTGTTAGCATATGTGAAAAAATTAAAGTTTAAAGTTTTTTAATTAAAAAAAAGAAGAAAAAAAGAAAACAACAATAACAATATTAGTTTAGAATTAAAAAGTATTTATTAAAAAAAAAAGAAGATTTTGCTATCAAATTTTAATTTGATTACGTGTATGTGATCAAATTAAGAATTAATATTTTTTCATAATTTAAAAAAAAATTATTGTAAGTGTTGAAAAATATTTGTCAACTTCTGAATAATAAGCAAAACTTCTGATTTCCTTGGATTCCTATTTATGATTAAATAAAAACTATTTTAATATAAAAACACGTCTTTCGTTTAAAAAAAAAACAATATTAGTTTATCTTTCGAGCAAAACTAATTTTTTTACATAATTTTTTATTAAAATAAAAACTATTTTAATATAAAAACGTGTCTTTGGTTTTTATCGGCTGTTGATTTTGTTTACTTTTTTTTTTTTCTTGTTAACGTTTGTTTGTTTGTTTGTTTGTTTTTTGTATTAACAGGTATGTGTTTTTTTGTTTCATGCCTGGCGTTTGTGATGTTATTTTTTTTCCTCCTGTGTGTGTTTGCATCTTTTATTAATTCTTTGTCTGCTTTCCTTTCAGAACATGCAGGTATATAACCATTTACTTATATATATATCTATATATATCTATATCATACTCATCACTTTCCTTCCTTCCTATATACTCCTTCAACTGCTTGCCTTGGTATCTATCTCCACCTTCGCCCACAAACTCAACCATTGTGCACCTTCACCTTTCATCTATTCTCACCTTTGCTATATCTACTACTACTACTCCTCTTTTTCCTCCTCCCCCCTTTTTTTTGCATGGTCTGTTTTCTGGAGAACATTCCCATCTTTGTATGTTGCCTGGTCTTTGTCTTGTGAGGAATTAAACCCACTTTTCATATTCAATGTTTCATATTAATTTCAGTTCTTCCTTTGGGTTTTTTTCTTTTCATATAGTCTAGAATTTTTTATTGTCTATATTATAGGTATTGTCAAAATTTTCCAAAAACATTTTCAAAAGATTTTTCACTTAAGAACAGACCCTAAACTTACATATGAAGAAATGTCCATGAATTTCTTATTTATAACAATGAAATAAATTTACTTTTTTTTTCTTCCTATAGTCTAGAATTTTTTTTATTGAGTCATTTTTATAGGTACTCCCAAAATTTTTTTGAACATTTATTCAAACAATTGTAAATTGTCTTTTTATTTTTTTTATTTATTTTTTCTTCTTCTTTAAGAACAGATCCTAAAGTTACACGTGAAAAAAATTTCTATGAATTTCTTATGAAATAATTCACTTTTTTAAAAAATTTATTTAGTCTATAATTTTTTATTATCTTAGATCTGTCCAAAATTTTGGTTCGAAGGCACCTCTCCCTCTTTCTTTAATCATTTCTAAAAAAAAAAAATTGTAAATTGTCACTTCTTTGATTTTTTTTCCCTTAAGAACTGAGCTTAAACTTAGACATTAAACAAAAATCTTACTATGAATTTCTTAATTATAACAATGAAATAAATCACTTTAAAAAGAACGCATCTTCAAGAGAAAAAAAACACCGAATTAATTTCATTATTAAAAAAATAATGGTGATGTGCTGCAATCTGGAAAGAATTATATCATTTTATTGTATAATACAAACTGAAATATTTATTTTTGCTGTCAAATGATTGAAAAAAAATTAAATCAAACATTTTCTTCTAAAGTTAACTTACTTATTTTATCTTTTAATAAATTCATTTTAAACAAATCTTTTGATAAATTCATTTTACTTCAATTAAAGTATCATATGCACATTAGGTACTTTTAAATGGTTTTTCTGAACTTTGGGTAATCTATTGTACTTTTTGAACCATAGGTACTTTTTCATTTACTTTATGCTCTTAACATACTTTTTCATTTAGTTTATGAATTTCAGGTACTTTTTAATGTACTTTATAAATTCTAGGTACTTTTTTATGTACTTTATAAATTCTAGGTACTTTTTAGTGTACATTATAAATTCTAGGTACTTTTAATGTACTTTATGCTCTTGATGTACTTTTAAATGTACTTTATAAATTCTAGGTACTTTTTAATGTACTTTATGCTTTAAGGTACTTTTAATGTACTTTAAATTTTAGGTACTTTTTAATGTACTTTAAAGGTACTTTTAATTTAGTTTATGAATTTAGGTACTTTTTAATGTACTTTATAAATTCTAGGTACTTTTTAATGTACTTTATAAATTAGGTACTTTTTAATGTACTTTATGCTCTTAAGGTACTTTTTAATGTACTTTATAATTTTAGGTACTTTTTAATGTACTTTATGCTCTTAAGGTACTTTTTAATTTAGTTTATGAATTTCAGGTACTTTTTAATGTACTTTATAAATTCTAGGTACTTTTTAATGTACTTTATAAATTCTAGGTACTTTTTAATGTACTTTATAAATTCTAGGTACTTTTTAATGTACTTTATAAATTCTAGGTACTTTTTCATTTAGTTTATGAATTTCAGGTACTTTTTAATGTACTTTATCCATGCTTATATAGACTTTATGCACTCTATGTATATCTTTAGTACTTAATGTGCCCTGTGTACTTTTTATGTACTTAATGCATTCTACATACTTTTTATGTGCTCTATGTACTTTTTTGTTATTGTTAGCCATATTATTGTCATAAATTTCATGAGAAAAATGAAATTTATGCAAATTAACTTGAATTCTTCCTGTTATCACTTCTAACTTTTAGCATCTCACAACAAGGCTTGTTAAATGGTAAACTGAATTCAAACTAATTTGCGAAAGGGTCTATTTAACCCCCTCCCCCTTTGCTTTTAACCTGACTTTATTCTCAATAATAATAAAAAGAAAAAAAATGTTCATTTTCACACATTACATTTTTACAAAAAAACAAAAAAAAAACACAGCAAATAATGAATGTATTAATATGTAGAGGATGATCACTAATTAGGACTGAGCCTATTCTAGTAGTGACCACCTCAGCTATTTCATAGGTTTTCAAATTTAAATTTGAAAAGATTGAAAGCAGTTTTAAAATGTTTTAAAAGAATATAATGTTTTAGAATAAATAAAATTTAATGTATGATTGTTTTTTGTTTTTTCTAGATCCATTTTAATAATTTTCAGTTTTTTTTTTTTTTAATTTTTGTAAAAAGAAAAAGATTAGTATGTTGGGTTGAAAATGGTAATAAAGTTAATTATAATTAGTTGGTTGGCTCCCAATGTGGTACATATATATGAACAAACAAGACTCCAACTAAGGGTGTTAAATACAACAATGGACTTTAACTCTTAATGTCCTATATCACCTCATTCAGCCCACCAGAAGTCACATTCATTTTCCTAATCTGCCCCAAATGATAACCTTTGTCTGAATGTAATATTAAACATTTAGAAGTCTTTGATTTAAGAAAAATAATAGGTGACTTTAAATGAAAAGGCCATTTTTAGCCATTTTTTGATAATTCTTTATAGGAATGGGACTCTGGACTTGGAAAATTCTCAACAGGATGTTAAGAGTTAATATATATGAGCATATTCATACAAAAATACGTATACAAATACAGGGTAGATATATAACACATATAGGAGACAAGATACAAATACAATGGACTTTAATATATATGAGCATGTGGAGAAGCATTCATAACAAGAGATACATATACAAATACATAGTAGATATATAAGTAACACATATAGGAGATAGAAGATACAAAATGGAAGTATAAAGGAGATACATAAATGTACATATAGAAGATATGAAGAGTCCATAAGGCAAAGTCACTTACTACATTGTGTTGGGGGGGGGGTGAAATCCCCCACACAATATGGATGTAGACAAAATGTCTAACCCATTTTTGTTGGTGGAGTCCCGGAGAAGAAAGAGGATTCAAAACTGGCGCTTGCCTGCTTAGATAGTCAGAGCACCTGGTGGTCAAGACCAGAAACACAAGGGAAGATAACTCTTCCAGCCAAATAAGGGCAGACAATCCCACAAGTAGACCGCCTCGTCTTTTTTGGATAATGATAATGATAAAACTATTTTATATTTGCTTTATCTACAATTTAATGGGGATTATCTCCCTTAAAATAATCTTTAATCAGCTGGGCCGCCCTGTCGGTGGGGCATTAGAATGCATTGACTGCACCTCTGCAGAGGGATAAGACTCCCCCAAATTGGGCCACCTGTTGGCCGTGGGTCGCAACCCGTGATGCTTAAAGACGGAGTCTTGGTGGATGAGCAGTCCATGACATGCAACACTCCACTTAGACCCTTACTTAGGCTAGACGGGTGGTCAGAGAGGCCCCCTCTGATCAATCAGCTGGTCACATCAGGCCCTAGCACCTATATGATTGCCTCAACCCTTTTTATCATATGGGTGCTAGAAGGCGGTGGCTGAGGGTCTACATGTCCTGGGAATGACGTTAAACTCTATCTGATGGTGAGGTTCCAGTTTTGGAGGTTTGGGGAATGTGAAGCCCCCCTTCATCACCATTGCTCCCTGGTCCACTCTGACCCGGAGTGGTAGTACCTGTTAGGGTTCCATCTATGGGTTAAATAGAAAAATGTATTCATAAAAAAATTGTATTATCCATTAAGAATTTTTTTTTTTTTAAACTTTATTGGCATTAAATGACCCACTGAGGTTGATATGCCGTAAAACAAAACAAAACCAAACTAATCAGCTGGGACAGAAGAATACATTAATTGCACCTCATTATCTAAAAAAATCCACAAGGTTCCTACTTCGATACCAGCCCTCGCCAACTCAGCATATGAGTAGCACATGGATTTGTACAGTAAAGTAAGGAGCTGATGGTAGGTGTGGCGCTCCACCTCAGATGCAAAAACAATCTCCTTGGTCTAGCACTAGTGAAAAGGGGATAGACTCCCTCGCTGATTGGCTGATACTGACTTTAGGCCACCCCAATGACTTTTTTTTATCTAAAAAATAAGTCATTTGTAATAATAAACGAACACACACGGTTGGGCTTGAGAAAGCTTCATTCTACTTAGAATACTTTTACAGCTTACTTAGAGCTTATATACTCTCAGAAACGTCAAAGATTTACACAAAGGGGAGGTGTAATAATAAAACAGGGGAAGTAGCTCAAAGATTACTTTTTTTATCTAAAAAAATAAGTCATTTTTAATAAACAAACACACACGGTTGGGCTTGAGAAAGCTTTATTCTACTTAGAATACTTTTACACCTTACTTAGAGCTTATATACTCTCAGAAACGTCAAAGATTTACACAAAGGGGAGGCAATAATAAAACGGGAAGTAACTCTCAATTACTTATTACATTATCACTTTTTTTAAAGTCTATTATGAACATTCATATTTAAAGGATGTTTTATTTGTTTTCATTGTTTATTTACGTTAGGTTATTGATTTTGTTTACATTTGAGCATGATATATGGAAAACAGCTTCTGGTTTATTACTTCTTTTCTACTTGTATTTGTGCTTCTTGTTCTCTTTAAACGCTTGCAATTCAATTTTGTTTCTTTATTATGTTTATACCGACTAAGTCTATAACATAAACTAATGTACAGTTTTTCTATGAAATATTCTTTTAATATGATCGGTTGAAATCCAAATGCCTCTTTCCACATTGGAGAAGTTCTGATTAATTAGAAAAGTGTCGCTGCATCTGTGAAAAATCTACAGCAAACAAGGGCATCTTTCATCTGACTGGGATATGCATGCAGACTTTGGAGTCCGCTTGTGAATTTCCTATTCCCTTGTTACACCTTCCACAGGTGAATTCGTCAGATGGAGCCGGCTCAACCAACCCAGGGTGAATGCTGTCACGGAAAAGGGAAAATAAACCCCTCTGTCACAAGCAGGTTGTGACACAAAGTCAATTTTTAAATGGAGTTTGAATTCTGATTTTTCCTTCTCCTAGACTGGTCACCATCCCAAGTTTAAAGAGCCCATTCTGCCAATTTAAATTATATGATGAGATAACATCAAACTTTTTTTACAGTAAAAATATTTGCATAATTTATATATTATATTATTAAAAGAAATTTTAAAACTTTTAGATTTTTTTTTAGGTCAGTTAACTTTGAACCACATATCTTTGAGAATCTGTATTACGCCTCAAAGATACATGGTTAAGAATTAACTGACCTGAAAAAATGTAAAAGTTTTTAAATAAAATAAGAAATTTAAAAACTTTTAAATTTTTTTAGGTCAGTTAACTTTGAACCACGTATCTTTGAGAATCTGTGTTACGCCTCAAAGATACATGGTTCAAAATTAAATGACCTGAAAAAAATGTTTTCAAATAAAATAACTGGTGCATTATATCTTTTATTCATTAATATATCAACACTGAAAATTTCATTAAATTCGGTTAATTCCCTGATTTTTGGTATTTTTTTTTTCTTTCGGTGGGATGACAAACGATGGTGGAATTTAAGTCCGTTAAGTTTGATTTAACCAAAAATTTTATAAAAATGGTGTTGATATTACTGCCTTGTTTTCACTGAGCATGGCATCTGGAAAACAGCTTCAGGTTTATTATTTCTTTTCTACTTTGTATTTGTGCCTCTTGTTCACTTTATAAGCTTGCCATCCATTTTGTTTTTTTTTTGTTTCCATTCTTTCTCTTATACAGGCAACTTTTTGTCAGGCTCAACTGACTGTAAGTCTGATTACATTTTCTGCATGATGTTGGTCTGAATTCTTTGAATTAGAAAACATTGCCTATCTATTTTGTTTCATGTTGATTTTCTTTGGCCAATGATTCTTGCTTTAGATGTTAGTAGTTTTTATTAGCTTGCTCTCTCTCTATCTCTTTCTGCACTCTTTCCTAGCTACATTGATTATACTAGCAAATATATGCACCCTCCGGGTGCAAGTATTTAAGTTTTAATGTAATGAAATATCGTATTAAATTAGAAACACTAATGAAACTAAATAAGAATGCAGATAAAAAGATTTGAAACAGAAGGGGATATAATCGAAAAATAGAACAACTGAAATTTACTCTTCCATCACTCTCGTCTTTCATTGTTATTTTTTCTAATTTAAGTATTTAGTTAAAAGAGGAAGTAAAGAATAAAAGGACAGTTATCTTTTCTTGTTAATGGATTTCATTTAAGATTCATTGAAGAGATTTTTGTTTATATTCATTAAAATAAAACCAAACAGTTAGAAAATAATACTAAGCACATATTTATTAAAATTACATTTTTAATATCAATATGCAAATTAGCCTTCCCGTTCACACTGTAAACCACTATTTTGTTGTATATATAAATACAATTGCATGTTGTTAGTATGTAGATATGGTTAACAGTATTAATAATGTAAAACAATTTTATTAATAATTGAGGTTAAAATAAGGATAAATTCATGGTGAATGTGAGGTCAATAACTAAGGGAATTGTGACTTGAGTAGTGATTTAGTTTCGGTTACAGACAGAAAAACACACAATCTCCATTATAATAAGATAAGTCATCCACAGACAACGTGGAATTAAGATCTCCACCAAGCTGGGTGTATACAGAGTCTCTGTGCTCACTGCCCTTTTGTACGCCTGTGAGACTTGGGTTGTTTACAAACGACATCTCAGGACACTCAAGAGATTCCATCAGAATTGCCTTCGCAGGATTTTAGGGATAGAATGGTTGTCATTTACACCAGACACCACAATACTTGAAAGATGTCACTTGCCTCGTATTGAGAGTTTGATCCTTAGATCACGTCTTCGCTGGTCTGGTCTGGTCATCTAGTTTCCATGAATGATTGCCAAATCCAAAAACAACTATTTTACGGGGAAATCTCAACTGGCAAACGTTGTCAGTGAAAAACCTAATTTGAGGTTTAAGGACTGCTTCAAGGACACTCTGAAGAACACTGTTATTGCTGAGGAGGACTGGGAGAAGCTAGCTTGTAATAGACCTGGCTGAAGAGCCACCATCTACCTGTCTGTGGAAGAATTTGAGTCCAACCGAATTAAACACCAAAAATTGAAGCAGGCTATCAGAAAGGGTAATTTTCAGCCCAGCAACATTCAAAGTGGAGAAGTTCCAACATGTAGTTTGTATGGAAGAGTATGTCTCTCCAGGGCTGGCCTGATGAGTCATCTGAGAAAACACAAGGATAGAGTGTCAAATGTTACTGGCACCTAACTATGGTGATGATTAAAAAGAGAGAAAAAAAACCCAGGAAATGGTCTTACTCGAACATGAGTTGACAGCCATTATTTAATTAGTTTTTATTAGCTTGGTACATATCTGAAATATCTCTATCTCCACTCTTTCCTAGCTACATTGATTATATAAGTCCTCCACAGACACCATGTTTTGACGTTTCACATCTCTTCAGTGTAGCTAGACACAACTACCACTCTGACCAGGAACGAAACCAGACTGACTATTCCTCAGCCCGATTCGTTAACCTCTCGGCCATTTGACAGCTGCTGTTTAAGGGGCGGTGTTTAAATATTTAATACATAGATTTGTTTATATATATTTTACGATAGCCAGAGAGATCCAGTCTGTAAACAACAGACGATCATTGCTTTATGCTGGCAGTGAAAGTTAATTTAAGTCCCCCTAGAGAGCTCTACGGATATGGTGGACACTTTACTGCAAGCACATAAACCAATTTGATGCCTTTCACATGCTCCACCTCTCTACACTCTTTCCTAGCTACGTTGATTGTCTATATATATAAATGGACTCTCCCGTCGATTTTCGACGTATGAGGGTTCATACACACAATGAACTCCCACACAGTGATTTGTTTATAGTGGTGAAGGCTTGTGTTGGACCATCCACACCTTTTGGCACAGTCGATAGGAAAAAATTGGTGCATCAAAGTTTGCCACAAACCCAATCAACGACCGACCTCAGGGATTTTGAATTCAGAGTTATCCCTCTCCTAGACTGGTTACCTGCCCAAGGTTAAAGAGCCTAGTCTGCCCTACTATTTAACCCATAGCTGGAGGGAGAATATATGGATTCATACCTTTCCCAATGGTATTAGCGCTATGTGAAATGCCAACAACTTCGTCTAGGAATTGAACTCGAATCGACGAGTCCATTTTCCACGACTCTAACCACTAGCCCACGCGCCTCCATAATATATATATGGTGCCGAAATTTGGACACTTTACCGCAATCACATAAACCCACTTGACGCCTTTCAAATGTGCTGTCTTCATGCCGTTTGCAGTATAAAATGGGATGATAGAGTTCGAAACATGCGCTTAAATACAAAAAAAACTTGTGGTCAAAAACGGGAACCCAGAGGGAAGATAACTCTTCCAGGCAAAGGGAAGATAACCCAACAACACCATGAGTTCCTGACTATGGGACAAGCAGTTTAAATATTTTAAAACTTATCTGCACTACCTTTCAAATAATAGATCCTGCTAATCTATTTTTTTTTAAATCTAGCCTTTTTTTTTTTTCCCCTCCTCTGTAGCTCTTTATGCCGATTGCCTCTCTAAGTAGCAATACACATCGTGCCTTAGAGGCCTCCCAATGTGGTACATATATATGAACAAACAATACTCCAACTAAGGGTGTTAAATACAACAATGGACTTTAATATATATGAGCACGTGGAGAAGCATTCATACAAAAATACGTATACAAATACAGGGTAGATATATAAGTAACACATATAGGAGACAAGATACAAAATGGAAGTATAAAGGAGATACATAAATGTACATATAGAAGATATGAAGAGTTCATAAGGCTAAGTCACTTACTACGTTGTGTTGGGGAGGTGAAATCCCCCACACATTAGATATTTTTAAACTTATCTGCACTACCTTTCAAATAATAGATCCTGCTAATTTATTTTTTAAAATCTAGCCTTTATCTTTTTTCCCTCCTCTGTAGCTCTTTACGCTGATTGCCTCTCTAAGTAGCGGACACACATCGTGCCTTGCACTTCTTTCCTTTTGCATGTTAATCATACCTGGACATCATCAACTGACCCTAGACACTCTTTTCTGGTGCTACACATGCGTACCTGCTGCAGTAGTTGTAAAATAGTATTTTTTTTAAAATCATTCCTCTAATCCATAGGGTAAATTTATAAATATCCCTCTTTGTTTTTGGCTGCATGTTTGTGTATTTTTGGGTACTAATGCTGAATAGCGTGCAAAAGTTAATATCATTAGGTTACGTATAAAATGCATTACATTTCATGGAAATACCCAAAATCTTTGAGACACTAGGGCAGTGGTTCTCATACTTTATACAGTCTGGGCACTTACAGTACTACAGATACTTGATAGCGCACTGTATACAAAATAGGACTAATATGTTATTAAGTTAACTCAGTGGTTCTCAAACTTTATACAGTCTGGGCACACTTACAGTACTACAGATACTTGATAGCGCACTTATACAAAATAGGACTAATATGTTATTAAGTTAACTGTTAAATATATAAAAAATAACACATTTAACAAAAGCAAACTTAACATACCTCTATGAAGTTTATTCATTCCTGTGTTAATGAGAAACATGAGCTTGATGAGACATTGCGATTTCTTCAATGTTTGGTCTTATGTTTGAGAGACAAACTCTCATTTCCTCATCAATGCATTGAAGAGTTCCTCTCTTTTTACACTTAATTGTCGCGAGGGTTGAAAATCCCAGTTCACATAAATATGGGGTGGAAAATTGCAATAAAATAATTTTTCTCAATAAAATTGTTTAAAACCTGTGTTTTTTATTTAGTTTTAAGAAAAGTAACTTATAACTATCATAATAATGTCGCAACGAAACAAGCAGAGTGTTCGTTAAGAAATGGTATAATATAGTAACTTAGTATACATTTGCTTTTCATATCTGGATAGATGTTTCAGGAATACTATGGAGCACACCTGAAAAAGCTCTGGGGCGCACCAGTGCACCTGGGCGCATTGTTTGAGAACCATTGGGCTAATGCGTTACTCTATAAAAATATTTCCTTTTTCACATGATATTTTAAAGACTTGGTTTTATGGAAGTAACTCAAAACGAAGATATTTAAAAGATTTTTTTCTTTTCTTTCTTTTCTTCAATGGTATACTTCAATTCGACTTAAACTCTCTACAGTGCACCTGAAAAAGCTCTGGGGCGCACCAGTGTGCTCAGGTGCACTGTTTGAGAACCACTGCACTAAGGTTAGGCTACTTCAGGAGTTTCTGTAATCTAATGCTATTTATACGTAAAATGGGATTCTAATGATATTATCTCTTGCGCGCTATTCTGCATTTGTATCCCTATTTATTATCTGGATGTTTGATTTGTTCAGTTTTGTTTTCAAATTACCCCCACCCCCATATCTACCCAATATTCATTGTGTTGCATTATTTTTTTAATTAAGATGAAAAGACTTTGTCTTTGCAGAGATATGGGGATTTCCTTTTGTAGCCTCAACACTGTTCTTGTATGACTGTTGTCCCCTTATAACCAAACCCTTTTCTGTGTCTTTTGTTTTTGTTGTTTGTTTTTGTCTTTTCACAGATTCTTCGTTGGAGAAAATGCTACACCAATTCTATCTACTTTAATTTAATTTTTGACAACACACTCATATGCTCCATTATTTCTTGTGTATCTCAAGTATCTCACAACACAAATTAACATATGTAACCATATATATATATATATATATATATATATATATATATATATATATGTTTATTTAATTTGTTGATTTAAAAAAAAAAATAAATGCTTATTATAGACAGCTACCCAGGTTGTCTTGCTAAGTCGCAATCATCAGGCTGTCAAATTAGATCTTATGGTGTTTATTTGAAGATCCTTTCTTAATGTTATATTCTGGACCGCAAATAATGTTGGTTGTTTTTGTGTTGTTCACTCCACTAAATTTAATTTTTACTATGTAAAAAAAAAAAGATTGTGTTAATATCGTAAAAAAGGATCTGTTAAAAAAAATTTGTGTAAAGTTTACACATTAAAAATTTATTTGACTTATTTATGATTTTGAGAATTTAAATATCTTCCTTATTACACACATCACTGAATGAATATGAACGTAATATTTTATTACAAACACCCTTTCAATATTTCACATGAAATTAATGAACACTGCATGTTGAAAAAATGCAAGAAAAAATCATGACTCCTCCATATATTACTATATTTCTTGATATTTTTGATAAATTTTTTTTTTTTTTTCTGGATTTTGTTATTTTAATTCTTAAAATTCTATTTTTTAAAATTTTTCCTTATATATATATATATATATATATATATATATATGTGTATACAGTGATGCTGATAGCTTTTTGATTTAGTGCGTCATGGGACACATATTTTCTTTGAATGAGTCTCTGGGAAAATTTATGGGTCCCAACTAAAGCCATTTAACTCCTACCTTGTAACCTATCCTGTGTAATTCATTTCTAAGAAACTATGTATTTATAGTTAGCTTGAAATGGTGAAGGAAGAAAAAAGAAAAACACTGGGACACATGGATATGATTTTACTATGTTCTTTTAGATTTTTGTGTGTCAGGGATGTACGACGCATACCTATCAGCATCTCTGTATGTGTGTATATATATATATATATATATATATATATTATACACACAATTGCAACCATTTCATGTTGTTTAATTTCTCCCACATGACAGCGCTCTCCAATGTCAGCCCGTAAATCTTCCACAGACAGTGGCCCAACCGGGGGTCGGAGTGCCGCTCTCCAAGCTGCTGCAGCGTCTGCTTCCAGTGGCTCTAGGGGGTCGCAACTCTTCTCCCATTCAACTAAGGCCATTATTTGGGGAATGCAACAACGGGCAGTACAAGGGATGCTCGATTTTGACTATGTCTGTTCTAGAGACGAACCATCTGTTGTTGCTATGATGTATCCATTCACGTAAGTATAATCTCGGATTTCAATATTTTCTTGACTTTTTTTTTTTTTACAAAAATTATTATTGTAATGTAGCCTCTGCAGCAGATGCACTGCACTGGCTACTGAGCTCAGAAGAAGGCGATTCGTAACACAAACATATACAAGGAGAGCACAGCAGTTTTGCTGACCAAAACAAACTTCTTCCTCTCTTCTCTTAGGAGGCAGCAGTGCGGACTACTATGTTTAGGCGATATCCAGTTAAGGTAGGCAGAGAAGAGAATGTTAATGGACAGGGGCGTGTATTACCAACTCAGTCAATTTACTTAAGTTAACAGATTATCTTTCTATTTGGCTTTCATGTTGGTTCGGGGTAAACTGCTGTTTGTTTACATCTAATAGCTGGACCGTCACATTCATTCACAAACTTTTCGTAGTGACAACATTAGTAGAACAGGAGCTTCTTTGCTTTTTAACGAATTTATTATATCGTCAGTTTTTTTTTTTCGAGAGAGAGCTTGTTATTGTTATTAAGGGGCAGGGATACATGCTCTCATTCGAAGGGGGAATATTTCTATCGAGAGAAACGGTGACTATGTGGTGAAGTAGGGATGTGATCCACAGAGGATCAATTTCATTTTGATGTATGACACTATTCCTGTGTTGGTAATTATACTTGTCCTAAACAAAATGGCATTATTTTTTTTTAATCACCCTCATATAATACCTCATAATATCAACTCTCTCTCAAAATTTTAGTGACAGGCAGGAATGACAAGTTAAAAATTATGAAACATATTAATTTTGTATTCTGATAGGGAAATCCTCCATTAAATAGTTTGCAAAATATTATTTAATAACTAGCCTACTTTATTATTGTTATCTAATATTTTCTTAGTTTTTACTCCTATATACTCAAACAAGAACAACAACCACAATGTGAAACATGTCAAACACTTATTCATGGAGTGCAGGTTTCTTGCTCACATCAGAAACCGTTATTTTAATGCAAACAATATGAAAGATCTATTTGAAAATGTCAACATAGAGGATATTTTCTCCTTTTTGAGGGAAATAAAATTATACCATAAAATACAGACATGAACTTAATACCATACAACATGATCCCCAATAATGCTAACACATTGTTAAAACCAATTACTAAAAAGTATAAATATAAATACACGATATGTATTACTTCCTAATCATTAGGCATGACATAACCCCAGACTTGTTGATATGCCATTAAAATCAATAAACCAACTATATGTTTTTTATTCTTTGGGGTTTTGAAAATTTTCCCAGAATTCTGTAGACCTAGGATTATCTTTTTATCTTAATTTTATGTTTGTTTTGTTTTGCAAAATTTTTAATTATTTAATAAAGTATGCTATGGGCATTTTTTGGTTGTGAAACAAAAAAAACACCAACAAAAAAAAAAAGATTTATTTTAATTTTTCATTAATATTTCTAGATGTTTAAAATTTTTCAAAGAAAATCTTTCTTATTATTTGATCTCTGGTTCATAATGGATTGTGGATGTTCTGCCTTCATCTATGGACTGACCAAATGTAAATGCCGTCACTGAAACAGAAATGATTTTGTGTTCAGTCAATGATTTTACTTACATGTTTTTTGTCTTCAATGTTTTTTGCTACATGTTTTTGTCTCAAAAATGTTTTGCTACATGTTTTTCTTGATCCTTTCAGCCATCTTTAATTCTTATCTTTTTATTTCAGTGGTGATCATCGTCAAAAGTTCTACTGGGGACATAAGGAGATCCTTATCCCAGGTATGTTTCCCTTTGGCTAGGTCTTAGTTCAATTTTATTCCTTAATTAGAACTGACTGAATATGATTGAATCCTGTTAAGGTTGAATACAGGAGTAACAGCTTTTTGCTGCTACTACTTGTTTATGGTTTGGTTTATAGGGTTGGCTCTAGTACTCTTGATTGGCCCCTGTCAAGGGCCACAATGAAGGTAACAGTTTCTTTTTGCTGCTACTACCTATGTAGGATAGGTAGATATGGGAAAGTGGTTTACTTACTTATCCTCTATTTTCGTCTACCATTTTGACATGTCAACATTTAGATGATTTTTTGTCAAAACAGGGAAAAGTGGATTCATGCCTTTCCAAGAGATAAAATGCTAAATTAGAATTTTAACTCTGTTTGCTGATATCCTCTTCTTGTGCTTGTAGCTAAGATTAGACATTCTGTCCGACTGCTGCTCAGCATATAGCAATCTGTCCGACTGTTGCTTGGTACACAGTAATTTGTCCGACTGCTTCTCGGTGTATTCGTCCAACTGTTGGTCAACATCCTGTAATCTGTCCAGCTGTTGGTCAGGATACTGCAATCTGTCCAGCTGTTGGTCAGGATACTGCAATCTATCCGGCTGTTGGTCGGCACACTGCAATCTATCCGGCTGTTGGTCGGCACACAGCAATCTGTCCGGCTGTTGGTCGGCACACAGCAATCTGTCCGACTGTTGCTCGGCACACAGCAATCTGTCCGACTGTTGCTCGGCACACAGCAATCTGTCCGACTGTTGCTCGGCACACAGCAATCTGTCCGACTGCTGCTCGACACACAGCAATCTGTCCGACTATTGTTCAGTATATATATCTGAAAAAATACATTTGCACAATTTAATGAAAGTTCAAACCTGAATATTTGGCGTGCATTATTGTGAAAAAACTCATGGGAATAATTATATTTGAATCTAAATGGAATTTTTAGAAGAAGAAAATTAAGATTTTATCTATTGTTCAGTTTTCTTTTGGTAAATAAAGCTTCAGTCTCAATACTTTTTGAACTCACCTCATATGTAACTTTTTCAGACATTTTTCTCTTGATAGTGTTATTGACTTATTACAACTTGTGTTATATACATTAATATTTACTATTATTATTTGTGTATAAAATGCACCTTTTTCCACATTTTTTAAGCTTAGACGGTACAAATGCATATTATACACAAGAATTATATATCATAATTATTTATGTATAACACAAACTTTTCCACATTTTAAGCCTAAATTTTAGGGGTACATACATGGTGTTTTATATAAAAGACCCTATTCATTGTGTGGGTAAAGTCGAAAACTTGAAGCTGAAATAGTTTTGGCTTTGGTATTAACCAACCAGGTGTACAGAAGCCGAGGTCTGTGCTGGCAGAACTTTGTTTACAGCCAGTTTTTCTGCTAGTGTTGTACAAGATGGGTGGTGCATTAGAACTGACCATCTCTAACCCCGAATGAACCAGTTGCTGATGACTTCAGCACTGTTTAGTAGCACAGGCAAGATTTCACTAGTCCTTGTACTTACTTTAAATTGGATAATGGTAAAAGTTATTCCAAATATAAAAAGATAACTTGCTTTAAATTTCTTAAACTACCTATTTATTATTATTGACGTATTACAACTTTGTTTTCTTATATTCCAGTGTATAAGAATATGGCTGATGCCATGAAGAAACACCCCCAGGCTGATGTCCTCGTCAATTTTGCCTCACTCAGATCAGCTTATGAAAGCACAATTGAAACTTTGAATTATCCTCAGGTAAAATGATTTAGTATCTTTAAAGATTATTAATATTTTAGTGTTCATATGATACATATATATATATATATATATATATATATATATAATCATGTAGAATTAAACAAAAGGCAGGTCTCCTGTTTAACAATTTTATTGGTGATCCTTTCAATCTTTCTGGCCAACTTTTTTTATATTTGGATGGAATTTGTGGATTAATCCACCGAAGTTCACATCACCCCTGATGATGGCACTTCGAAGTGCCGAAAGTACTCGGGATGTGAACTTCAGTGAACTAACCCACAAATTCCATCCAAATATAAAAAAGTTGGCCAGAAAGCTTGAAAAGATCACCAATAAAATCATTAAACAGGAGACATGCCTTTTATTTAATTCCACATGTATAAATGAAAGAATGCTGCCCAAATACACACACATACACACACACACACACACACACACACACATATATATATAATAGTATTTGATAATTTGCTTGAAGCATTGTTAAGAATATTATTTTTTATTTATATCAAGAAGGCAATTACAATGCGTATAAAAAAATAAAAAATAATAATGTCCAGTGTCTAATCAATTTCAAAGAAACTTCATCTTCAAAAACAATTTCTGAAGATGAAGTTTCTTCGAAATTGATTAGGCACTGGACATTATTTTATTTTTTTATACACATTGTAATTAATATAAATAATAAATATACGTTATATTATCATTAAATACATAAAGATTTTGAAAAAAAAAATTTAATTACTGCAATTTTTGACAATTCCTAACTGAAACTTTTTTTTTCCTCTTCCAGATCCGTTGCATTGCAATCATTGCTGAAGGCATTCCAGAAAATCTTACACGACATCTCATTCAGGAAGCCAATAAGAAGGGCGTCTCCATCATTGGACCCGCTACCGTAAGTATCACTGCTAGTAATAAAAACTTAAGAGCTTAAAGGTACTGGCACCCTTAGAATATTCCTGACAGTCTTCCTCATATAAAAAAGTGGGTGTCCTTAGTATGACAGCATACAGGGCACAAAAAAGAAGATAAAAAAGAGCCTGGGCCAGATATATGGAAGCCCTGGGTTGCCGAAGTGTCAGGGCCCTCCCTATCTGCCTCGCTGGCGTGATCTGAAAGGAATGTTGAACCAATACATTCGGCGTCAGTTTGGCTGCAGGAGTTGCCAGATAGTGTTTTACACACTGAACTGCCTAACAGAGTCCAAGCCGTTATTTTTCTCAGGGTTTTCTCCCTTAGCCTTTTCCTATCAGAGGATAACCCACAAGGCAACGGGGTTATTTAGACTATTACGCGCCTGGATACCAACCCAGGTATTTCTATGTTCTCGCATTAATGTGCACAATGGCCATTGAGCGAGAAGTTTCCTCCGCCCTTTCATAGGTTTTGTTTTTTGTCCTGCTGGGTGTCTAGGCACCCTCTTCACCAGGCAAGCTTGGTGAGGGTACAGGTTTAGTCGCTGATGAATCAGACTGTATGACAGTAAAATGCCTCTAATGGTGTGGCTCCAATTTTGGACCGCCCTGTCAGCTGGGGCTGTAGAATATACCAACTGCACTTCTGTAGAGGGGTAATATCCCCCCCCCCGCGTCAACGGGGTCACCTATTGGACATGGGTGGCAACCTATAATGCCTGCAGACGGGATCCTGGTGGCTGAAACACTCCACTTTGGCCCTTGGGCTAAATGGGCCAATCGGAGAGGCCCCCTCTGGTCAATCGACTGGTCACGTCAAGCCCTAGCACCTATATGATTGCCCCAGGTCCTCTATCTGATGGTGAGGTTCCAATTTTGAAGGTTTGGGGAATGTGGAGCACCCCTTCATCCCCATTGTTCCCTGGTCCTCTCTGACCCGGAGTGGTAGTACCTGTTAGGGTCCCATCTATGGGTTAAATAGAAAAATGTATTTATAAATAAATTCAGTATCAATTAAGAATGAATTTATTTCAAAACTTTGTTGACATTAAATGACCCACTGAGGTGGATATACCATAAAACAAGCCAAACCAATCCAGTTCTGAAGGTCTGGAATTGTGGAGTACCCCTTCATTGCCATTACTCCCAGGTCCACTCTGGCTTGGAGTGGTAGCACCTGTTAATATCCCATCTATGGTGAAATAGATCGGTTTGATAATTCTTTAATAAAGTTTATTATATACTTCTACTGTCTACAGAAAAACAAAACACTGGATTGATTAACTTTTCCTCACTGGAGATTCATTTTTGATATGGAAAAAAATTTTAAAAACCATAACACCATGGATTTGTTAACCATACGGATACCTGGAACAGTCCATACCTTTCTTTATTGTGCTGCGGACTTCAATTTAAACTCGCTTTTGTGGCTGGATTGCATCCTAAACACTTTTGATACAACTTTTCTCTTCTATTACACTTTTACTTCAAACTTTATTCAGTTTTTTTTCATTGATGTTGAGACTTTTAATTTTAAAAATAATTTTATTTTTAATACAAAATACGCATTTTTTATACAAATTTTAAAAGACATTTCGGCCCAGAACATGAGCGTTATTTGAACCTCTCGTGCCAAACGGTTAATTATTCCTTCTTCTTTCTTTCATCAATATAGTTGCTCTTGAAGAAGACTGTTTTTATAAAAGGTCGAAACAGATATCTGTCAGCGTAATACTATTATCATTTGTTTTTCTATCTATTTTCAATCATACTGTTGGATTTATTTCCATTTATTATATACTTATATATATATTTCTCACATGTGTGTGTGTGCATACATACATATATATATATATATATATATATATATAATTTAATATACCAAGCGTGTTGCTAAATCCTTGCGGTGAGAAAAAACCCAGCAAATAGTTTGATTGTAAAAATATACTACCAAACCAGGAAGAAAAAAATTTTTGAAAAAAAGAAAAGACCAAGATATTCGTACCAACAAAAATAATCTATTGGTACAGTATTTGGCTAAAAGAAAAAACAATTTATATGTATATATATATATGTATATAAGATATATATATATTCATATAACCGCTAGGAGAAAGCTAATAAGTAAAAAGTGCTCGATACCTAAGTAGAGCCAATAATAAAGATAATCTAATGAGTCAGACGAACCTACTATTAGTTTCGCATAAAGCTCTTCAGGGCTAAATCTGACTCATTAGATTATCTTTATTATATATATATATATTATATATATATATATATATTTGGGAATAAAAAGGCCTTAAATTCCATGGGTATCGTGGTTATGGACCATTTCCACTCGCGAGTATGCTCACGAGCTTCTTCAGGAAAACCTCAACTCATAAGAAATAAAATATATCAGTGGTCTGAAGAAACTCGTGAGCATACTCGCGAGTGGAAATGGTCCATAACCACGATACCCATGGTATTTAAGGCCTTTTTATTCCCAAATAACTTTGCTCTGTTTACAATAATTAAACATTGAGCTCTCATACGGAACCTGAACTCTACAACAAACTACGGGTAGAGAATTAGGACCCACCTAGAATCACCTTGTACCAAGAAACTTGGTACCGCACCAAAGTATATATATATATACACACACTTGAAAGGTCCAAATGAATGCCAATATATTTTGTTCTCCGTGTGTTTTAGGTGGGAGGAGTGATGCCTGGATGTTTCAAGATTGGCAATACAGGTGGAATGTTAGATAACATTCTCTCATCCAAACTTTACAGACCTGGAAGGTAAGTTACTTCTCCAATCAGACTTTAAAAAATTTTTCTTTCTTTCCTTCTTTCTTTCATCTTTTATGTTCAATTGAAACAGATAGCATTATCACTTCTACATGTTCGCCCCCTCTCTATCTTTCCTCTACTCCCTTTCTTATAGTTTTTCTGTGTATCATGTCCTTTTTCTTCCCTTTCTTTATAATAAAAACAGAATGGTCTATTATTTAGCTGAGGTCACAACTAATAAGAAAATGGCGATTAAGTGACACTAGGTAATCAGGATTTACATTTTTGCATTTGATCTTGGATGATTTGGATGGTCTCATTTCTAAACAGAGGGTGTTGCAAGATGATAATGGCTGGAAGATTAACGAACAAGATTATTGATATATAGATAGTTGAATTAAAGCTTCATCTAAATAATGTAGGTAAACTGCGTTTTTGACAAAGTGACTTTAGCCCCCCCTACAGAAAATAATTTACCAAAAATCAGGGAATTATCAGATTTTAATGAAATTTTCAGTGTTTATTTATCAATGAATGATCTTTATAATGCATTATTTATTTTATTTCAAAACTTTCTCATTTTTTTCAGGTCACTTAATTTTGAACACCCCCCCCCCCTTATGTTGGGGGTGTAACATTTTTTTTTTAGTTTTCTAATTACAGTATAAATAAAGAGATAAAAGACCAAAGTTATGAATAGAAACATAAAAAAAATTTTTACTGTGGCTTTTCTATCAGAATATAAGTACCGAAAATCGAAAAATAAAATGTAAAAAAATAATAAGTAATTAATTTTTGGGAGATTTCTTATTTACTCATTTCGATAATTATTTAATTGGCTATTATTTTATAAAAGAAAAAATTATACATCAATATTTTTTATGCTTAAAAGGGGGGGGGGTACATTTTCAATCGAGTTTTTCTTCAAAACTTATTACTTTATGTGTCTAAAATAAGGTTTGCATTAAATACATATTTATTTTTAGAATCTAAAAATATAACATTTTAAACTTAACATCAGACTTTTCACATTTTAAATGAATTTTATATATTAATTTTTCATAGCAAAAATACTAAATTAAAGTTTTGAAATAAAATAACTGATGCATTATAAAATTCATTAATTGATAAATCAATACTGAAAATTTCATTAAAATTGGATAATTACCTGATTTTTGGCAAATTTTTTTGCAATTGAGGTTACCTTAAAATTGTAAACAAGCCAATAAAACCACTTAAAAAGAACCAAAAATGGTGTCGGTGAAACAAAATTGACCAAAACAAATATATTAAAAATAAATTGCTAATGTAATGATATTTTTCTTTTTTTAATGATGGTCATTATGTTACTACTTATTGATTTAGACAAAGTTTGACCTTAAATAATAGATTTAATTATTTTCAATTCGCTTTTAAAATTCATAGCAGCCGATTTTTTTGAGTATAGCTAAAATAATGTTTTATATGAATAAATTAAAAGATTTAACTAATTCTTATATTGCTGTTTTTTTTCTTCTTTTTTCTTATTTTTCTAGTGTTGCCTACGTTTCCCGCTCTGGTGGAATGTCTAATGAATTGAATAACATAATTGCCCTAAATACAAATGGTGTGTATGAGGGCGTCGCTATTGGAGGAGACAGGTATGTACAAGAGTGAACTGAAATTTTTTTTTTTTTCTTTTCTTTTTTTTTCTTCACCCTGGCCCAGAGTGTTGGTGATGTTAGGTTCCAATCTATGGGTCAAATACCTATGTTTGAAAATTATTAACATTACATATGAATACTTGAAACCATATGGCCACATTCAAACTAATGACCCGGAGTGGTAGTACATGTTAGGTTTCCATCTCTGGATTGAATAGAAGAATGTGTTTATAAAAAAATTGAGTATTCATTAAGAATGAGTTTATTTCAAAACTTTATCGGCATTAAATAGCCCACTGAGGTGGATATACCATAAAACAAGCCAAGCCAATCCAGTTCTGAAGGTCTGGGGAATTGTGGAGTACCTGTTCATTGCCATTACTCCCAGGTCCACTCTGGCTTGGAGTGGTAGCACCTGTTAATATCCCATCTATGGTGAAATAGATTGGTTTGAAAATTCTTTAATAAAGTTTATTATATACTTATACTGTCTACAGAAAAACAAAACACTGGATTGATTGACAAATTATTGACCCGGAGTGGTAGTACCTGTTAGGGTCCCATTTCTGGGTTAAATAGAAAAATGTGTTTATAAAAAGATTGAGTATTCATTAAGAATGAGTTTATTTCAAAACTTTATCAGCATTAGATAACCCACTGAGGTTGATATGCCGTAAAACAAACCAAACCTATTTTTTGAGTTTAATTCATTCTACTTGTAAGTCAATTTCCTTGTATATAAAATCAATTTTCCCCATTGAAGATAAACTCAAATGTCATTCATCTCTTCAAGCTCCCCCCCCCCCCCTCTAAAAAGAACACCTTAATTTTTTAGTAACATTTTTTTTTTGTAAATAATAAAACTAGCATTGTATTGTATAAAAACAATAAAATAGAATGTAATGTTCTAATATCGTCAGTGCAAATCCAAATTGAGGTTTAAGGAGTGCCTCAAGGACACTTAGAAGAACACTGCTATTGCTGTAGAGGACTGGGAGAAGCTAGCTTGTAATAGACCTGGCTGGAGAGCCACCATCTTCCTGTCCGTGGAAGAATTTGAGTCCAACCGAATTAAACACCAAAAATTGAAACGGGCTATTAGAAAGGGTAATTTTCAGCCAAGCAACATTCAAAGTGGAGAAGTTTCAACATGTAGTTTATGTGGAAGAGTATGTCTCTCCAGGACTGGCCTGGTGGGTCATCTGAGAAAACACAAGGATAGAGTGTCAAATGCTACTGGCACCTAATTATGATAAAAAAAAACAGGAAATGGTCTTACTTGAACACGAGTTGACAACCAAAAATGTTCTAATGCCTTTTTGAAAAAAAATTTATAAATGATATTTTTCTTTGATGCAATAAATTTTGAAACTTAAATGTTTTTAGTGAGTTTATTAACAAAGAGTATTTGAAGCTCACTCTTACCTCAAATTTTAGCTTGCAATAGAAAGCTAAAAATCAACCATTTGACAGGTTGTAACTCACAAAAACTGGACCATATGACCTTTAGGCACCCCTTTTTGATCTTTATTAAGAAAGGACATGTTTTTCATTTACACCATCAATATCCGGTTGTTTTGACAGACGATTTTTAGATTTTTAAAAAAATCATAAACCTAACCCCTAACGAACAACCGGATATTGACAGTGTAAATGAAAAACATGTCCTTTCTTAATCAAGATCAAAAAGGGGTGCCTAAAGGTCATATGGTCCGAAAAAACTCTTAAGTTAGGGCAATTGGAAGTTAAAGTGCCACTGTATTGAAATAAGTATGTTGTAAAAATTAATTTGTTAATAAAAAATAAGTATTTAAAAAATTATAATTAAAATTCTTAAATTAAAATTCTTAAATTGTTAAAAATTGTTAAAAAAAAATTAATTTGTTAAAAAATTTATTTGTAAAAAAATAATTTTGTTAAAAAATAAGTATGTTAAAAAAATAATTTGCTAATAAAAAATAAGTATTTAAAAAATTAATTTGTTAAAATTGTTAAAAAAATAATTTGTTAAAAAATAAGTATTAAAAAAAATCAATTTGTTGATAAAATAAATAAGTATGTTGTAAAAATTAATTTATCATTAAAAACAATCCTACATTTAAAAAAAATTACTTAAAATTTTTTACCGTTTTTCTTTTAATTCTACAGATATCCTGGAACTACATTCCCAGATCATATCATGCGTTACCAACAAGCTGAAGATGTAAAGATGCTTGTCTTGTTAGGAGAGGTAAGAAGATTCGGTTATTGATCAATTCTTTGATTGTGAAATTTTATGAATGGAAAAGTTATTATAAAAGCTGATATAATGAAATGAATAAACTAATGGGGATTTGTATTATTCGGATTATTGTCCTCATCTTCATTGTTATCTGTACAGCGTTTCAACCAATGTGCCCTCCAGCCTTCTTCAGGTATTCCTTGTCGGACTCAGAAACCTTTTTGTGACAGTTATCGCTGGGGCAGCAGTAACATAGAATAATAATTAACACAGCTTAACACCTCTACCCCAGCTATGGTTAGTGGAATGAGAACAGGTTACCCCCGTGGACTGAAAAAAGGGTTAGGTTCAAAGTTCCATAATGGCTCCCGATTGCGACAAGAAGGTTCCAAAGTCTGAGATGGTTCCCGAGTCCGAGAAGAAATACCTGAAGAGGGCCAGAGGGCACATCATCCAAAACATTGTACAGATAACAATGAAGATGGGGACAATAGTCTGAATAATGCAGATAATACTAATCATTAAACCTCATCTCAAAAATTCACAGAAATAATGGTGATTTTATTTAAAAAAAAAAAAATAAAACAAACTAGCTGTATGTCCCTGACCTTGACTGGATTATATATTATCTGGCTAAATTTAGATATACACTTTTTAGATTTCATTTTGGTCACCATTGGATAGCAATGCCTATTGCTCAATGTTTATTGTGAAAATGTTACAGATATTTGTGCATGTTAATCCCCATTTACCAATAATTAAATAATAATCCTTTTTGAAAGGGAGGGAGACACAATATCAACAGTGCTATCATTAATTCAAGTGATCCTAATGAACAGAATGCTCAATATGGAAATTCATTAAATTTGCAAATTTATCTTAGAAATGATCTTGGTGTAGAGATTTTTCATTTGCATCCTCGGACAGATAGAGAGCGACCCCACAAATATAATACATCAAGTGAGTTCAAACCCCAGTCATGTTATTTGTTACGATTTTATGGGCCATCATTTAAGGCTTTAAGCAAGAGCACTTGTCCAGGAGAAATTCTTGGTAAAGAATCCTTTGCTTCTCATTAGTATTGTAAGTTCCTTCGTCAATGATTGCAAATGGACTATTGAAAGTATCAGTGATTAAGTAGTCAATCAGCCATGCATTATGGCTGTTGATTGGCGGAGGAATAAACCATGTGACCCCAACTAGTCTATAAATTTAGGTGGGGAATATATATATATATATATATATATATCTCACTGGTTCTTGCTTTTTGTGCAAAAGTTATGAAGATTTGATTTACATTCAAAGATGTTTAAAAATTAAAATATACATAGAAATAGCATTGAAATTCTACTTAAAAATGTCCAGCATTTTTAAATCTCAAAAGTAAACAAATCAATACTCCAGGTATTTTTTGAAACTTTTCGAAAACAATACAACTGCATGCTTTAACACAAAAATATCATTAAATGTGTTCTTAATAACAATTAAGTTCATTTCAGATAATGCGCACGTACAATTTTATGCTAGGAATTTTGACAACTAAAGGTGAAAATTACCCAATTATCATCCTTTTTTTTTTTTTTTTTTTTTTTTATTAATTAAAATCTTTTTTGATGAAAATGAACACTAATATAACACAGATAAATTAACTGACAATTTAAAAAAAAAACTTGTTTAAATGTGAAATCGGTTCTGATGGGATTTTTATGATTGTATTTTCAGGTGGGAGGTGTTGAAGAATATAGAGTGATTGAACGAATGAAGTCTGGTGAAATTACCAAACCACTGGTTGCCTGGTGCATTGGAACTTGTGCTGGAATGTTTACCTCTGAGGTAAGTAATACTCTCATATATAGCAAAGCTTTGCTGAATGTATTGGCCTGTATATAATTCCCAAATTATTGTACATTAAGCTCTCAACATGAACTATACCAATTTTAATAATCTTTTTTTTTTAAATAAATACTTTTTAGTTTTAAACTAATATTGTTATTGTTTTTTTTTGGGTGGGTGGTGGGTGGGGGGTTAATTATAAAACTTTAAACTTTTCACATATGCTAACAACTATAACATGAAACAACTAATTTAAAAAAAATTTAAATTCCTTATTAAATTAAAGAAAGATTCACTAATTATTAACATATTACAACATTCGTTTAATTTAGCAATTTTTTTTTTTTTTTTTTTTTTTTTTTGTACATTTAAAATATTATTTTTTAAATGTAACCCTAAACTTGTGAGTGTTCTGAAACATAATTCTATTTTTTCAAAAATTTTTTAAACATTTTTTTAAACATATTTTTTTAAACATAATTTTATTTTTTGAAACATAATTCTATTTTTTCCTTTTTTGTAAGTATGAAAAAAAATTAAAATCCAAATTGCTTGTTGAGTTAAAGTGATAAAAAATGTATTCATTTAATTTATTTTCTTTTTTACCCCCAAAAATGTAACAATAAAAAGAATCTAATAATTAAACATGTATACTTACTTGTAGGTGGAAAATTTAGTGTAATTAGTTCAAACGAAAATTATTTGTTTATTTTATGAATAGTTTTTCTTTCTTTTTTTTGTTTTTTTTTACTTACTTTTTGAGTTAAACAAATTAAAAATTATATATTTTGTTCTATAGAATAAATCCTTTGTCAAATTTAGATTCAGTTCTTAATTGCTTGTTGAGTTAGAGTGAAAAAAAAAATGTATTCATTTTAGCATGGTTTTTGTACTTAGTCATGAAGAAGTATGAAGAGTTCCACAAATTGATTGATTCTTTATTATTGAGGTTTATTGTTCTTTAAATTTTCAATTTTATTGTTACCTGTAAGATTGGAATTCAGGAATACTGATAGCTGGTGGGTGGGGTCCCAGTAAAAATCCTTTCAATAAATATAGCAAACTATATATGGGTAATTCCATGTCAATCATCCAGACCATGTCACCACCCCCTTCAATTTTTCTGAAATTTTGTACAGCTGTGGACTGTGTTAAAGTTAGACATTCCCCAAAATTTGAGCTTCCAATTCAAAATTGGCGGAGTTATGTCGATTTTTAGCTCTCCAAATTTGGTGGGGTTCATGAAAAATAGCGACTTTTTGTAATTTATTTTTGTATGGAAAATGAATTCTAGTGCTTCCCTACACCTAAAATTTGGTTTATAAAAGTATTTCTGCCTGGTGAATCCAAAACTGCTATCAAAAAAGTCAACCAATTTTAAGTTATTGATGATTTCTGATTTTTTAATAGCAAGATCAATATCCCAATGTGGCACAGCATCTATGACAAATTTTTTTCTGTTATTATTTCATATCTATTGAACATTATTTGGAAGCACTAGAACTAATTTTACAGACAAAAATAGATTACAAAAAGTCACCATTTTTTTGTGGAACCCCCTCCCCCCCTCAATTTGGAGAGCTAAAAATCGACTATACCCGGGCCAATTTTTGGGATTGTCTAACTTTAACAGGGTCCACACCTGTACAAAATTTCAGAAAAATTGAAGTGGCTGGGTGACAATTTTACTTTTTTCTGGGTGATTTGACATGGAATTACCTATAATATATATATATATATATATATATATATATATATATATATATATATATGTAGAATTAAACAAAAGACACATCTCCTGTTTAAGAATTTTATTTTTTTGATCTTTTCGAGCTTTCTGGCCAACTTTTTAATATTTGGGTGGAATTCGTGGATAAGTCCACTAAAGTTCAAGTCCCGAGTACTTTCGGCACTTAAGACACTTAAGTGCCTTAATAGACACTTGAAGAAGGCCAAATATTAAAAAGTTGGCCAGAAAACTTGAAAAGATCATAAATAAAATTGTTAAACAGGAGATGTGTCTTTTGTTTAATTCTACATGTATAAATGAAAGAATGCTGCTCAAATACACACATACACGCATGCACACACACACACACACACATATATATATATATATATATATATATATATATATATATATATATATATATATATATATATATATAGTTACATATTTTGACAAGTTATATTTCAATTTCTACTCAAGGGTAACTAATATATATATATATATATTCTTTAAACCTATCAGTTTTAGCCTTTGTTATAAAAGAAATGGGTCATTAATATGAGAATCCAAAAAAATTCTATTAGGTAATAAATGGACATGATGGGAAAATTTCTGAGAATCCTTTCACAAGAGGAAGGGAATGCTCACTACTTGCAACCGTATGCCAGACTAAGCTAAGGAAATGTATATAAAATGTAATAAAATAATAATTATTGTTTCCAAATTGTTTTTCTGTCTTTTCTAGGTTCAATTTGGCCATGCTGGTTCCTGCGCTAATGCTGCTAAGGAAACTGCTGAATCAAAGAACTCTGCCCTGAAAGCTGCTGGTGCCCACGTCCCTAACAGCTTTGATGAGTTAGGAACAGTCATCAAGTAGGTGTAATATTGCAGACTCAATTAAAAGAAATGAAGTTGGAAGTAAATTATCTGTATGTGACACGGCAGGATCTATTTGGAGTGTGGATATGTAGCATTCTCAGTTGATTTTTTATTAGAGGTTCTTGTTATTTAATCATGTTAGTTATATAGAGCTGTGTAAATGGATTTCAGAAATGTTTGAATTATGCAAATATCTCCAGTGGTTAAAAGTTATAAGAATTTAAAGCCCTGAAATTGGGGGTACAAAAGTGGGCATTATTTTGTTTTTAAAAAAATGTGGCGGGATCTATTTGGAGTTTGGATATGTAGCATTCCCAGTTGATTTTTTTTTATTTGAGGTTATTGTTATTTAATCACATTAATTATATAGAGCTCTGTAAATGGAGTTCAGAACAGTCTCAATTATGCAAATATCCCCAGTGGTTCAAAAGTTATGAGAATTTAAAGCCCCAAAATTGGGGGTAAAAAAGTGGACATGATTTTGATAAAAAAAAATCCAGATCATTTCAAAACAATAAATTAAGTAATTTCTTCACCATTTCTTTATTTTTGGAACAATTTTGATAAAACTTGGCCTTCTTATGTAAAATTGCACCTAAGTGGACCATAGAGTAAAAATGAATGAAATGGAAAATATGGACAAATACTTGGATCTTGCCAGAGAGCTAAAAAAGCTGTGGAACATGAGGTTGGCGGTGATACCAATCCATCTCTAATTGATATGTTTGTAACATTCTCCAAGGAATTGGAAAAGAGACTGGAGTAATTGGAAATTTTGAGATCGGCTAGAATACTCAGAAGAGTCCTGGAGACCTGAAGAGGCTTGCTGTCATTCTGACTCGAGTGAAATACCACCAGTTAAAACATATGTGACTTAAAAATGAAAGATTTTTAACTAATCAGATTTAGAGAATTTCTAATTAAAAGATCTTTTCATATTCCTGCTTGATTTTACTTATAACTTATATATATATATATTTTTTTTTTTAAGGCAAGTCTATGAGAGTCTTGTTGTTGATGGCACTATTGTTCCCCAACCTGAACAACCTCCCCCAACTGTACCCATGGATTATGCTTGGGCCAGGGTAAGTGATTCAACATCTCATTTTCTTTTCTTGTCATAATCACGAGCCTTCACAGAAGATGAGGCTTGATATTTTGTATTATTTGGACTATTGTCCTCATCTTTATTGTTATCGACACAAGAAGGGTCTGAGTGAGGGCACATTGGCCGAAACGTTCTGCTGATAACAATAAAGATTAAGACAATAGACAATCCAAATAATACACAAACATTAATATTTGTATTTTAATATATATACATACAGTGGTACCTTACAAGTTTTAATTTGTTCCACTTGTAACTCAATTTCTTCATATATCAAATCAATTTTCCCCATTTTTTTTTTTTTTGTTTTTTTTGTTACATTTTAAAAAAGAAATGGGTCACTGTATTGTAAAAAAAAAAATAATAAAATAGTATTATCTGCATTATTTAGACTATTGTCCTCATCTTCATTGTTATGTGTACAACGTTTCGGCTGATGTGCCCTCTAGCCTTTTTCAGGTATTTCTTGTCAGACTCAGGAACCTTCTTTTCGAACTCGGGAACCATCACGGAATTTTGAACCTAACCCTTTATTCAGTCCACAGAGTTATCCTGTTCTCATTCTGCTAACCATTTAGTTAGGTTCAAAGTTCCGTGATGGCTCCCGATTACGACAAGAAGGTTCCTGAATCCAACAAGAAATACCTCAAGAAGGCTGGAGGGCACATCTGCCGAAACATTGTACAGATAACAATGAAAATAGTCGAATAATGCAGATAGTCCGAATAATGCAGATAATACTAATCATCAAGCCTCATCTAAAAAATTCAGAGAAATAAATAGAATGTAATGAATTATGTGCTGTAATTTGGAATATTTAATGACTAAGTTATTTTAATTTTCTATTCTTTGCCTTTTAAGGATAATATTGGTTAAATCCTACTTAACGGACATAAATTCCCCCATCGTATGTCACCCAGCCAAAAGAAAAAAAATACTAAAAATCAGAGAATTAACCGAATGTAATGAAATTTTCAGTGTTGATATATTAATGAATAAACAATATAATGCATCAGTTATTTTATTTTAAAACTTTTAAATTTTTTCAGGTCAGTTAACTTTGAACCACATATCTTTGAGGTCTAACACAGATTTACAAACATACGTGGTTCAAAGTTAACTGACCTGAAAAAATGTAAAAGTTTTAAAATAAAATATCTGATGCATTATATCTTTTATTCATTATTATATCAACACTGAAAATTTCATTGAATTCGGTTAATTCCTTGATTTTTAGTATTTTTTTTTTATTTCGGCAGGGTGACATATGATGGTGGAATTCAGGTCCATTGAGTAGGATTTAACCATTATCTTAATGAAAAGTTATTTTTTTTCTTTTGTTTGTTTTCATCCAACCATTTTTCCTTGTTTGTTTTCTTCCTCAGGAGCTTGGATTAATCCGAAAGCCTGCATCTTTTATGACCAGCATTTGTGATGAGAGAGGATCCGAACTTCTCTATGCAGGAACTCCTATCACTGACATCTTCAAAGAAGATATGGGAATTGGTGGGGTGCTCAGTTTGCTCTGGTTCCAAAGAAGGTTCGTATAAATCTCTGCCTTATTTTCTTTGGGTTATTTTTCCTTTTCCTTTCATTTTTTAAAAATTTTGGAGTTAATTTTTACTGTTAAAAAAACCCACAAAATATTAAAAACTTCATCCTTTATTTTATTTTTTGGACCAAGTAACCAATAAGCACCCCAAATCATCAATGTCCTATACCACCTCATTCCACTCAGCCAGAAGTCACATTCATTTTTCTAATTTATCCCAAATGATAGCCTTTGTTTAAATATAATATTAAACATATTTAGAAGTCTTTATTTTAAGGGAAATAACAGGTAACTTTAAATGAAAAGGACATTTTTAGCCATTTTTTGATAAATCTTTAAAGGAATGGGGCTCTAGACTTAACTTAAAAAAGAAATGAACAACAAGGAACCAGGAAATCAATATAAGAATGACGATCTGGACTTGGAAAATTCTCAACAGAATGTTAAGAGTTAATGAAAGGTTCATATTTTAACTCATCACTGGTAATTTCCGCTTCCAAATTTTTGTAAACAAATGATTTTAATCAGAAGTTTATGGAGATGTTGAACTCACAATAAAGCAAATAAATAAATGGTTGGTACACGTAATCAAATTAAAATTCAATAGGAAAATCTTTTTTTTAATAAATACTTTTTAATCAGAAATTTATGAATATTTTTCAACATTTACGATGATTTAAAAAAAGACAAAAGACGTTTTTATACTAAAATTGTTTTCACTTAATCAGAAGAGAAATACAATTATGTTTATTTAAATAAAAATACAGTTTTTATTTACAAAATATTTTTATGCTTATTTGAATATAAGTATGTTGTTCAGAAATAGTATCACACAATTTGTAAAATTTGTTTTTGTTAGATACAATATAATTGCAAAAATCGCCTGTTTGTTTATTATCAAATATTTGAAAGTGAAACTTACTGGTGACGACTTAAAATATGAACCTTTCATTAAGTTGATGATTTGGGGTGCTTATTGGTTACTTGGTCCTATTTTTTTTTTTTTTTTTTTTTACATCGAATCAAAGTGGGCTCCCCACAGAGTGGGGGTCCAGTAGCTTCAGCCCTGGATTTTACAAGCTAGTATCGTTGATCCCAGGAGGCCATCCCCACCCAGGCAACAACTGCCCCCTCAATTTAAAGGAGCAGAGTTGGGTTTATTGCCCAGTGCCGGAGGCGCCCCTCTTGAGAGGAATGCTGACGGGATCCACGCATTTTTTGCACCCGCCACCCCATGAGTCTCGGCTTGTGGGTGGTCCCACATTAATAGGGCTTTGTGCCTAACCCGTACAATGTGGGGTACATGGTAAATATCAATTGGGCTGATGAGTTCATAGGCTGACGTCATATCTACTGTTAACTTTTTTGACCAATAGAATCCAACCACTGCAACATCAATGAAAGAAGTGTGTGGACCGCAAGAGAGGACTATGTTGAAAAATAACTCATTTAGTCACATACCATGAAAATATCTTGGTCAGCCCATTAACTTTTCAGCTGACCCTCATATATTACTTACACCATACACACATGGTGTGTTCAAAATAAATTGAGACTGATTAATATTATATAACTGTTGTGGGGATTTTAAGGGTCAAAAATAAGACAAACAACTGGTAACAATGGATACAAATGTATTGAACAAAAAGGAGTAGAAATTACAGAAAAGAAAGTGGAGATTGCGTCCGACCATACAGTTCCGAGCTGACTCACGTTGCTTCGTGCCAAGCCACAATTGTCCCTGCTACTTATAGTAGTCGTCGGCGCATTCCATTTATGTATATAGGTTATATTACCTATAAGAATAACTAAAAATGTAAAATATTCTCTTTTTTTTTTCAAAAACTTATAAATAGTTACCGTATTTGATGGCATATAGGACGCACTTTTTTCCCAAAATTTTGGCTCAAAAAAATTCCCTGCGTCTTATACATGTAGGTGAAGTTTGAGACCTCCTGTATGCCTAGGCTAATCTTCTCTATGATGCTCACTAACCCAGCTTACGCTCAATACTTTTACTTACCCTAAACTTCATGCATCCTTATTTTATTGCTGGTATTATTGTATTATTAGCGGTGCTTTAAAAATGAATTCGTAAAAATGAAATCAATCCAATCTGAAATGCTGTGACTTGCGTTTATAAACATCAGCTGATCGGCGCTCTGACTTAACGGTAATGGGTAGAGGGGGATTTTTTAAATTAGTCCTGCAGATCCATTATTACTGAGTCATGAGTTGAATTCTTGTGGGATGCCCCATTTAAATCCCTATGTAAAAAAAAATAGACCTTGCATTGATCCAGCTACTCTGAAAAGAAATGTTAATGTCTACTATCTAAAATATTAAATGCAAAAAAAAATCCATGTTATCATTTAAATTTTATTTTTCAATTATCTTCACGAATATAAATCAAATCTCTTATTTTTGCTCAAAAACCAAGCCCTGGTGATGTTTAATGTGTATATATATTTAATTTGTCGTTAATTGTTTTATTTTTGAAGTTTCCTCCAGACATACACATATACACAACTGCCCTTTATATATGTAGAGATAGATAGAATTATGTCTTATACATCGTAGGTGAAGTTTGAGACCTCCCGTAGGCCTAGGCTAATCTTCTCTATGATGCTCACTAACCCAACTTACGCTCAGTACTTTTACCTACCCTAAACTCCATGCATCCTTATTTTATTGCTGGTATTATTGTATTATTACCGATGCTTTAAAAATGAAAGTAATCCAATCTGAAATGCTGTGACTTGCGTTTATAAACATCAGCTGATCGGCGCTCTGACTTAACGGTAATGGGTAGAGGGGGATTTTTTAAGTTAGTCCCGCAGATCCATTATTACTGAATCGTGAGTTGAATCCTTGTGGGATGCCCCATTTAAATCCCTATGTAAAACAAAAAGACCTTGCATTGATCCAGCAACTCTGAAAAGAAATGTTAATGTCTACTATCAAAAATATTAAATGAAAAAAAAAATCCATGCTATTATCATTTAAATTTTATTAAATTAATTGTTTTATTTTTGAAGTTTCCTCCGGACATACACATATACACAACTGCCCTTTATATATGTATAGATAGATAGATAATTATATTATATTTGAAATACTAAACTAACAAATAATAATTAAATATTTTTCTCCATTTCAGATTACCCAAATATGCGACTAAATTTATTGAAATGTGCTTAATGGTAACTGCTGATCATGGTCCTGCTGTGTCTGGCGCTCACAACGCCATCGTGTGTACTCGAGCTGGAAAAGATCTTGTCTCTGCTCTCGCCTCTGGACTTCTTACAATTGTAAGTTGACTTGAACTTTTTCTTAAGCCAAAAAAGAAAACAATTTGTGGTTGTTTCCTATAACTCCAACCTAAAAAAGGAGAACCACTCTGAATGAATTTTATCTGTTAATTAATCTACCCATTATTTTCCCATTAAACTAACCCTAAACCCAACCCCTAACCCTAACTTCTTTTTTTCCTAGTAGATCAATCAATAAATAATTTATCAGTCAATCAGAGTGGTTCCCCTTTTTTATGTTGGAGTTCTTCACTATAAAAGCAATTGTATGTTGTACCAATGTTCAATAAAGGCTGAAGATGTTTCACTCAATGTAAGACGAAATGTTCCACTAAATTTACTGCTTGTTTGTGTTGTTTTTGTCCACACTTTTTCCCTCTATTCTCAACCACATATGACATTAGATAACCCACTAGGTTTTGAGATGCCATCAAACCAAAACTTTTTTTTTTTTAAAGTGTATTTTCCATTTATTTCTTCTGTTAACTTATTCCTGTTTTCTCTTGTACAGGGTGACCGTTTTGGTGGCGCTTTAGATGCTGCAGCCAAACAATTCAGTGAAGCTTATGACAGCAATCTCATCCCAATGGAATTTGTCAACTCAATGAGAAAGAAAGGAAAATTAATCATGGGAATTGGACATAGAGTGAAATCGGTAAGAATTTCTTCAATTAACATTTATGTAATTTTCACCTTTAGTTGTTGAAATTCCTAGCAGAAAATTGTGCCTGCGCATTTTCTGAAATGAACTTAATTGTTATTAAAAACACATTTTATGATATTTTTGTGTTAAAGGATTCAGTTGTATTGTTTTCGAAAAATTTTCTAAGATTTGTATATTTTGCATGGACACATTCAAGATGGCTACCGTCTTGTTTCAAAGTGAAATTCAGTTGGCTAAATTCCTAGCATAAAATTATCTGAAATGAACTTAATTGTTATTAAGAACAAATTTTATGATATTTTTGTGTTAAAGCATGCAGTTGTATTGTTTTTTTTTATCTAGTATAGTAATATAAGTTATTAAATTTGTTTTATTTTTAACTTTTTTTTCCCAAGCATATCTTAAATTTTTTTTTCTTTTTCAATTTTTATAGCATATTTTCAGGGTTTTTTTTTTTTTTGGGAGGGGGTCTATTAGTTTTTTTTGGGGGTGGAGATTTTCTCATATTTTTTTTTTTTTTTTTTTTTTTTTTTGTTGTTGTTTTTTATAGCAGATTTTGATTTTTTCTTATAGCAGATTTTGATTTAAATTTTTTTTTCCCTAACATGTTTTTATTTAAAAATGTTTTTATTTTTATTTTTTTTTTTCTAGCTTATTTTTTTTCCCACATAATAGTATAATTTATCAAATTTGTTTTATTAACTTTATTTCATTTTTTTTTTTTTTTTAGCATTAAACTTTCTTTATAATGAGTGATATTTTTCTTTTCAGTTGAACAATCCAGATATGCGAGTGGTAATCCTAAAGGATTATGTCAAACAGCATTTCCCAGCCCATCCCTTGCTGGATTACGCCTGTGAAGTTGAAAAGATCACAACATCCAAGGTAAACAAAACAAAAAAGTCATTCTTTATTTTTTTTTTTTTTTTTTTTTTTTTTTTTTTTTTTAGATAAAATTCTCAATGTTTATATATTACTAAAATTCCTATCTAGGTAGTAATATCTCATCCACAGAAAGCAATGTATAGGGAAGGCATGGTCTGCCATAGACAGATTATCATTCTTTGAAGCCATAGTTGTATCAATGCTACTGTACGGCTGCACCACTTGGACTCTAACAAAGCGCCTAAAGAATAAACTAGATACAAGCTGCACAAGAATGTTACATGCAATATTAAATAAATTATGGAAGTAAAACCCTAGAACAGTGGTTCTCAAACAGTGCACCCAGTTGCACTGGTGCGCCCCAGAGCTTTTTCAGGTGCGCTCCATAGTATTCCTGAAAAATCTATACAGATATGAAAAGCAAATGTATAGTAAGTTACTATAATGGATTAATGATTAAATATAAAGAATTCTCTCTTGAAGCTTTTTGGATTTCTATCAAAAAACGTGTCAATATCTAAAAAAAACGGTGGCCATTTTATTGCAATTTTCCACCTCATATTTATGTGAACTGGGATTTTCAACCCTCGCAACAATTAAGTGTAAAAAGAGAGGAACTCTTCAATGCATTGATGAGGAAATGAGTTTGTCTCTCAAACATAAGACCAAACATTGAAGAAATCGCAAGGTTTCATCAAGCTCATGTTTCTCATTAACACAGGAATGAATAAACTTCATAGAGGTATGTTAAGTTTGCTTTTGTTAAATGTGTTATTTTTTATATATTTAACAGTTAACTTAATAACATATTAGTCCTATTTTGTATACAGTGCGCTATCAAGTAGCTGTAGTACTGTAAGTGTGCACTGACTGTATAAAGTATGAGAACCACTGCCCTGGAAGAAAGCAGCTGTGCAGCCACTTGACCCCTATTACACAGACCATCCAAGTGAGATGAACAAGACATGCGGGGTACTACTGGAGAAGCAGGGACAAACTCCTGTGATGTTCTCCTGTGGAAACCAGCAAATGGGCTGCCCAGCAAAAACCTATATTGACCAGCAGAGCTGGCCAATATAAGTTTTTCATAGAGACCTCATTAATAAATAAGATTTATTTTTATGTATTAATGATTTTGACTATAAGTTAAATATTGATTGATAAACTTACACAATTCCTAAGTGTATTGTGATGTAAGCAGTGACATAGTTTCAGTTACAGACAGATACCAAATCTGCATTTATAATAAGGTTTGTCTTAGTTTTTATTTTAAGATTTTATTAACCTGTGAAATATAATGACATGTTTTCTGATTTTCTGGAGTTAAAAATTCTTAATAAATTTTCTTCCAGAAACCAAATCTGATTCTCAATGTGGACGGTTTTATTGGTGTCGCTATGGTTGACTTATTCCGTAACTGTGGATGTTTCACTCGGTAAGTTGATATTTCATTCATTTGCTTTGTTTAATTCCCTTCTCCTGTAGGGAGACAATAAATAATTGTCTTCACATGGATTTGTGTGAGAATTCAGAATCCTTTCTTGTTCTCGTTTTGTCATCATTCTTTGAACAAATAAAACCTCTCTTTTTAGGGTATTGGGTAGGATGTTAAGTTGCATTTAATGGTGAAGTTCCAATTCAGGAGCTTTGGGGAGTGTCACCATTACCCACAGGTCCACTCTGACCCGTAGAGGGTAGTTCCTGTTAGGGTTCCATCTAGGAGTTAAATAGAAAAAAGAATGAGTTTAAAAAAATGTTTTAAAAATATTTGAATACCCATCAAGAATGAATAAAACAAAATGTCTTTGGCATAAAGTAACCCTACAAAGATTGATATGCCATAAAATCTAATCAACCAGCCTCTCTTTTTGAACAGACTTGATTTCATCTATTGGGACATGTTTGCATATTGTTGTAATACTTATGATTTTATATGTATGTATTAAATGTCCCTCTATATGTAAATGAGCTTATCTTGTCTTTCCTTCCACCTATTCAGTGTTAGTGTTTCATTGGATATACTAATGCCAATATTGGTCCTTGGTGAGTCTGGATGCAATTAAATATCTTCCCAAGCACCAACAATTATCGATAACTGGTAACCACTACCAAAACTTTCAAATTCATTTCTATCATAAAGCCATAAGCAATGCTTATTCTCCAGGTGTCTCGTCAGGGTCCATGTGGTACAGCCATACAGCAGCACTGCACCACTTGGAACCTGACGAGGCGCCTGGAGAATAAGTAGCTCTACTTTGTCAATAATTCCTGACCACTGACAATGCCTTTCTTCCTGGTTTTTAAATTCATTTCTATCGTAAAAAAAAAATTTAGCAATGCATATAAAATGAAAATTAACTTAGCCAAAATCAGAAATGGATGTAGAACCTTCACTATTTTTGGGTTTGATGCTTTTGTTGAGCACAAGCCCCCCCCCCCCCGTCTCTTTCCTTTATCGTTGATGTTACAACCTCTTCCTGGACTAGTCTCAAAAATAGGAAGTGAAGTAGTGTTTTGGGACCATATTACCTTTTTGATCTATATTAAGAAACGATGTTTTTCATTTACACCGTCAATATCCGGCTGTTTGTTAGGGGTTAGTTTTATAATTTTTTTAAATAAATCTAAAAAATCGTCTGTTAAAACAACCGGATATTGACGGTGTAAATGAAAAACATGTCCTTTCTTAATCAAGATCAAAAAGGGGTGCCTAAAGGTCATATGGTCCGTGTTTTGAAAAGAAAGATCTATTCTTTGATAAATTGTAGATGCCTCTAAAGGGAAAGGGCGGTTTTGCTAGACCTGAAATTTAAGTTGTTACTTGTTGCTCTCCCGGTAACTCACTGACTGAACATTTTCTAATTTTTCCTTTTCTTTTTTCATCTTCAGAGAGGAAGCCCAAGAATACGTTGAAATTGGAGCACTGAATGGGCTCTTTGTACTGGGCCGAAGTATGGGATTCATTGGTAAAAACCCTTTTTTTTTTCTTTATTTCATTTACTTTTCTTGGTAATTTATGAGGAAGTGCATCCCAGTCTCCCGCCTCAAAGACCGCTACCCGGTGACTATCAAAATAACAACCCCAGCTCGTTTATTTATCGTAATTTGTCGTAATTCTTGTTTAGATATGAAGATGGATATATAGTTTGGAATAGACTGAGATAGATAGACAAACAAAATAATATAGATAGATATGAACAAATGGAGATGGATATATAGTTTGGAATAGACTGAGATAGACAAACAAAATAATATAGATAGATATGAACAAATGGAGATGGATATATAGTTTGGAATAGACTGACAAACAAAATGATAGATATGAACAAATGGAGATGGATATATAGTTTGGAATAGACTGATAGATAAACAAAATAATATAGATAGATATGAACAATGGATGGATATATAGTTTGGAATAGACTGAGATAGAGATAGATAATATGATAGATGAACAAATGGAGATGGATATATAGTTTGGAATAGACTGAGATAGATAGACAAACAAAATAATATAGATAGATATGAACAAATGAGATGGATATATAGTTTGGAATAGACTGAGATAGATAGACAAACAAAATAATATAGATAGATGATGAGAATAGGAGAGAACAAATGGAGATGGATATATAGTTTGGAATAGACTGAGATAGATAGACAAACAAAATAATATAGATAGATATGAACAAATGGAGATGGATATATAGTTTGGAATAGACTGAGATAGACAAACAAAATAATATAGATAGATATGAACAAATGGAGATGGATATATAGTTTGGAATAGACTGAGATAGATAGACAAACAAAATAATATAGATAGATATGAACAAATGGAGATGGATATATAGTTTGGAATAGACTGAGATAGATAGAACAAATGGAGATGGATATATAGTTTGGAATAGACTGAGATAGATAGACAAACAAAATAATATAGATAGATATGAACAAATGGAGATGGATATATAGTTTGGAATAGACTGAGATAGATAGACAAACAAAATAATATAGATAGATATGAACAAATGGAGATGGATATATAGTTTGGAATAGACTGAGATAGACAAACAAAATAATATAGATAGATATGAACAAATGGAGATGGATATATAGTTTGGAATAGACTGAGATAGACAAAACAAAATAATATAGATAGATATGAACAAATGGAGATGGATATATAGTTTGGAATAGACTGAGATAGATAGACAAACAAAAATAATATAGATAGATATGAACAAATGGAGATGGATATATAGTTTGGAATAGACTGAGATAGATAGACAAACAAAATAATATAGATAGATATGAACAAATGGAGATGGATATATAGTTTGGAATAGACTGAGATAGACAAACAAAATAATATAGATAGATATGAACAAATGGAGATGGATATATAGTTTGGAATAGACTGAGATAGATAGACAAACAAAATAATATAGATAGATATGAACAAATGGAGATGGATATATAGTTTGGAATAGACTGAGATAGATAGACAAACAAAATAATATAGATAGATATGAACAAATGGAGATGGATATATAGTTTGGAATAGACTGAGATAGACAAACAAAATAATATAGATAGATATGAACAAATGGAGATGGATATATAGTTTGGAATAGACTGAGATAGATAGACAAACAAAATAATATAGATAGATATGAACAAATGGAGATGGATATATAGTTTGGAATAGACTGAGATAGATAGACAAACAAAATAATATAGATAGATATGAACAAATGGAGATGGATATATAGTTTGGAATAGACTGAGATAGACAAACAAAATAATATAGATAGATATGAACAAATGGAGATGGATATATAGTTTGGAATAGACTGAGATAGATAGACAAACAAAAAATATAGATAGATATGAACAAATGGAGATGGATATATAGTTTGGAATAGACTGAGATAGACAAACAAAATAATATAGATAGATATGAACAAATGGAGATGGATATATAGTTTGGAATAGACTGAGATAGATAGACAAACAAAATAATATAGATAGATATGAACAAATGGAGATGGATATATAGTTTGGAATAGACTGAGATAGATAGACAAACAAATAATATAGATAGATATGAACAAATGGAGATGGATATATAGTTTGGAATAGACTGAGATAGATAGACAAACAAAATAATATAGATAGATATGAACAAATGGAGATGGATAATAGACTGAGATAGATAGACAACAAAATAATATAGATAGATATGAACAAATGGAGATGGATATATAGTTTGGAATAGACTGAGATAGATAGACAAACAAAATAATATAGATAGATATGAACAAATGGAGATGGATATATAGTTTGGAATAGACTGAGATATAGACAACAAAATAATATAGATAGATATGAACAAATGGAGATGGATATATAGTTTGGAATAGACTGAGATAGACAAACAAAATAATATAGATAGATATGAACAAATGAGATGGATATATAGTTTGGAATAGACTGAGATAGATAGACAAACAAAATAATATAGATAGATATGAACAAATGGAGATGGATATATAGTTTGGAATAGACTGAGATAGATAGACAAACAAAATAATATAGATAGATACGAACAAATGAAGATAGATAGATATTTTCGACAAGTAAATGTATTGGGGGGGGGCTCCTTTTTTTGTCGTAATTCTTGTTTATTTAAACTAAAAACAAGACATTAAACAAACATGAATAAAAAAAATCTTAGTATTTAAAGTAATATAGATAAATATGAACAAATTGAGATAGATAGATGGATAGACTGAGCTGGGTCGTTATTTTAATAGTCACCGGGCACCAACTCTTGAGGCATGAGACCGGGACGCACTTCCTCATGAATTACCCTTTTCTTTGCGTGAGACTTCACATACATCCCTCATCTAAAAAGGGGTAAGGGCCATGTTTATTACCCAGTGCCTGAGGCATTTATTGAGCGAATGCTGACAGTACTAAGCATTTTTTACACTGGCCATTGCATGAGCTTCAGTTTGTGCATAGCCACTTGCATAAATAAAGACCTGGTGGGAAGTCAGGAAAATATATACACCACGTACCTCTTAGCAGTAGACATTTTCCAATTTTTATTTGTGTTACTTAAACTAGCATACTTTTACAAAGAAAAGAATTCAAAATTCAAAATCTGACTTTTTATAATATTATTTGCATTGTTCGGACTATTGTCCTCATCTTTATTATTTATCTGCACTATTTCTCTGAATTTTGGAGATAAGGCTTGATTATTTGGATTAATCCTCATCTTTATCTGAAATGTTGTACAGATAACAATAAAGATGAGGACAATAGTCTAAATAATCCAAATAATACTAATTATCAAGCCTCATCTCAAAAATTCAGAGAAATACTGCAGATAACAATAAAGATGAGGACAATAGTCCAAATAATCCAAATAATACTAATTATCAAGCCTCATCTAAAAGAATTCAGAGAAACTGACTTTTTGTGTTTTTGAATTTACAGTGTTGATTATAATCTTTTTTAAAAAAAACGCTATGAACCCAAAACTTAGTCAGCATTAAATGACCCACCGAGGTTTATATGCCGTAAAACAAACCAAACTTTTTAAAAAAAATTTTATTTTTTATTTTTCAGGTCATTATCTTGATCAAAAACGTCTCAAGCAAGGCCTGTACCGTCACCCATGGGATGATATCTCTTATATTCTCCCAGAAAGTCTTCAAGATTCTCTTTAAGTACTTAACAGTCTCCCCCTCCAAATTAGAACACACCCCACCCCTCCATTTTTCTGAATTAGATCTTCCAATTTTTTCTCCCTCCTTAGAATAAGCTCCCCAATTTTTCTCACCCCTCTAAGTAAGATCCTCACCTACAATTTTTCTCCTCCTCCTCAATAAGACAGCCCAATTTTTCTCCTCCCTTTGAATAGATTCTTCCACCCCCACCGGAATTAGATTCACCCATTCCCCCCCTCCCCCCGTTTATAAGACAAGCCAATTTTTCTCTCTCGTCCCTCAACTTGTGAATAAAATACCCCACACATGAATTAGATTTCTCAATTTTATTCAACAGCAATAAACTCCTCCAATTTTTCTCCCTCCTGAATAAACTCCACCAATTTTTCTCCCTCCTGAATAAACTCCCCCAATTTTTCTCACAACTCTAAACATGCCCCCCCCTAATTATTTACCCCTCAATAAGTTCCCCAGTTTTCTTTCTCTCTCTCTCTCTCTCTCTCTGAATGCGTTTACTTTCTCTCTCTCTCCATGCTCCCTGGATACATTTCTCTCTCTCCTTTTTTTTCTGTTCCACTTACCAACTCTCCAATCTTACAATTCTGCTGATTATTTTAATTTTTTTTTTTTTTAATTATTATTATTTTTTTTTTTTGTCTTTTTATGTTGGGTGGATTTTTTTCTTTTTTTTCTTCTTTTATTTTTGGGTGGGGATTGCAAGACCCACCCTACATTGGAGAGTCTCAGCACTTTTTTTTTTTCTTTTAAGCTGATTGGTAATAAATAAAAACAAAAAACCAATAATGACAAACCACAGCCGACGATAACAACGTCCTCTGGTGTCTTAAAAACCCTACAGCCTTGTTAGCTACGAAGGCTGGGTAGTTCGTACGTAGCGAATCTAATGTTAAATAGCTGCATTCCAATTGATGACTTGTGTGACAACCTGTGTCTGTAGTGGGTCTTCTTTGTCCTTTTTCCTCCTCAGTGCACCCCTACCCCACTCTCTACTAACCCCCATGGGCAGTGGCGGGGGGCAACAACACTGGGGGTCCTGCAAAATAGTCCTCCAAACAAAACGTCTGGAAAGACTAAAGGGATCAAATATGCGTAGGTGTTTAAAAATAAATTTTAAAAAAGGAAAAAAAAATGGTAATCTGAACATTAACTACATAAATGACTAACCTCCCCTTGTTTGTTTCACTCTGAGGAAGCTGTCTGCTTTGGTCGGCTATTTGTCTGAATCAATACAACTGCATGTTTTAACACGAAAATATCATAAAATGTGTTCTTAATTGTGCTTGTGCATTATTTGAAATTAACTTAATTGTTATTAAGAACACATTTTATGATATTTTCATGTTAAAACATGCGTTTGTATTGATTCAAACAAATTCGTATTTTCAGTGTAGATTTATAGTGAAATGAAAATGGCTGACCAAAATATATGGCTTCCTCGAAGTGAAACAAACAAGGGGAGATCACTCTCATTTATGAAGCTAATGTTCAGATTACCAAAAAAAATCCTATCATGATTTTAGAAAAGAAAAAAATCTTGCTGTACATTCAGGTTATGATTATTGTTATTACTATTATTAATATTAATAATATGTTAATAATAATGATAATAATGAAGTAAATAATGTTATGGGTATTATGTTAATTAATATGTTGATTTTTTTTTTCTCTTTTTTTGCGTGTATGTGGATGTGTGGGTGTATGGGTCGTTGTATTTAGTGGAAAGCAGTAATGATTGCCTATATTAAGAATAAAATAAAATAAAAATTGATCAAAACGGGTTCATTGTATCCAACTCCAAAAAAACCTCTCTTCTTCGCAAAGCAATAAATTTTACTTTGAACCGCCTACATGTCTCATGTTTTTATTTCTTTTGATCTGTCCTATTGTATATATATATATATATATATATATATATATATATATATATAACTTTTTTTTTATGGAATACATCTTGAACATTTTTGATACCTTTTTTATACACTTTTATTTCAAACTCTTTTGAGTTTTTCTTATGGATAAAAATGCTTCTGATTTTTAAAAATAAAATTTATTTTATTTTTAACACAAAATACACATTTTCAAAAATTCTAAAAATTCTGGCACTGAACGAGAGCGTCGAATTGTAACTCGTGATTAACAGTTTATTTATTCCGTCTTTTCTCATAAATATAGTTGCTTTGGAAAAAAAAATGCTTTATTAAAAGGTTGAAACAGATCTGTCAGCAAAACTAATATCTTTTTTTTTTTTTTTTTTAAATTTTCTATTCATACTGTCAGATTCACTTCCATATATTTTGTGTGTGTATGTAATATATATATATATATATATATATATATATATATAGTTGCATCTACTTCCCACGTGTTTGTGTCAATATGGCATATTCTCATGACTCTCCTGCAGACATCTTTAAATCGTAGGCGTGGTCTACCAACTGATCGGGAGCCTTTTACTAATTCGCTGTACAAAAGATCTTTTGGGATGCGTCCATTTTCCATTCTCCTAACATCTCCAAGCCAGCGAAGGTGCCTCTCACAGAGAATGGAAAACATGCTGTTCATGTCGGCGCAATCCAGCACAACTGTGTTGGGCACTTTATCCTGCCAGCGAATGTGTATCTAGAATGAAAAAGAAAAAAATTTAGGGGAAAAATAAATTCAACTTGTTGAAGAGAGAGGGGGGGGGTCAACAATGTCGTCGTCGCCGTCACAAAATCTATAGCACAAAAAATCCGTCGTCGTCATAAAATCACCAACTCAAATATCTTCAGCAGCTGAAAAATCGCAACTAGACTCCTGTCGTCACCCCACTTCTACTTATACAAGTTTTTCCTTCAACATTCGGGTGCCTGCACCCCACGCACGAGATTCCCAAGCCAATCCCGGCCGCCGGAATCCTTGTAGCCATCATCCGGGCACCTGGCGCTTACATCCGGAACAGTGGTATCTTGAATTCAGTGCTAATGTGTCGCCCGTTCGCATTCCGAAGGATGCGGGTTCGATTCCACATGCCAGGCAAAGCCTAGCCCACTTCCTTCGAGAATACGGCAGGTCACTCACCTCGTGTTCTCTGTCACAGTGTAGAATACGTTGTAGACAACGGAAATGGAAACTATTGAGTTTCCTTTCAAAGCTTGTATATGTTGTCCAAGAGTCAGTCATATATATATATAGCATTGTTAAGTTTTTAAATGCCATCCTTGGCCAGTTGAAAAGGGCTTAAAGTAAGTAAGTCCTGAATTGTGGAATCCTTTGGTAAGTGAATAAGTTCTATCCTGCGTATTGTTAAAGGTCCAGTGATTTAATCCTATGTCCGTCGTCCACGAAAGTCAAAGTAGTTAAGGTCTGTATGCTCTCTTTAAGTATTGCATTAACAGCAGAGTGCTGCCAGTGATTGGCCAAGAATTTGATCACATTGTTCTCGGTGAGTCTATAAGTAGGAGCGGGTATCTAGCACACACCTTATATTAGAAATTTCTCAACAAGTATTATGGTGTATATTGAAATAACCTCAAGTTTCCCCATAAGGATCTTCAGGGTTAATTCTAAGGAATTAATGAAGATATTGATTAATTGCAGGTAATTGCGGAAATGAATGTTGTAATTATGACTGTTGAAACTGTTTTCAACGGTCATAATTGCAATATTCATTTCCGCAATTGCTTGCAATTAATATCTTGATTAATTCATTGGAATTAACCCTGATGATCCTTAGTAGGTTATTTCAATATACACCGTAATACTAAATCCATTCTACTAACATATTGAGCACTTTATATTCGTTTAATACTTGTATCAACCATCAATATTGCGATTAACTCAATATTTTATTTCCTAGGAAGTCATTTCCTTTATCATATATATATATATATATATATATATATAATAAGTGTATTTTGGCAGCATTTTCTTTTTAAAACATGTTTGGTTGAACTCGATTGACAATTCCTACCGTACAAGTTTCTGTTCAATCCGTTCAAGGAGTCTGGCCATCTTTTTGGTGTCAGTGTGGAACTGGTGTAGCAATCCACCAAAGGTTTCTCTACAAGCACTTTCGGCATGTCAATTTGCCATCTTCAGTGTGTGTGTGTATATATATATATATATATATATATATATATATATATGAGAGAGAGAGAGAGAAAAGATAATTGTAAGAAAAATATATATACTTTGGTATGTCTGAAATTTATTTACTAGCAGAAAATGCGCCCTCTGGGCACAAGTGTTTAAGTTTTAATATAATTAAATATTATATTGAATTAGAAAGACTAATGAAATTAAATAAGAACAAAAAAAAGATTACACTTATTTTTACTTTATTCTAATTAATTTCAATATAAAATTATACATAGGATTGCTTTTAATATGTTAGAGAATAAAACAATAATATTAGAAATCAATAACACCAAATGATTATTTATTAAACATGGTTTTGTGTGTGTGTGTGTGTGTGTGCGTGTGTGTATATATATATAATATACCAAACTTATTGGTAAACCCTTGTAAGAAAAAACTCAGCAAATATTTTGATAGTAAAAATATACTACCAAACTTCACCTGGGGGGGGGGGAAAGACCAAGAGGCTCATACCAACCAAAAATAACCAGTTAATACTATAACACTTGGCCTATATATATATATATATATATATATATATAACAGCTAGGATTATCTAAAGCTAAAAAGTAAAAAGTGCTCAATACCTAAGTAGAGCAAATGATGCATGTCCTTTTATAACCAAACGAACGCCCTCCATCAGGTATCTGCCATATTCTGAATGTCTTGCTGTCCTGAGAATAGATTCGTTGAAACTCTGGCAACTGACCTGGTAAATGCTCATAAGGTCATTAATCATCTTAACAACAGCAACCTTGATCACCTTTTTTGATCTCCATCTTTCTAACACACGTGGGCATGCCTACAAAGTCAGAAAACAGCATAGCTCACATGACTTTCGGAAACATTTTTTCATGCTCAGAGTTGCCGAGGCATGGAATAAGCTGTCTGCGTCCATTGTGGGCTGCCGAAACACTGCATCTATCAAAGCCTCCATGCTTCCTGTAGTCCGCCAACACTATACCTGATACTCCCAGCCACACACATATGCACGCACGTGCACATACCTGTATATTATTACTGTACGCTATTCATGTTCCTGACACTAATAGATTATTCTGTGTACTAGACATGAGACTTTGATGAGTTGTGGTGCATCTGAGTGCTGTATACAATAAATTTCATTATTATTATTATTATTAGTAGTAGTAGTAGTAGTAGTATTATAAAGGAAAATTGGTAGAGACCAGCAAAGACCAAAGTTCAATAAAAACATGGTATGGTTCAAGTTCTGGAGGTTTGGGTAATGTGAAGCACCCCTTCATGACCATTGCTCCCTGGTCCACTCTGACCCTGGAATGGTAGTACCTGTTAGTGTCCTATCTATGGGTTCAATAGAAAAAAGTGTTTATAAAAAAAATTGAGTATCCATTAAGAATTAATTTATTTCAAAATTTTGTCAGCATTAAATGACCCACTGAGGTTGATATGCCATAAAACAAATCAAACCATATATAAAGGGCAGTTGTGTGTATTTCCAGAGGAAACTTCGAAAATAAAATGACAAAGTAAATATATATACACATTAAATATTACCAGGGCTTTGTTTTTGAGCAAAAATAATAGAGATTTGATTTATATTCATGAAGTTAATTAAAACATAAAATTTAAATGATAACAGCATGGATTTTTTTTTCATTTAATATTTTAGATAGTAGACATTAACATTTCTTTTCAGAGTAGCTGGATCAATGCAAGGTCTATTTTTTTTACATAGGGATTTAAATGGGGCATCCCACGAGGATTCAACTCACAATTCAGTAATAATGGATCTGCGGGACTAACTTTGAAAAATCTCCCTCTACCCAGGCGATGCCGGGTAGCTGTTGCTAGTTGTATATAGATATACACTATAGTTATCAAAAAATGACTATTTGAAGAGAACAGGGGTGGCAGCCCTCAGTTAATTAGCAAAGTCCCCGAACAAGGTTTGAAACTGCTACGGTTGGACTTTAGATTGGTTGTTTCATCATCATGTCCTGCTAGTAGCACAGATATCCATGACACCATCCCACCAACCGTCCCTATCATTCATTATCCTCAGGAGGTCCTCTGTACCACATCCAGTATCCACATAGAGCAGGTCAATGTAGGTCTTTGCAGGCAGGATGGCCCACGCTGGCATTCGATGGGCTGGTTTCCACAGGAGTATGTCGCTTATGAGTTCATCCTTGCTTCTCCAGCGGTGTCCAGCATGTCTTGTTCATCTCACTTGGATGGTTTGTGTGATAGGGGGCAAGAAGAAAGGTGTTTATTTTCACACATTTTTTACGAAAAAACACAACAAATGATTAATATGTGGAGGATGATCACTAATTAGGACTGAGCCTATTCTAGTAGTGACCACCTCTGCTATTTCATAGGATTTCAGGTTTAAATAGGTTTAAAATATTTCAACAGATATAAATATTTTTTTAAAGAACAAAGGTTATTAATTTTAAATATACAGTAGAGACTGGGTCTCTTTTTTTTGTTGGTATTTGATTACTTCTTTATCTTTTAAACCAACCAATACTAATTCCTCCATTAAAGTGAGATGAGCTGGTGAAATCCTACTTAACAGACTTAAATTCCACCATCTTATGTCACCCTGCTGAAAGAAAAAAAATACTAAAAATCAAGGAATTAACCAAATTTAATGAAATTTTCATTGTTGATATATTAATGAATAAACAATATAATGCACCAATTATTTTATTTGAAAACTCTTACATTTTTTTCAGGTCATTTAACTTTGAACCATGTATCTTTGAGGCATAACACAGATTCACAGACATACATGGTTCAAGGTTAATTGACCTGAAAAAATGTAAAAGTTTTAAAATAAAATAACTTGTTATTCCAGTGTTGTTGCCATTTTGTATGAAGGAATCTATTAATTTTAGGTTTCAAGTCAGTATATGGTATCTTGAACTTGTCGGGGATCAAATCTAGAGCCGATTTAGCTGCAGAGTCAGCTCGTTCATTCCCCCCTCACTCCTATATGGCTTGGGATCCAGCATATCATAATCTCCTTAGAGTTGTCTTATAAAGGTTGAAGAATCCAGTTTGCCCAATTATTTTACCCATAGCTGGAGGGGAATAGATGAATTCATACCTTTCCCAAGAGCATTAGCAGGAAGCAAAATGCAAACACTCATCAAGGATTTGAACTTGAATTGCCAATTCCGTTTCTGATGATGATGATGATAACGATAAAATAGGACAGAGAAAAAGGTTATAATTTAAGGATCGATGAGAAGAATGACTTTAAGCTAAGGAGAGAATGACTAAGCGACAATTAGGAAAAGGAATTGTGGGGATTATCTTCCCTTTGCCAGGAAGAGTTATCTTCCCGCGGTGTTGCCGTTTGTTCTCACTAGGGGACCTCTGGTATATAAGCGGCTATTTCAAACTTCTCTGCCTCTTTTCTACCTCTCCTCGTAGGTACCCACATGGGTTAGACAATTGTCATTCCCTTCTCGTTGTGGCTTCGGCCCTCAACGCCAGCTACTAGTCACTGATTTATGCAGCATGGACTATTCTTAGTCTCATGTCTGTACCTTTATATTATGTGTACTTTTATATTATCTTGTCTGTATCATGTATGTATGTTTATGTACACTATTCTACACTATCTTGTATTTTATGTATCTATAAAATGTTTTGTCTCAGAAATGTGTCGGAGTTGTATGTTCAATTATGACTTAGAACCCTACAGAATTAACATACCTTAAGTCCTCATAGAAACTAAGCTGGGTAGAGAGAGACGAAGACTGCGTCTGTTCTGAACAGTGACTGATTTGAAAAGGAAGGAATTATGCGCCAAGTGTGGGGATACGGAAGTAGACAGTGACTTTACAGTTTTTTGTCCTCATCTGAGAAATAGAACTGCTAAGGGAGGTAACTTTTAAGGGATTATTTCTAGGCATGTCATCATAATGCTTCCTAACAGAAAACTGTGGCATCTAAGGGGAAATAACTCCAATAATGTGAATCTAATAAGAGCGAAATCTCCACGTCAATGAAGGATCTATTATTTGTGGGGATTAAAATAAAACGAAAATGAAATTTAAAAAAATAAAAAAACAACAAACTCCCATAGGACCTTCACCGGAAGAACCCCTCTGCGCAGGTCCGACAAAAAAGGACTGACTCCCTACCCCCCCAAAGAATATTTCGGCCATTTTGAACTGAGGCCTGACTGAGTGTAGTCACTTCCTGGTCAGGGGATATCCCCTTGCCACGGCCGACTATGACTGGATCAATAAAGCCTAAGTCATAAAGCCACCTTCTGCCTTTGTCTCTTTCCTTTCTCGTTCTTTGAATGCCTTCTTTTCAGCGCGCCCACCAAAAAGAGATGGGGTTAAAAGAAAACCTGAGGAATACGCACCAAGAATATTCAGATACCTACATTTAACCTTAAAGGACCCAAACCAATTATACCTCATAATTACTTATGCCTCATATATTACACAAACCATCTGAGTAATGAGGGTGGAAGACCTCCATGGATTTAAGATATTTGATCACTCTTGTTTATATTACATCCTTCAGATCTATACGATCAAATCCTATATTATATATAAGGAAAAACATTATTTTATATCCAAATATGGCAAAACATAAACAATCACACCAAAACACGATTCTTTTTCCAAACTTAAAGAAAATATATTAAAAAAATAATTATACATCTGGACAAAATAATTATACATCTGGACAAATTTTATAAACACATTTTTCTATTTAACCCATAGATGGGACCCTAACAAGTACTACCACTCCAGGTCATAATGGACCAGGGAGCATGGTGATGAAAGGGTGCTCCACATTACCCAGACCTTCAGAACTGGAACCTCACCATCAGATAGTTAAACGTCATTCCTAGGACATGAAGACCCTCAGCCACTGCCTGCTAGTACCCATAAGATAAGGGTTGGGGATTGCCATAAGGACAATAGGATCAGGGCAATCATATAGGTTCTAGGGCTTGACGTGACCAGCTAATTGATCGAAGGAGGCTTCTATAACCACCCGTCTAGCCTAAGTAAGGGTCTAAGTGGACTGCTCAGCCACCAGTGCTCCATCCTTAAGCATCATGGATCGCCACCTACGGCCAACAGGTAGCCCCATTGGAGGAAGGGTCTTACCCCTCTGCAAAGGTGCAGTCAGTGCATTCTAACGCCTCAGCTAACAGGGCAGGTTTGAGAGTGTAAGAGAAAGAGAATTTAGTTTTGGTGACTCTGTCTTAATATGCTACCAGTCGCAATTCAGACCTAATGTTGATCAACAAGAAGGTAACTTCTTATCTCGTTGATTTTGTCGTTCCAACCGATCACCGAGTGAAAGTGAAAGAAAGTGAAAAGATAGACAAATACTTGGACCTTGCCAGAGAATTAAGAAAACTGTGGAACATGAAGGTAAAGTCGCGGCAATTGTAATTGGAGCCCTTGGAACAGTCACCAGGAGTCTGGAAAACAGTCTGGAGGAACTGGAAATCAAAGGAAGAATACAGCATTGTTGTGATTGGCTGGAATACTCGAGTTCAGGAGACCTGAGGAGACTTGCTTTCACTCAGCCTCCCGTGAACCACCTGCTACAGCGGTGTGAAAAACTTGCTAATAATAATAATAATAATAATCTATTAATAATGGAGATTCGCTTCCAGTTTTTGTTACAGACAAAAACTACGTCACTGCTTACGTCACATTACCCAAAATCATCATTGTCATAACATAGAATAAATACACTCAAAATTTGAACATGCAACATTAGACAGTCCTCATTGTTTTTTTAAAACAAGTTTTAATAAATACATGACTGTTATTATATATCTATATATAGTTTGTTTGATTTTAATACATATTTTTTAATCCTTTAATGAATTTGATGATTTTACTTACTTAGGGTACAAACTCGCTGACATTGAATTTTTTACTCCCACCCCTCAGGCAATATGTTTCAAAAATCTATTTTTACATCGCCCGGAGGGTGTTTTTTATTTTGTACTAGTAATAATAATAGTAGTAGTAGTTGTAATTGTATTTAATCACCTGTCACAAATACGACAAATTGCAGACGACAATAGTTTAAAAGAAAAGCGAAAATACTATTGCAGCATAGAAATTTTAATCAGTAAAACTGAAAAAAAACAAAAACTTTAGCAAGTAAAAGGTAACTCCAAGAAGGTGAATCTAATGAGGAATAAATCTCCCCATTAATGAAGGACCTATTACAACATAAGAGGAATTACGGGTTTAAAGGGGGGAGCCTCTTAAATCTCCCAGTTGTAGGCAAATTGTTCGGACGGAAGAAGACAAACACACAATGGAAATTTAATACATGTATTGACAAATAATACAAGAACTTGTTGCAAATTTTATTGGCATTTGATACCAAGACTTATCTGTGAGGTTAAATACTGTTCGTTGGAGAAGTGGTGATAACAGGGGTATTCTGGTCACTGGTTGGAATGTTGTTAAGATGCTTCGTCAGGTCGTTTCTCATTCTTCAGTTTTCTGTTAGTATGCTATTGTATCAGCCTTAGAACGTTTGCTGATACAATGCCTTAGAAAGTTTGCTGGTTATGGTCGAGGTGGCTGGAGGCGCTTATTTTCACGTCCTTCCCTGGTAACTGTTCTGTGATAAGTAAAGTCTAGGGATCGCTTATTTTTGCGACTTCCCATGGTGACTGGCCCCCTGATAAGTGAAGTTTGGTTTGATTCTCATACCAACCTCCTGTTGGCAATTTTTCCCCTAGCGGCAGGGGAAGATAATTCTCTGTTGAATTTCTGATAAACATAAATAATCTGAGTAAGGTGAACAATACATCCTAGACACTTCTGGAGAAGCAAAGATGAGGTCATGTGAGGTTCTCCTGTGGAAACCTACAAATGGACACACCAGTGTAGGCTGACCAGCAAAAACCGGTAATGTTCACCTTTAGTTGGCTAAATTCCTAGCAAATAATGTAATTAGAGTAACCTCACTTGACTTTGACTTTGAAACAAGCTGGTAGCAATTTTGAAAGTCTCCGTGCGAAATAAACACATCTTAGAAACTTTTTGAAAACAATACATCTGAATGCTTTAACACAAAAATATCATAAAATGTGTTCTTAATAACAATTAAGTTCATTTCAGATAATTTTATGTTAGGAATTTAGCCAACTGACTTTCACTTTGAAACAAGATGGTAGCCATTTTGAATGTGTCCGTGTGAAATACACAAATCTTAGAAACTTTTTCGAAAACAATACAACTGCATGCTTTAACACAAAAATATCATAAAATGTGTTCTTAATAACAATTAAGTTTATTTCAGATAATGCGCACACACAATTTTATGCTAGGAATTTAGCCAACTAAAGGTGAAAATTACCCAAAAATCTATATCAATCAGCTCTCTGCAGATTCTGGATGCTGTGCAGAGGACATTCCAGGGGTGATAACCGATAGGGATGGTTAGAGAGAAAGAGAGAGACACATGGATATCTTTTTGAAAACAATACAACTGCATGCTTTAACACAAAAATATCATAAAATGTGTTCTTAATAACAATTAAGTTTATTTCAGATAATGCGCACACACAATTTTATGCTAGGAATTTAGCCAACTAAAGGTGAAAATTACCCAAAAATCTATATCAATCAGCTCTCTGCAGATTCTGGATGCTGTGCAGAGGACATTCCAGGGGTGATAACCGATAGGGATGGTTAGAGAGAAAGAGAGAGACACATGGATATCTTTTTGAAAACAATACAACTGCATGCTTTAACACAAAAATATCATAAAATGTGTTCTTAATAACAATTAAGTTCATTTCAGATAATGCGCTCACACAATTTTATGCTAGGAATTTAGCCAACTAAAGGTGAAAATTACCCCCCAAAAATCCTGTGCAGATTCTGGATGCTGTGCAGAGGACATTCCAGGGGTGATAACTGATAGGATGGTTAGAGAGAGAGAGAGAGAGAGAGAGTTATGGATATCTGTGCTGCTAGCACAATGTGGATGACATTTTGTCCTTCTTGAGAGAAATAAAATTATACCAAAAATTATAAACATGAATATGATCAGCACCACACTAAGAAATTAGTAAAAAAAACTACCCCAAAGAATCTTGTTATATTGTTAAAATCAAATATTAAAAAAAAAAAAGAATCTCTGAAACACAAAAATGTAAATATAAATCTACAATGTACACAATTCCCTAACCTCTAGGCATTGAATAACCCCAGATGGGTTGACATGCCGTTAAAATCAATCAATGGCATGAATTGATCCATTCTCACTCCCCAGCTATGGTTGTATAGTATGACAATCTGGGTTCTTTCACCTTGGTTAGGCAACCTGTCTAGGAGAAGGAAAATATAAAGAAAAAGGACACTAACGGCAGTACTCCATGGTTTGTAATGGAGTTAACCACGAGTGTGGCAGAAATAACGAACAACAGAAATATGAATAAAAGACTGTATTACAGAATAACAATATGGTTGCAAACTTTAGTTCATTTGCGCAAATAAATAAACTTATCTGGTGTATCCTGAGATATGGGGTATTAACGGAGACCTTGCTACGGCCCTCTGTTCCGTTTGGATATGATGGACTTCTGCTTTGCGTCCGACTCCGATTCTGGTTGTCTGTTGAAGAGTCTGTCCCCAATGCTAGCTGGATCAGAAGAGGTGGGTATGAGTTTGCTTATTCGGCTTTGCCGCCAAAGTATGCTGACTCATGATTGGTTGGTTTGAAACAGAGGCTCGCAGACAAAGGACGATAACCCCCATACCCCAGAATTCTCAATAAAAAATCAAATTTTAAACCAGCTTAAAAAAATTGACCATGTGTCACATCCTGCTTGTGGTGGAGAAGTTGGGTAAATACATACAACTTTTTTGTTATTTCTTTCATTACAGAAATAAATGCAATTAAATATAACTATTTAAAGGGCAGAAAATTATTTTAGATTTGTCTTATTTATAAATATAAATCTGTTCTTTGACTCTTAACGTCCTATACAGCCTCATTCCACCCAGCCAGAAGTCACATTCATTTTTCTAATCTGCCCCAAATGATAGCCTTTGTTTAAATGTAATATTAAACATATTTAGGAGTCTTTGATTTAAGGGAAATAACAGGTAACTTTAAATGAAAAGGACATTTTTAGCCATTTTTAAAAAATAAATCCTTATAGGAATGGGGCTCTGAATGTGGAAATTTGTCAACAGGAGTTAAATGATATATATTGAATATAGAATTAGTTAATTATTTAAATTGATTTAAAAAACAAAAACAATTTTTTTAAATCCATTCTAATTGCAAAATTTAATAATATTTAATAAATAATGTATTTTGTACAAAAAATAACAAAAAATCCTTTTTTAAAAAAAAAATCAAATAGTGATTAATTGGAGTTGGATGTCTATTACATATTAAAAAAAATATAATAAATAAATAAATAAATAACGTTTCTAAAATTAGAAAGAAAGAAAGAAAGAAAGAAAGAATAAACGTTATCCAAAGAAATTTCTGGAAAAAGCGTTTTAAAAAATAAGATTAAATTCTTTTTTTTTCCAGAAAAAAAATTATGTATAACCGGGATTATCTCCCCTTAAACGTGCAATACACTTTAAGAAAAGCGTTTAAAAACTATTCAAATTTTATTTTGGGGTTAAAAAAAGAAAAAAAGAAAAATCATAACAGAGCGTTTATTTTACAAAAATATTTTTCCATAAATTATTCTAATTAGGAAACATTGAAACAACCTGGTTTTATTTTTCCAAAAAGGCCATTTTCTCCTCTCTTTCACTCACCCAGAGATTTACACAATATAATAAATAATAATAATAATAATAATAATAATAATAATAATAATAAATAAAGACCGTAGTAATTAATAAATATATATAGCTAAAAAATATTCCAATAATTTTTTAAAGGTATAATTTTAAAGAATTAAAATAAAAAAGACGGTTGGTATTTCATCTTTGTGCGGAGACGATTTTGAGTCCGAGGTGAAGACGTAAACATGGCGCCGATGAAGAAAGGAGACCAAAATGAAGCCGAAAAAGAAATAGTAGATAGAATCACAAAAGCTTCGGTGGATGAAATGAAGCAGCTGTTGAGTCAGCCAGGGGTTCGAGTGGACAGCCTGGATGACCAAGGGACCACTTTTCTGCAGCATGCCGCTTTTAAGGGTCGAAAGGACCTGTGTGATTTGTTTCTTCAGCATGGTGCCGATGTTAATTCCAACTACCATAATGACGGTTATACGGCTTTAATGTTTGCAGGAATTTCAGGAAAACCTGATGTTGTTCATACTTTACTTCAGGCTGGTGCCAAAACATTCCCAATCAACCGAGTCAACAAAACAGCTTCGGAAATGGCATCTTTTGTTGGGAACCATAAATGCGTGTCTGTTATTAAGAATTTCGTACAACTATCGGATATTGAATATTATTCTGTACCCCAGGGGTTGGAGACGGAAGCAAAATTACCAAAAAAATTAGTAAAACCTCTCCAAGAATTGCTGAACAAGTCCTACCTTCATCCTGTGAAGTTATCTTTATTATTTAGAATCGCATCCTGGTCTTTTAGAAGACTCAAGCAAAGTGACTAAAGTTTTGGATATTATGTGTGAAAAAAGCATGAAACTGGCCGATACAAATGATGTTATGGCGATAAAAGTTAATTATTTTTCTTATATTATTCGAACTGTTGCAAAATCCTACAACGAGAAGGGTAAGTCTTTGACAACTTGGTTAAAAAGTTTGGTAAAAGGTCGTGAGAGTGATGGTTTTGCGGAAAAATCCGAAAGGTTGATTCGTCAGTCTATGAAAGAATTTCTCTATTCTGAATCGGAACTTCTTCTCCAGTTTGTCAGGACTGTTGCCCCCGTGGAGATTGGGAGCGAACCCACGGCACTGACCGTTCTTATTAATTGTATCCACGGTCGGAGCATGGCCTCTGTGTCTGCTATATGTGAATGTTGTGGGGAGCCGGACCCTCCCAAGAAATGTTCGGCCTGCAAAATGGTTCATTATTGCGACGTTCGATGTCAGAAATTGCGATATCCCACCCATAAGAAATTCTGCGCAAAACTTGCCGAAGAATTTGTTAAACTCCAAGAATTAGAAAAACAGAAGAAGAAAGAAGAAGAGGAGGCGGAGAATAAGGTATCTGAAGAAAAATCCCCACTCCCCAACAACGGAGCCGCAGGGGACGGTTTAGAATCTGCCATGGATAAAGTGGATATTAATCCTTCTGTTAATAATGAGGAAGAAATAAAAAACAAAGAAACTTAGAGGAAATTAGGGTCCTCCACAAAGTCCGTGTGAACTTTAAATTTACACATTCTTTCAAGTGCACACAGACTTTATGGACACCTGTATATCATTATTTCACGAGACAAGTTATTTGTATTTAGAATGGGGTAAGAAAATGACTTAATTTTTAGCCTCTTTTTACATCAACCAAAAATACCCACGAGACTTTCTTAAAAATAAATAAATAAATTATTTAAAAATGTTTTTATTTTAATTCAAGATGAAATATGATTTTTTAAAAATAAAATAAGGGGACCAATCTTTTTACTTGTCGTATTAACGTTCCTAGCATTGATTGCTAAAAAATACCCCGAAAAAACAAAAACAAAAAAAACAAAACATGGTAAAAATTGCAAATCGTCATCAAAATTAAAACGGAAACTTATTTGGTGGTGATCCATGACAGTTTAACTACAGTGTATGAATGAACTTTTTTGTGAATTGGGTTACGGTGTAGGGGTTTGGGGATTAAGGTTGTTTTAAATTATGTATTGCTTAAAAAAAACAACAAAAAACAAATTACTATACATTTAATGTTGAAAAAAAATTTTTTTTTTAAAACCAAGTTTAATTGAAATTATACATTGCAATACTAACACAAACAACTTGGTCTAATGTGTCTACCGTTGGATTCAATAATTAATTTCAATGGTTAATTTTTTTGATTATATCCCCTACGTGTATAAATTAGTATTGAACCTTTTTTTTTTTTTTTTTTGCTTAAATTTAAATTTTAGCCCATGGGCTCAGTTCATCCACTGTAGTTAAACTGTCATGGATCACCACCAAATAAGTTTCCGTTTTCATTTTGACGACGATTTGCAAGTTTAACCCACTAACAATAACAACCATTCGTCTTTTATTATAAGTAAAGAGAATCATGTTAAGGGTTGCTATGGTAGGTGTGGCGTTCCACTTCAGATGCCAAAACTATCTCTTTGGTCCAGCGCTAGTGAAAAGAGGATAGACTCCCTCGCCGTCTGACTGATACCGACATTCCTGATGAAATTTTTTTTTTTTTTTTTTTTTTTAAGAAAAAAATTATTTTCATTACTGTCGAATAAGCAGTGAAGAATCCGAGGTAAAATTCAAGTTTAGTGTCAGAAAAAATATTTGAAAATAATTTTACAGATTTTCAGGGAAATATCATTTATAAAAAAAACAAAAAACATCAAAACATATTATAGCACATAAAATTTACATATAGTGTTAATAACTTCATTTAAAACATTTAAGTTTCCAAGTTTATTATGCCAAAGAAATTGACTTAATCATGAGGGGAAAAAGCACTTGTCATGTTCCATACTGTCTTTGGTAGATTGCCAATTCAGAGGCGTAAATTTTTTACCATAGTCTACTGGACAGATGTTAGTGGAATATGAAAGGAAATCCAATGTATATCTTTTTAATTTCTGAAATAAACTGAAAATTACTATTCGCTTAAAACAGTCCATTTTTGCAGTTCTGAGGTTTTAAAAAAAAAAAGTGTAGAACTGAATCACTATGCAACAACTTTAAATTCCTACAGCATCAATTAATGCTGTCGTTTAATTTTTTAAAAACTTCTGAATAATTAACGTATTAAATTATGTTTTCCTTAGGGTTTCGTATTTTTTTTTAACTCTAAGGAAAGCATAACTTAATATACATTAATCTATATCTATCTATCTACTATTTATCTATCTATCTATCCATATATAAAGGGCAGTTGTGTGAATGTATGTATGTCCGCAGGAAACTTCAAAAATAAAACAATTAACGACAAAGTAAATATATATACACATTAAATATCACCAGGGCTTGGTTTTTAAACAAAAATAATGAATATTTTATTTATATTTGGGAAGATATTTAAAAATTAGAATTTGTATAGTAACAAGGTAATTGAAATATGATGTTGATTGATTGAATTAATCGCCTCATTTATATTGTATTTTTTTTTTAATTGTAAATTATTGAACTAAAATTTCTTACCATATTGTTATATATTTATGTGGGGATTTTATGGGGCATCCAGTGAGGATCTAACTTGTGATAAGTAATAATGGATCTGCGAGACTAACTTTAAAAAAATCCCCCCTCTACCCCGGCGACCCCGGGTAGCCACTTCTAGTTCATTTAATGAAAGGACATGATTAAATGATATTATATATTTTACTTAGAGTTCATTTTTCTTAAAATTATTAATCCCAGTTGAGAAATTAAAACTGTATACATTGGGCTTCATTTCATATTTCACTAACATCTGTCCAGTAGACAATGGTAAAAATGTATGCCCCTGAATTTACTGTCTATCCTTGTGATGTTCCATATTGTCTTTTAAGCTTATATTTTGCATGCTGCTATGTGTTTTTTTTTATGCTAAACTTTACCAAATCCTACTTTAAAAAAAAGAAGAAAAGAATAAGGGTGGGGGTACTTAAGAGAAGTGGGGGTCAATTTGCAATCTGTCTTGTAAAAAAAATGTACCCCATTGTCCTGTGCTTATCGAAAATCTCAAGTCTTACATTTCTGTGCTGTTTTTCAGTTTTTCTTCTAAGAATTTCCTTGATTATTTTTGTTTTTTTAATTTGAATTAGTATTATCTGCATTATTCGGACTATTGTCCTCATTGTTATCTGTACAACGTTTCGGCCGATATGCCCTCTGGCCTTCTTCAGGTATTTCTTGTCGGACTCAGGAACCTTCTTTTTGGACTTGGTAACTATTTGTGGACTTGGAACCTTCTTGTCGTAATCAAAAACCTTCTTGTCGTAATCGGTAGCCATCATGGAACTTTGAACCTAACCCTTTATTCAGTCCACGAGGGTATCCTGTTCTCATTCCGCTAACCATAGCTAGGGTAGAGGCGTTAAGCTGTGTTAATTATTATTCTACCCCAGCTATGGTTAGCGGAATGAAAACAGATTAACCCCATGGACTGGATAAAGGATTGGGTTCAAAGTTCCATGATGGTTCCCGATTATGAAAAGAAGGTTCCCGAGTCCGACAAGAAATACCTGAAGAAGGCTGGAGGGATCATCGGCTGAAACGTTGTACAGATAACAACGAAGATGAGGACAATAGTCCGAATAATGCAAATAATACTAATCATCAAACCTCATCTGAAAAATTCAGAGAAGAATTTGAATTATCGTGTTACGCCAGCTGGGAATCTTCCAATGGTTGATATAAGTGATTCTATACCAAAATAGCACTGGTCGGGGAACATGTTACAAGACGTTTAGATGGCAGATTGCACCCCACCCCCCAGGTTTCCCACCATCCCCCATTTTTAAATCGTATTCCTTGGTGCTTAATCGATAGGCATCAGAAGAATTTTGTTTTTAAAAAAAATAAGAGGTACAAATGCAGAATAGTACGCAAGAGATAATATCATTAAAATTGCATTTTACGTATAAATAGTATTAGATTATGGAAAATCCCAAAGTAGCCTAAGCCTGACACTAACCCTAGCATCTCAAAGGTTTTGGGTATTTCCATGAAATGTAATACTTTTTATACGTAATCTAATGATATTATCTCTTGCGCGCTATTCTGCAACTTAGTTAAATTTAGTAAGTGAATGAAATATAGTTCATGAATAAATGGAATTCTTTGATAGTTATTTCTCTCAATGTTTGAGATGAGGCTTGAAGATTAATATTATTAGCGTTATTCGGACTATTGTCCCCATCTTCATTGTTATTTGTACAAATACCTGAAGAAGGCCGGAGGGTATATCGGCCGAAACGTTGTACAAAATAACAATGAAGATGGGGACAATAGTCCGAATAACGCTAATAATACTAATCTTTGATAGTTGATATCAATTTTTCGGTTATTTCTTATAAGTCTAACATGATCAAAGGCGAACCACTCTTGATTGATAAATTATTTATTTATTTTCCCATTAAACTAACCCTAAACCCTAAATCTAACCTTGTTTTTTTTTCCTAGTAGATCAATAAATAAATAATTTATTAGTCAAGAGTGGAACCACAAGGTTCCTAGTTCGATACCGGTCCCCGCCAACTCAGCGTATGAGTAGCACAGGGATCTGTGCTGTAAAGTAAGGAGCTGATGGTAGGTGTGGCGCTCCACCTCAGATGCTAAAACAATCTCCTTGGTCTAGCGCTATTGAAAAGAGGATAGACTCCCTCGCTGACTGGCTGATACCGGCTCTAGGCCGCCCCGACGACTTTACTTACCTTAGTTTTTATTTAGTGGCGAGTTTAGCTCAGTGGGTAGAGCACCTGTCTAGGAATTGCAAGGTTCCAAGTTCAATCCTGGTCCTCACCAACTCAGTGCAAGAATAGCACAGGTTGGGTAATCTGATCTGTGTGTTAAACTGGGGAGCTGATGGTAGGTGTGGCGCTTCACCTCAGCAAAAAAAATCAATCTCACTGTTCTAGCGCTAGTGAAAAGGGTATAGACTCTCTCACTGTAAACTTGTAAGTCAAAGTACCACTATACTAGAAATTCAAATTTTAAAAAAAATCTAGAATTAAAAAATAGGAACGGTGATAATGCAAAGCCATTAAAATATACCCCTCCCCCCAAAAAAAATACCCCTCCCCTCTTTGATAAATCCCCCTCTCCCATTACCCTTCTGCTGTCGCTCTGTCCTTTTAAAAACCATTCTGCTGATTCTGTGTTAAATTCATTGTTATTTCATGATAAATGTTTTGTTTCATGTTTGTAGCTGAAGTAAAAAGATTATTAAAGTTTTTTATTTTTCATATTTTGTTCTGAATATAAATCCCAGCATGCAATGTTTTCAGGTTGATTGAAAAATACAAAAAAATCATTTTTTGATTTTTCATATGGCTGTCATAAAAAATCTTTTATTGGACCATATTACCTTTAGGCACCCCTTTTGCGATCTCGATTCATAAGTACATTTTTTTTTATTGACACCTTCAACATCCGGTTGTTTGTTAGGGTTAGGGTTAGGGGTTAGTTTTATAATTTAAAAAAAAAATGTAAAAATCGTCTGTTAAAACAATCGGATATTGACGGTGTAAATGAAAAACATGTCCTTTCTTAATCGAGATCAAAAAGGGGTGCCTAAAGGTCATATGGTCCCTTTTATTTAAGTTTTACAGGGTCGTCCAAAAGTCTTCCTCTACATATTTTTATATAATACAACCCAAAATTCTAGAAAATAATTTAATTTTTAAAGATTTTTTGTTGAAGGAAAATAATTACATAACTTATATATTATCAAAAATGCTGATAGGTATGCATACTGTGTTCCTGACGCAGTAAAATCGTATACATGCATCCCAGTGTTTTTCTTTTCTTCCCTCACCATTTCAAGCTAACTGTAAATACATTCCAATATTTTCTTAGAAATGAATTACACAGGATAGGTTACAAGGTAGGAGTTTTGACAGCTTTAGTTATTTCTCCATGTCATAAATAAAAACCCTTCAATTTATTAAGAAACTTTAGTTGGGACACATAAATTTTCCCCAGGGACTCATTCAAAGCAAATATGTGCATCCCAGGATGCATTAAATCAAATAGCTATCAGCATCACAGTATTATATTTATCATTATCGACATTGCAGTCCCGGAGGATCATACATTTCCTGTGCTCTGGAGTTATGTTTGGTTTGTTTTGTTTTATGGCATATCAACCTCAGTGGGTCATTTAATGCTGAAAAAAATAATGAAAGTTAAAACAATATGTAGGGGTGACAGGACTTTCAGACCAACCTCTAGAAAGACTTGTCACCCATACCGATTTTTTAGAGGTAAAATAATTACATAACTTATATATTATATTATTAAAACAAAAAGTACGGGTGACAAGACTTTCGGACCACCCTATAGATTTATGTACACTATGGTCAGAAAGTCTTTATTCTTATATATTTCTTTTTATAGGTAAAATAATTACATATATTATCTATATATTATAAAAAGAATGTTTCTGGTATCTACATGTCAACTTATAACTCTGAAAAGAGATGACATTCTGATTTGAAATCTTGCAGACACATTAATGTGTTTCTAATTAAGAAACACACAAAATTTGTTTTTTGATTTTTACTAATTAAGTGATATAATTTAATAATTAAACAAAAATCAACCAATTTCTAGAACTCTTCACAGTAAGGAAAAATAAAGTAAGGAAAAATTGGGTCAAAAAGGAAATAAATTAGACTAATACATTTCACTTTAACTCAACAGGCTAGATACTCTCTCTTTTGCCCAGTCTGTTCGTCTCTCGCTCTCCGTCTCTCTCAAATAAAATTATGTTTTAAAACAAGTTTAGGATTACATTTTGAAAAATAATATTTTAAATGTAGACAAGAAAAAGCATTTCTTAAAACGAAACATTGTAATATACAAATTCTCGGCGATTTTTTAAAATTCAATAAAATATTTTCCTTTTATTCTCTCTTACTCTTGTTATCTCCCTTTCTCATTGGTGTTCCTAAAAAAATTTAGTCCGGTCGTGGACTGGCTACTTTTGCTAGTATTATTAAAACAAAAAAATAATGAAAGTTATAACAATATGTAGGGGCGACAAGACTTTCAGACCAACCTGTAGATTAATGTACAGACTGGTCCGAAAGTCTTGTCACCTCCTAGATATTTTGTTTTAGAGGTAAAATAATTACATATATATTATTAAAACAAAAAAATGATGAAATTTAAAACAATATGTAAGGGTGACAAGACTTTCGGACCACCCTGTAGATTAATGTACAGACTGGTCCAAAAGACTTATCACTTCCTACAAATTTTTTTAGACGTAAAATAACTACATATCTTATATATTATTAAAACAAAAAAATGAAATTTAAAACAATATGTAAGGGTGACAAGACTTTCGGACCATCCTGTAGATTTATTACTTAAAAAACAAACCCTCTGTTGTGTGACGTTTTAATTTTGTTTTAGTTTTATTTGTGATTTGTAAATGGAATTTGTCAAGAAATGATCAATAAAATAAGTCACTGATTGGAAAATAATGATTTTGAAATCGATTTATCTATATCAGTTGATTAATTTCAGTTCATCTCATTTGTCAGTTATTTCCTATAAGTCTAACATGATCAAAGGGGAACCACTCTTGACTGATAAATTATTTATTTATTTTCCCATTAAACTAACCCTAAACCCAAACCCTATCTTCTTTTTTCCTAGTAGATCAATGAATAAATAAATAATTTATCAGTCAAGAGTGGTTCCCCTTTGATCATGTTGAACTTATAGGAAATAACCCATTTGCCTTTGTCAGTTAAAAACTTTTTTAGTTTTTGGCCAGTTTGTGTTCTCTACTGAGACAGCGTTGGGTCATGTCCGTAGAATGGATGATGGATGGATACTGAAGGATACCTTTATGCAGAGCTTTTGTCTGGTAAAAGACAGATTGGTCGCCCCCAGCTGCGATTCAAGGATGTCTGCAAGAACGACCTCAGGGGCTTTGGCATTGCCCCTTCCAACTGGGAAAATTTGGGTCAGAACCGCCTTCGGTGGCAGCAGGCTCTCTGTAGAGGACTGTTCATGTCTGAAGTCACCCTGGCGCAACACCATGAAGCTAAGAGGTCCAGAAGAAAGCAGCAGCAACAAAGCATTGGCGCATCAACATCTTCAGGGACAGCCTTCACATGCGACATCTGTGGTCGAGAATGTTCTAACATTGGACTTTAGGGGACGCTGTAACTTCAGGGGCACAAAAAGTCTTCTAAGACTGAAATGCCAACAATATAGTTTTTGAAATATCAGAAATATTATGTAGAATGTAAAATTAGGAAGGAATTGTCAATGGTCAGGAATTAATGCAAATATTACTGAGTGAATAGAATTATTATATGTACTAGCAGGACCTGTGGATATACAACAATATGATAATGTAATTATTAAAATGTTTGATACATTTACTTAAAGGTTATTGCAAAATAGTTCAATATGTAAAAAGTATAATAATCTTCATTTAACTCTCTTTCTTTCTTTCCTTTTGATATTGCTTTCACACCCTCAACCCTCTCTTTATCTTTTCCCTACTCTCTTTCTTATATTTTTTCTGTGTAGCATGTCCTTTTTCTTCCCTTTCTGTCTTTATAATAAAAATGGAATGGTCCATTATTTAGCTGAGGTGACAACACTCATAAGAAATAATAATTTGGCAGATAAGCAACACCACATAATCAGGATTTACATTTTTGCATTTCTTGAACAATTTGGATGGTCTTATTTTTAACCAGTGGGTGTTGCAATGCTCTCATGACTTTATTAAACTAGGTATGTGCAAAAATATTAAAGGGAGGTAAAAAAATTTTATTTTATTTTTAATTCAAAAAATTAAAAAAAAAAAAATTCTTTAATTTTAAAACAATTACCAAAAATCAGGGAATTAATTGTTCGATATTGATGAAATTTTCAGCACAACCATGTCCACGTTTGAGTGGTAGTACCTGTTAGGGTATCATCTATGGTCAAATAGATCTATTTGAAAATTATTAGTATTTGATAGGAATACTTGCTACCAATTATGTATGAATTATTAGTATTAGGTAGGAATCTGATATATCAGAACAAGAAGAAAGCATAAAAGAAAATGTCTTTGACATAAAATAACCCAACAAAGGTTGAAATGCCATTAAAAAAAGGTAAAGTCATTGGGGTGGCCTATAGTCAGTATCTGCCAGACAGCGAGGAAGTCTATGCCCTTTTCACTAGCGCTAGAGCAAGGAGATTATTTTAGCATCTGAGGTGGACCTACTATCAGCTCCTCACTTTACTGCACAGACCCCCTGTGCTACTCATACGCTGAGTTGGCAAGGGCCGGTATTGAACCCGGATACTTGTGGTTCCTAGTCTGATGTTCTACCGACTGAGCTATACTGGTCTGTAAATTTGTGGCAATAATTTTTTATTTTTTTTGTCCAATACTGTAATGCTGTTATAGGTAATATTCGCAGAGTTCTGTCCCGGCCTCCTGCCTCAAAAACCGCTAACCGGTGGCTGCTGAAAAAAAACACCAACTACCATTGAAGGCAGTAGCCGAAGCGATGTCACTTGAAAAAACAAAAAAAACAACTTAGAGCGTTTTTCCCGAAACCCAACCCCTAAACCCCTAAACCCCCCTAGTTAAAATTAACAGTTTTATTACAAAATTTGTGGGTTCTGTTTTTTCTGGGTCACCCTGTATACAGGGTGACCTAGAAAAAACAGAACCCAAATTATTTATTTACTTTCCCATTAAACTAACCCTAAACCCCAACCCCAAGCCTAACCCTAAACCCTAACCCTAGTTTTTTTTTCAAGTGACACAGCTTCAGCTACGAACTTCAATGGTAGCTGGTGTTTTTTTTTCAGCAGCCACTGGCTAGCGGTTTTTGAAGCAGGAGGCTGGGACGAAAGATTTTTTGTTTTATTTTTTTAGGAAAGCCTAAAAAAATAGTTTGAGACTTGTAGATTTGTGGCAATAATATATATATATATATTTTCTCTGTGTATGGAATATTTTTACATTTTTCTATTATTATTATTTCATTTCATTTGTTTATTTAATAATAATAATAGTTTGAATCGTGTACACATAGATAAACTGAGCGAAACACGTGTGTAAGTGATATTAATTAAATTCATCTTTTATTATCCATTCTGTACTTTCTTTTCTTTATTCATTCTTCCTCATATCGTCGGATTCAGTTCCAATTCCATTTTTACATACATATATATATATATATATATATATATATATATTTTTTGTCCAATATTGTAATGCTGTTAGAAATATTTTTCAGAAATATTTTTTGTTCTATTTTTTAAGGAAAGCCTAAAAAGACAGTTTGAGACTTGTGTGAACAAGTTTTCACTTGTTGGAAAGATGAAAAACAAAAAACAAAAAAGGGAGGGTGCAGCTTTTGTCTAAATCTCTTTATGTTTTTGGTGCTTTGTTGTTTAGAGAATCTTTTGAATATAGAAATGAATAATGTCCACTTTCCTTTCTCCCAAATGACAAGTAGTACAAAGAATAAAGGCTGAGAGATTTGGTATTCTGTTTATTCATCTAGAGCAGGGGTTCCCAACCCTTTTCAGCTCATGGCCCACTTTGAAACCAGAATTTTTTTGTGGTCCATGAAATTATTATTATAGAAAAAATATTTCCATTTTACATAAGATATTTATTCAATCAAGATACAACCATATTGACACGCACACTTTATCTCAAGTATCTAAACTACATGTACTTTTCAGTTCCAATTTATCATTCATCTATTTCGTTTTATCTATTTTTTTCCTTAAACACAACTAACGGTTAAAATCTAAATAAAAAATAACATAAATCATGTCCTTAGTAATAATTAAATTCATTAAAATCTATGCCCAAGCCAAATTTTTCCGTTTTAATTTTGACAACGATTTGCAATTTTAACCGCTTTAAGTTCATTTTGACTGTTAATACTTTTTAATATTAACTATCCATAGAGGCACATGGAAAATAAATAAACATGTCTTTTGTTTTAAGTTTTATTTTTAAAAAATAATATTAGTTTATCTTTAGTGGAAAATTAATTTTTTCACATATGCTAACAACAACATGAAATAACTAATTTTTTTTATTAAGATCAAAAACTATTTTATCAGATTAGGAATTAAAAATAATATTTTTTCCTAATTTAAAAAAAAAATCATTGTTAGTGTTGAAAAATATTCATCAACTTCTGATTAATAAACAAAACTTCTGATTCATTAAAAGTAATGCTCTGGTGACAGAACAGCAATAGAGCATGATTTAGGATTGTCTCATAAAACCGTTAACTATTCCCGTGTGAACTTATTTTTGTTTAAAGTTTTTGTAAACAAAAAAACTATTTTTATTTAAAAAAAACAAAAAAACTATTGAAATAAACATATCTGCATGCATTTCTTGGACCATATGACCTTTAGGCACCCCTTTTTGATCTCGATTAAGAAAGGACATTTTTTTCATTTACACTGTCAATATCCGGTTGTATTAACAGACGATTTTTAGATTTTTAAAAAAATTATAAAACTATCCCCTAACCCTAACCCTAACACCTAACAAACAACCGAATATTGATGGTGTAAATGAAAAACATGTCCTTTCTTAATCGAGATCAAAAACGGGTGCCTAAAGGTCATATGGTCCCATTTCTCTTCTGATTAGATATTTTAATATAAAACGTGTCTTTCGTTTATAGTTTTATAATTTTTTAAAAAGTAACAACAACACCATAAAAAAAATTGCTATTGAATTAACAATATGAAATAAGTAAAAAGGAAAAATGTCTTTAATATAAAAATCATGTTCTTTTGTGTAATTAACAACAACAACATCATTAAATAATTAAAAAGAAAAAGAGTATTTGCTATTAAAAAAAAATGCATCCAAAAATCGTCCGTTAAACAATAACTGGATGTTGACGTGCAAAGCAAAACATTTCCTTCTGAATCCAGGTCACACCTGGGGTGCTTAAAGGTGACATGATCCGATTTATTCAATTAATTGTCTTAGCCTAACTCCTCTATCCACTAGGCTATATGTCCAATTGGGCACATGACCTAGTGGATAAAGAAGTTAGGTTAAGACAGTTCTAAGTGACAGTTATCTCTAGACTGAAGGTTCAATCCTGGTCAGGGGCAGCAGTAACATAGAATAATAATTAACACAGCTTAACACCTCTACCTCAGCTATGGGTAGCGGAATGAGAACAGGATACCCCCGTGGACTGAATAAAGGGTTAAATTCAAAGTTCCATGATGGCTCCCGATTACGACAAGAAGGTTCCTGAGTCCAAGATGCTTCCCAAGTCAGACAAGAAATACCTGAAGAAGGCCGGAGGGCACATCAGCCGAAGTGTACAGATAACAATGAAGATGGGGACAATAGTCCGAATAACGCAGATAATACTAATCATCAAGCCTCATCTCAAAAATACAGAGAAAAAGATTTATTCTATGTATTAATGATTTTGATTATAAATTAAATACTCATTGGTAAACTTACACAATTCCTGAGGGTATTGTGATGTAAGCAGTGATGTAGTTTTGATTACAGACAGATAGACTGACACAGAATCTCCAATATAAGATGTAGATTCTTTAATATTGCCAGAAATATTTAATTTATTTGTGTAGAAAATGACTGAAACAAAGTGGGGTTGTGGTGGCAGCCCAGTGGTAAGATCAGTAGATAACATATAGTAGATAGATTGCACCATACCTAGGGGTCCTAAGTTCAAGTACAGTCAAGAATACTAAAATAATTTTACATATTTCTCTGAATCTTTGAGATGAAGCCTGATGATGAAGAAGGCCGGAGGGAACATGGACTGAAACATTGTACAGATAACAATGAAGATGAGGACAATAGTCCGAACAACGCAGATAATACTAATCATCAAGCCTCATCTCAAACATTCAGAGAAATAGTATATAATCGGTACGGACCCAATATAATCAGTCAATGGAAACTCCTAGAGAAACTAAATCAAAAACTGGCACGAATGACGAACCACCTCAAATTCCTATACAGATGCCGGGATCTCAAGCTAGTTCCACCAGGCCTAACACTAATACTAACAGTTAATTCCGGGAGAGCACAAAGGATCGCCAAAAGAGTAGGGTATGAGCTGGTCTGAGATCGTATACAGAACAACTGCTGGAGAAAAAAATGAAGAAGGCCGGAGGGCACATTGGCTGAAACGTTGTACAGAAAACAAGGAAGATGAGGTCAATAGTCCAAATAACGCAGGTAATACTAATTTTTACAGAATTTTCATTATAAGATGTAGGTTCTTTAATATTGCCAGAAATATTTAATTTATTAGTGTAGAAAATGTCTGAAACGAAGTGGGCTTGTTGTGGTCCAGTGGATGACATAAGAGTAAAAGCTTAACTACCATGCCTAAGGATCCTGAGTTCAAGTACAGTCAAGAGTACTAAAATAAGATTCTAATTAAGTATTTCATTCCCCAGTTAAAATATAATTTTACTCTTTATATATTTTTGATTAATTAACCTAATTAAAATAAAATTCAGGTAGATTTTTAATCTTCTATCCTTAAAACTTATCAATTCTTACTAATTCTTCCATTGAGCAGATACATCTTATCTACCAGAACCAGAGATTGAACTCTCAACTCCTAGTTATACAGGACATCAAGTAAGTAACCTTACCAATTAGGCCACAGCACAGAGGACACAAAATAGACAGAATTTTTGGAAACTTAAACTTAACTCTTTCAATCTGTTCACAAAATATTTCTGTTAGTTGCTTTATGGCATGTCAACACTTGTTGGGTTATTTAATGCAGGCCAGTCATTTTGCTTTTAAAAACAGTTGTATGGTATCAAGTCACTAATGGTAATTAATTTGGTGGAGTGGCTAATTATCAGTCTCAGCTGGACAGCAAGGGAGTCTACCTCCTTTTCACTAGCACTAAGCAAGGAAGATTGTTTTTGTTGAGATGGAGCGCCACACCAACCGCCAGCTTCATTGGACAGATCAGATTACACAATCTATGCTACTCATGTGCTGAGTTGGTAAGGACCAGTATTGAACCCAGAACCTTGTGAATCTGAGGCCAGTGCTCTGCCAACTGAGCTAAAATGGCTCCTAAAGGTAATAATCACCTGTAAATAATTATAGTTTCAAGAAACAATTTTTAATTGTTATTATAATGGAGATTGTGTGTTTGTCTGTCTGTAACCGAAATTATATCACTACTCATGTCACAATTCCCTTAATTATTTCCCTCACAATCTCCATGATTCTATTTTTATTTAAACCTCAAGTGTGAATAAAATGGTTTTACAATATTAATACTATTGGCCTTATTTACATAATAATAATATGCAATTGTATTTATATATACAAAAAAAGAGCAGTTTACAGAGTGAATGGGAAGGCTAATTTGCATATTGATATTAAAAATTTGATTTTAATAAATATATGCTTAGTATTATTGATTTCAAATTGTTTGGTTTTATATTAATGAATAAGAGCAAAAATCTCAGGGATAAATCTTAAAAGAAATCCATTAACAAGAAGGAATAATTTTAATTTTATTCTTTACTTCCTATTTTAACTAAATAGTTAAATTAGGTAAATTTAGCAATGAAAGACGGGAGTGATGGAAGAGTAAGTTTCAGTTGTTCTATTTTTCAATTATAACCCCTCTCTGTTTCAAATATTTTTATCTGTATTCTTATTTATTTTCATTAGCCTTTCTAATTTAATATAATATTTTACGACATTAAAACTTAGATAGTTGCACCCGGAGTCTACATATATTTGCTAGTACAAATAATTTGCACATAGCTACGGTTTGATTCGGTTTCTTTGTTTAATGGCATATCAATCTTCATGGGTTATTTAATGCCAAAGCCATCATTGTCCAGTATTCTTATCCAATACTGATTGATTTTCAAAATCTATTTGACCTATAGATGGGATCCTAATAGGTACTACCACTCTGGGTCAGCCCCTAAAATTCTGGTTGATTTTATTTTATTTCTTTTTTTAATGGCACATCAATCTTCAGGGGTTATTTAATGCCAAAGCATTGGCGGATTGGTTGGATTTTATGGCATGTCAACCCTTGTTTGGTTATTTTATGCATTCGCCTGGGAACCACAAGGTTCCAGATTCGATACTACTCAGCACACGAGTAGCACAGCCTGGATCCATGCAGTAACGTGGGGAGCTGATGGTATTTGTGGCACTCATCAGACACAAAAACAATCTCTTTAGTCTAGCACTAGTGAAAAGGGGATATACTCCCTCGCTGTCTGGCTGATACCGACAATAGGCCACTCCGTCTACTTTACTTACTACTTTATTTTATTTATAGTTGTTCTGTTTGCTTCGTAGAATAATTATGGAAGACAGTGAGCAAGGGGAAATAACTCTGAACAAACCATGATACAACTATGTGCATGCAGTGGTCTGATGCTGGGAGGGTCAAAGTGTAGCGATTGTCTGCCCCTGCACTACCATAAAATTGTGCGTGCGCATTATCTGAAATGAACTTAATTGTTATTAAGAACACATTTTATGATATTTTTGTGTTAAAGCATGCAGTTGTATTGATTCGAACAAGTTTGTATTTTTTTGTTTATATCGTATGATAATTCAAAATGTGCTTTGGTTTAGTAAATTCCCACCATAAAATTATGCTTGTGCATTATCTGAAATGAACTTAATTGTTATTAAGTTGATCAGAGAGGCCCCCTAGCACCTTCATGATCGTCCCAAATCTAATGTTTTTATAGCAACCCTCCAACTTTTTTTTATCATATATGTGCTAGAAGGCGGTGACTGAGGGTCTTAATGTCCTGGGTATGATGTTAAACTCTCTGATGGTGAAGTTCCAATTCTGGAGCTCTGGGGAGTGTGGAGTACCCCTTCATCACCATTACTACCAGGTCCACTCTGACCCGGAGTGGTAGTACCTGTTAGGGTCTCATCTATGGGTTAAATAGAAAAACATGTTTATAAAAAAAAAAATGTATTATCCATTTAAGAACTGATTTATTTCAAAACTTTCTTGGCATTAAATAACCCACTGAGGTTGATATGCCGTAAAACAAAACAAAACAAATCAAACAAACAAAACTTATCTGAGTTAAGTAATGTTCTTGGAGTAGTGGTGATAACAGAGGTATTCTATTGCTGGTTGGAAAGTTGATAGGACGCTTCTTCAGGTAGTACCTGTTAGGGTCCCATGTATGGGTTAAATAGAAAAAAAATGAGTTTAAAAAAAATGTTTTTAAAAAATTGAGTTTAAAATAAAAAATTAAGTACCTGTGAAGAATGACTAAAACAAAAGGTCTTCGGCATAAAATAACCCTACAAAGGTTGACATGCCATAAAATCCAACCAACCAACCAACCAACCAACCAACCACCAGCCAATGACCAGTTATGGTTGCTTAATGTCTCAGCAGACCCACTGCTGCCATGCAAATATTTTAACTCGGCTGATTAACTATTTTTTATAAGAATCCATTAACTAAAGGGACATAACTCTTACAAGATCTTGGAAAGAACATTGATGAAGTTGAAAGAATTACACCTAAGCATTTAGTGTATATTTAGTGTTTAGTTTTTCAACCTTTTTCATCTCACGGGAGAGTGAGCTTGGCAATAAATTGATTGAGGTACACCATCAGTATATAAACATATAATTATTTTATCCTTTAAATTTTTAATTTCAAAAGAAAAGAAATAGTGAAAATGTGCTTCAAGTGTAAAAGAAAACAACGTAATTTAATTGAAGGCAGATGCTCTAACGCAGAATTTTTCAACTTTTTTCATCACACGGCACAGTGAGCTTGGCAATAAGTTGATCGAGGTATACCATCAATATATAATGGAATAAAAGGTATAAATTTTCACAAAGAAATTACGAAAGTAGAAATAACAGTTTCTAAGAAAAAGTTTTTTAATTGGTCTGCAAAAACATTAAAATAATAAAACAAAAAAATATATTAAAGTAAAATATTTAAATGATAAAGTAAAATAAAAATAAAAAGATTAAATAGAGTAAAAAAAAAAAGTGTGTTCGAATATTCGTCATACTTTCTCCTGTCTCATTGATAAAATGTTATAAAAACAATACACATATAAACAACCTTGATTTTCCTTGATGTATGTGTTAAGAAGGTTTTTAGCGATTTTATAAGCCTTTTTTAGATGGAACACATCGAAAATGGAAAATATAAATTTTCACAAAAAATTAATCATGTAAAAGTAAGAATACCTGTTTCTAAGATAGAGTTGAAAAACTCTGTTCGAAGAGGACAAAAATATTTAATTAAAAGAAAAAATATTTATTGGTTTGTTTGGTTGGTTTTGAAGGCTATCACAATGCAAGTGTAAAGAAAAATAAGGTAACTATGATTTTTGTTTGTTAACCTGTGATTTATTCTTAATATTTCGAGATAAAAATCTCTTCTACAGAAGATCTCTGAAACTGAAGTTGTTGTTAGTGACTGTCAGTTTGGTTTTGTCTCATATCTTCCAAACTCTCTGCGTGTGTGGGTGTTTATTTATGTGTGTGGGTGTGTATACCTGTTCAACAGTGTCTGATTATCATTCTAGGTCTGGCTCACCCTCTAAACATAAACTTAATTCAATATTAAATTAAAACAAAAAAATTAAGAGGATGATCAACCATCCTCAACACTGACGGCACACCCATGGAAGCTTCACGGTACACTAGCATGTCATGGCACATTGGTTGAAAAACTCTGGTTTAGTAGCATTTCAATCTGTGTTAGAATTTAAAAGTAATTTATGAGGAAGTGTGTCCCGGTCTTCTGCCTCAAAAATTGCTACCCGGAGACTATTAAAATAATGACCCAGCTCAGTCTATTCAAAACTATCCATCTTCATATCTATCTATCTATCTATTTATCTATCTCAATTTGTTCATATTTATCTATATTACTTTAAATACTAAGATTTTTTTTTATTCATGTTTGTTTAATGTCTTGTTTTTAGTTTAAATAAACAAGAATTACGACAAAAAAAGAAGTGACCCCCCCCCCAAATACATTTACTTGTCGAAAATATCTATCTATCTCCATTTGTTCATATCTATCTATATTATTTTGTTTGTTTATCTATCTATCTATCTCAGTTTATTCCAAACTATATATCCATCTTCATATCTAAACAAGAATTATGACAAATTACGATAAATAAACAAGAATTACTACGAGCTGGGGTTGTTATTTTGATAGTCACCGGGTAACAATTTTTGAGGCAGGAGACCGGGATGCACTTCCTCATAAATTACCAATTTAAAGATAAATAAATCCCGTTTATCCATGTAATATCACAAAAAAAAACGTATGGTAGCAAAAGAAAACAGACAAGAAGGGTTGGATTGATTTTGTTTATTTAAAAATAAACAAAAGCTGGAATTATTGAGATGATAATTCCCTTTCGCTTGGTGAAATGAAGGCAGGCGTGGGGTTGAGAGCCTGTTCTAGCTGATGACTTGGCTTTGCGTGACGTGGGGTGCGGTGTGGGTCAGAAGTATGGCGGTTCCTTTATCTCGAACTGGCGTGGTGACGTTCTCTGGTGGTGGCCCACAGTCAACTGCTTATCGACTTTAAGTCAGCTGTTTTATAGTTAGGAATCGGCTCGAATTCACTTTGAATGGTTTTGGAGGGAAGATTTTTTATTGGTTGAAAAACATTAAATAGAGGATATTTTTAATCGTTTATAAATTTTGTTTTTCGTCCGGAACCTTGCGTGAGGCCTATGAGTAAATCATTTGTTTTTGTTCATTTCGCTTAAGCCACTGTGGAGTCAACATCCGGTTGATGTCCGTAACTTATGTTCTGTTCTGAAGTGTTTTGTCTTATTTTTAATACATTTAAAACGATTTTTTTCGGTCAATTTCGATCGCTTTAGGTCTGAGACGCTGGTTTAAAATGGCTTAAAATGGATTGTTTACAAATTTAATGTAACATTCGTGATTGCAAAAAAATTTACCAAAAATCAGGTAATTATCCGATTTGAATGAAATTTTCAGTATTGATTTAACAATTAATGAATTTTATAATGCATCAGCTATTTTATTTCAAAACTTTAATTAAATATTTTTGCTATGAAAAATTAAAAAGCCTGATGTTAAGTTTAAAATGTTATATTTTTTAGATTCTAGAAATAAATATCTATTTAATGCAAACCTTATTTTAGGTACAAAAAGTAATAAGTTTTGAAGAAAAACTCTATTGAAAATTTAGGCCCCCTCCCATTTTAAGCAGAAAAAATATTGATGTATAATTTTTTCTTTTATAAAATAATAGCCGATTAAATAATTATCGAAATGAGTAAAAAAGCAATCTCCAGAAATCTACATTTCATTTTCTCATTTTCGGTACTTATTTTCTCATAAAAAAGCCCCCATAAATTTTTTCTTCTATTCATAACTTCGGTCTTTTATCTCTTTATTTATACTGTAATTAGTACAGAAATTGACCTACTCACAAAAATGTTACGCCCACCCCAAAAAAAAATAAGGGGGGGGGGTCAAAATTAAGTGACCTGAAAAAAATCAGAAAGTTTTGAAATAAAATAAATAATGTATTAAAAAAAGTTCATTCACTGATAAATCAACACTGAAAATTTCATTAAAATCCGATAATTCCCTGTACTGTATTTACTGTAGGGAGGAGGGGGGGCTAAATTCATTTTGTCAAAAACGGATTTTACGTCAATTTTGGGTATACCTATCAAAATAAAATCTTAGGGAAGCAACTCCTTTTCAAAATTACCTTTTTTTTCAAGCCAGTAAAGGGCGGTAACTCTTACACCTATTCCACTTATTTTAAAATTTACATTACCGGGTGATTAAACTATTCAGGATCTGTTAAATTCATTCATAAATCCAACAAGATCATGACAGTACGAATATTTGTTCCCTCCCACTAAGTGTATATATCTATCTATACATATATAAAGGGCAGTTGGTGTGTATGTATGTATGTCCAGCTGAAACTATGAAAATAAAACAATTAATGACAAAGTAAATATACTATTTCTCTGAATTTTTGAGATGAGGCTTGAAGATTAGTATTATCTGCGTTATTCGGACTATTGTCCCCATCTTCATTGTTATTTGTAGAACGTTTCGGCCGAATATGCCTCCGGCCTTCTTCAGGTATTTCTTGTCGGACTCAGGAACCTTCTCGGGACTCAGTGGATATCAGTGGATAAGTAGTTAGGTTAAGACAGTTCTAAGTGATAGTTATCTCTGGATACCAAGTTCAATCCTGAGTAGAGGCAGTTAGAAAAATAATTAACACAACTCCTACCCCAGCTATGGTTAGCGGAATGAGAACAGGATATCCCCGTGGAATAGATAAAGGGTTAGGTTCAAAGTTCCGGGAAGGCTCCTGATTATGACAAGAAAGTTCCCAAGTTCGAAAAGAAGGTTCCCGAGTCCAAGAAGGTTCCCGAGTCCGACAAGAAATACCTGAAGAAGGCCGGAGGGCATATCGGCCGAAACGTTCTACAAATAACAATGAAGATGAGGACAATAGTCCGAATAACGCAGATAATACTAAAGTAAATATATATTCACCAGATCTTACTTTTTGAGCAAAAATAATCAAAATTTGATTTATATTCGTGAAAGATAATTCAAAATAAAATTTTGAATAATAACAGCATGGACTTTTTTTTTTTTTTTTTTGCATTTAATATTTTTGAAATAGGAAACATTAATTTTTCTTTTCACAGTATCTGTTGTACTTTTTTTCCTGACACCCCCCAGGTCGAATCAACACAAGGTATTTTTTTATGTAGAGATTTTAATGGGGCATCCTGTGAGGATCCAATTCACGATTTAGTAATAATGGATCTGCAGGACTAACTTTTTTCCAAAATCTCTTTCGGTTACCCAGGGACGTTGGGGAGACGCTGTCTAGTATATAGCTATATATATAGCTATTTAAATTTTACCTATTCTACCTATAATATCTAAGCTACCTCTATAGTCTACTATAGTACTACTATTCACAAAAACAACATATAGAAGAGAGACACACACGCACACACTATGCCATACTATATCTAGAAGAGAGATGAGAGAGATGAGAGAGAGAGCAGACGAGAGAGAGCAGATGAGAGAGGAGAGAGAGAGAGCACTCTATCTATTCACCATACATATTGCCATATTCATTGCAGAATAGATCTTAAAACCAATGAAGTTTTCCCACTTTCCCATGGAATCAAAATTTTATTTATTTAAATCTGGGAAAATGCACAAGGATGCATTTTCTTTCTTTTTCCTTAACAATCCCGTACAAACAAAAAGCAAAAAATGTCCTTGGTCCTCTAGCAGAAATATAGAAAAAGTTGACATTATTAAAAACACTTAAAAATTTTTCAACAAACATTTTTTTTTTCAAATAATTTACAAAAAATTAAAATGACACCAAACTTCTACCCAATTAGCAGCCTAATCATTTATGTTTAAAATTAAAAAAATGTTTTTAACAATTCTTTCCAAGTGAATTTTTGTCTGTAAATATGAGAGCGTGTGATCACTAAAAAAAAAGAATTGGTTTTTTTTTTTCTTTTTTTTTTTTTTGATTTGAAAAAAATATTTTAGTATTTTACAAGATTTCCTTTTAAAGAATCTTCAAATATTTAAAAAAAGTTTCACACAGACAAAAATATCAATCAGAGGCGTTTACCCTTGCTTATTTTCCTTGAAAGGAAATGGGAAGTTTATAGCGTTCCCACCATCTTTCTCAAAGTGTTAAATAGAATTAAAAAATCTCTGATATTCGTATTTCATGCAACCGCATGTTTTGACTCCGACAATTTAACATAAAAACTGTTTTAGTAAACAGTTAAACTTCATTTCAAATAATACAATTTAATTTCGCAATTTTTTTTTTTAGTTGGTTTTAATAGGACTTAGCCATATTTTCTCTTATATCAGATTTTACTTATACTTTAATAAATAAAACTAACATTGCCTCAAAAAAAAATTTTTTTAAATCCCAAACTTNATTGTCGGCAAAGGCCATATCAAACACCATTGTTTGCTTGTTACTTCTCATCATATATATATATATAATAAATATAATACATATAAAATAGGATAAACGTAATAATAATAATAATAATAATAATAAAATATTACATATAAGATAATGATGGTATGGTTTTAATAGATGACAGGGAGATGAAAATTTTATAAAATCTTATAAAAACAAAAAAGATTTTATAAATATTTTTCATCTCCTGTCATCTATAAAAACATCCCATCATTTCTTCACCACAAGAACATCTTGATGATGGTTTAAAGAAAACGAAAAAGTTTTTTCAAAAAATCCAACCATCGATAATATAAATTCATCCTATTTTGGAACATTTGTTTTTCAAATTTCTAAATAATATATAATATTATATATTATACACACACACATAGGATAGATCAAAAGAAAATGAAAACCATGAGGACATGTAGGCGGTTCAAAGTCAAATTATTGCTTTTGCGAAGAAGAGAGGTTTTTTGGATTGATCTTTTGGAGGATATGTGCTTAATTGAAGTCATACCTAATTTTGAAAATTAATTAATTGATAATTAATGAATTAGGCGGGCATATCTGTTCAAATGTAAGGCTAAACAAATCGAGAAAAAATCAATCTCTGTATGTACATTTCGGCCTATTATGCCTCATCAGCAGAGTTATAGAAAGGAAGACTGCTCTATGTGTGATTCGAACCCTGACTGTCAGGCTGACAGGCGGGATTCTAACCATTACACTAGCTGGTTTTTCCAGATTTTTTGTTTGTTTTGAACTCAGTTATATTCCACTTTTTGGTGACTTGCTATTAAGCACATATTCTCCAAAAGCGCACATTCTCCAAAAAAAAAAAAATATATATATATATATTGTTGTATATACCTCCCACGTGTTTGTATCAATATGGCATATTCTCATGACTCTCCTGCAGACATCTTTAAATCGAAATCATGGTCTATCAACCAATCGGGAGCCTTTTACTAATTCGCCGTACAAAAGATCTTTTGGGATGCATCCATTTTCCATTCTCCTGACATGTCCAATCCAGTAAAGGTGCCTCTCACAGAGAATGGAAAACATGCTGTTCATGTCGGCGCAATCCAGCACGACTGTGTTGGGCACTTTATCCTGCCAGCGAATGTGTATCTAGAATGAAAAAGAAAAAAAATTTAGGGGAAAAATAAATTCAACTTGTTGAAGAGAGAGGGGGGGGGTCAACAATGTCGTCGTCGCCGTCAACAAAATCTATAGCACAAAAAATCCGTCGTCGTCATAAAATCACCAACTCAAATATCTTCAGCAGCTGAAAAAATCGCAACTAGACTCCTGTCGTCACCCCACTTCTACTATAACAGTTTTCCTTCAACATCCGGGTGCCTGCACCCCACGCACGAGATTCCCAAGCCAATCCCGGCCGCCGAATCCTTGTAGCCATCATCCGGGCACCTGGCGCTTACATCCGGAACAGTGGTATCTTGAATTCAGTGCTAATGTGTCGCCCGTTCGCATTCCGAAGGATGCGGGTTCGATTCCACATGCCAGGCAAAGCCTAGCCCACTTCCTTCGAGAATACGGCAGGTCACTCACCTCGTGTTCTCTGTCACAGTGTAAAATACGTTGTAGACAACGGAAATGGAAACTATTGAGTTTCCTTTCAAAGCTTGTATATGTTGTCCAAGAGTCAGTCATATATATATATATATATATATATATAGCATTGTTAAGTTTTTAAATGCCATCCTTGGCCAGTTGAAAAGGGCTTAAAGTAAGTAAGTCCTGAATTGTGGAATCCTTTGGTAAGTGAATAAGTCCTATCCAGTGTATTGTTAAAGGTCCAGTGATTTAATCCTATGTCCGTCGTCCACGAAAGTCAAAGTAGTTAAGGTCTGTATGCTCTCTTTAAGTATTGCATTAACAGCAGAGTACTGCCAGTGATTGGCCAAGAATTTGATCACATAGTTCTCGGTGAGTCTATAAGTAGGAGCGGGTATCTAGCACACACCTTATATTAGAAATTTCTCAACAAGTATTATGGTGTATATTGAAATAACCTCAAGTTTCCCCATAAGGATCTTCAGGGTTAATTCTAAGGAATTAATGAAGATATTGATTAATTGCAGGTAATTGCGGAAATGAATGTTGCAATTATGACTGTTGAAACTGTTTTCAACAGTCATAATTGCAATATTCATTTTCGCAATTGCTTGCAATTAATATCTTGATTAATTCATTGGAATTAACCCTGATGATCCTCAGTAGGTTATTTCAATATACACCGTAATACTAAATCCATTCTACTAACATATTGAGCACTTTATATTCGTTTAATTCTTGTATCAACCATCAATATTGCGATTAACTCAATATTTTATTTCCTAAGAAGTCATTTCCTTTATCATATATATATATATATATATATATATATATATAATAAGTGTATTTTGGCAGCATTTTCTTTTTAAAACATGTTTGGTTGAACTCGATTGACAATTCCTACCGTACAAGTTTCTGTTCAATCCGTTCAAGGAGTCTGGCCATCTTTTTGGTGTCAGTGTGGAACTGGTGTAGCAATCCACCAAAGGTTTCTCTACAAGCACTTTCGGCATGTCAATTTGCCATCTTCAGTGTGTGTGTATGTGTATATATATATATATATATATATATATATATGAGAGAGAGAGAGAAAAGATAATTGTAAGAAAAATATATATACTTTGGTATGTCTGAAATTTATTTACTAGCAGAAAATGCGCCCTCTGGGCACAAGTGTTTAAGTTTTAATATAATTAAATATTATATTGAATTAGAAAGACTAATGAAATTAAATAAGAACAAAAAAAAGATTACACTTATTTTTACTTTATTCTAATTAATTTCAATATAAAATTATACATAGGATTGCTTTTAATACGTTAGAGAATAAAACAATAATATTAAGAAATCAATAACACCAAATGATTATTTATTAAACATGGTTTTGTGTGTGTGGCGTGTGTGTATATATATAATATATATATTATATATATATATATATAATATACCAACTTATTGGTAAACCCTTGTAAGAAAAACTCAGCAAATATTTTGATAGTAAAAATATACTACCAAACTTCACCTGGGGGGGGGGGAGACCAAGAGGCTCATACCAACCAAAAATAACCAGTTAATACTATAACACTTGGCCTATATATATATATATATATATATATATATATAACAGCTAGGATTATCTAAAGCTAATAAGTAAAAAGTGCTCAATACCTAAGTAGAGCAAATGATGCATGTCCTTTTATAACCAAACAAACACCCTCCATCAGGTATCTGCCATATTCTGAATGTCTTGCTGTCCTGAGAATAGATTCGTTGAAACTCTGGCAACTGACCTGGTAAATGCTCATAAGGTCATTAATCACCTTAACAGCAGCAACCTTGATCACCTTTTTTGATCTCCATCTTTCTAACACACGTGGGCATGCCTACAAAGTCAGAAAACAGCATAGCTCACATGACTTTCGGAAACATTTTTTCATGCTCAGAGTTGCCGAGGCATGGAATAAGCTGTCTGCATCCATTGTGGGCTGCCGAAACACTGCATCTATCAAAGCCTCCATGCTTCCTGTAGTCCGCCAACACTATACCTGATACTTCCAGCCACACACATATGCACGCACGTGCACATACCTGTATATTATTACTGTACGCTATTCATGTTCCTGACACTAATAGATTATTCTGTGTACTAGACATGAGACTTTGATGAGTTGTGGTGCATCTGAGTGCTGTATACAATAAATTTCATTATTATTAGTAGTAGTAGTAGTATTATAAAGGAAAATTGGTAGAGACCAGCAAAGACCAAAGTTCAATAAAAACATGGTACGGTTCAAGTTCTGGAGGTTTGGGTAATGTGAAGCACCCCTTCATGACCATTGCTCCCTGGTCCATTCTGACCCTGGAATGGTAGTACCTGTTAGTGTCCTATCTATGGGTTCAATAGAAAAAAGTGTTTATAAAAAAAATTGAGTATCCATTAAGAATGAATTTATTTCAAAATTTTGTCAGCATTAAATGACCCACTGAGGTTGATATGCCATAAAACAAATCAAACCATATATAAAGGGCAGTTGTGTGTATTTCCAGAGGAAACTTCGAAAATAAAATGACAAAGTAAATATATATACACATTAAATATTACCAGGGCTTGGATTTTGAGCAAAAATAATAGAGATTTGATTTATATTCATGAAGTTAATTAAAACATAAAATTTTAATGATAACAGCATGGATTTTTTTTTCATTTAATATTTTAGATAGTAGACATTAACATTTCTTTTTCAGAATAACTGGATCAATGCAAGGTCTATTTTTTTACACAGGGATTTAAATGGCGCATCCCACGAGGATTCAACTCACAATTCAGTAATAATGGATCTGTGGGACTAATTCTTAAAAAAATACCCTCTACCCAGGCGATGCCGAGTAGCTGTTGCTAGTTGTATATAGATATACACTATAGTTATCAAAAAATGACTATTTGAAGAGAACATGGGGGGGGGCAGCACTCAGTTAATTAGCAAAGTCCCCGAACAAGGTTTGAAACTGCTACGGTTGGACTTTAGACTGGTTGTTTCATCATGATGTCCTGCTAGTAGCACAGATATCCATGACACCATCCCACCAACCGTCCCTATCATTCATTATCCTCAGGAGGTCCTCTGTACCACATCCAGTATCCACATAGAGCAGGTCAATGTAGGTCTTTGCAGGCAGGACGGCCCACGCTGGCATTCGATGGGCTGGTTTCCACAAGAGGATGTCGCTTATGAGTTCATCCTTGCTTCTCCAGCGGTGTCCAGCATGTCTTGTTCATCTCACTTGGATGGTTTGTGTGATAGGGGGCAAGAAGAAGAAGAAAGGTGTTTATTTTCACACATTTTTTACGAAAAGACACAACAAATGATTAATGTGTGGAGGATGATCACTAATTAGGACTGAGCCTATTCTAATAGTGACCACCTCTGCTATTTCATAGGATTTCAGGTTTAAATAGGTTTAAAATATTTCAACAGATATAAATATTTTTTTAAAGAACAAAGGTTATTAATTTTAAATATACAGTAGAGACTGGGTCTCTTTTTTTTGTTGGTATTTGATTACTTCTTTATCTTTTAAACCAACCAATACTAATTCCTCCATTAAAGTGAGATGAGCCGGTGAAATCCTACTTAACAGACTTAAATTCCACCATCTTATGTCACCCTGCTGAAAGAAAAAAAAATACTGAAAATCAAGGAATTAACCAAATTTAATGAAATTTTCATTGTTGATATATTAATGAATAAACAATATAATGCACCAATTATTTTATTTGAAAACTTTTACATTTTTTTCAGGTCATTTAACTTTGAACCATGTATCTTTGAGGCATAACACAGATTCACAGACATACATAGTTCAAGGTTAATTGACCTGAAAAAATGTAAAAGTTTTAAAATAAAATAACTGTTGTTATTCCAGTGTTGTTGCCATTTTGTATGAAGGAATCTATTAATTTTAGGTTTCAAGTCAGTATATGGTATCTTGAACTTGTCGGGGATCAAATCTAGAGCCGATTTAGCTGCAGAGTCAGCTCGTTCATTCCCCCCTCACTCCTATATGGCTTGGGATCCAGCATATCATAATCTCCTTAGAGTTGTCTTATAAAGGTTGAAGAATCCAGTTTGCCCAATTATTTTACCCATAGCTGGAGGGGAATAGATGAATTCATACCTTTCCCAAGAGCATTAGCAGGAAGCAAAATGCAAACACTCATCAAGGATTTGAACTTGAATTGCCAATTCCGTTCTGATGATGATGATAACGATAAAATAGGACAGAGAAAAAGGTTATAATTTAAGGATCGATGAGAAGAATGACTTTAAAGCTAAGGAGAGAATGACTAAGCGACAATTAGGAAAAGGAATTATCTTCCTTTGCCAGGAAGAGTTATCTTCCCGCGGTGTTGCCGTTTGTTCTCACTAGGGGACCTCTGGTATATAAGCGGCTATTTCAAACTTCTCTGCCTCTTTTCTACCTCTCCTCGTAGGTACCCACATGGGTTAGACAATTGTCATTCCCTTCTCGTTGTGGCTTCGGCCCTCAACGCCAGCTACTAGTCACTGTAAGTGATTTATGCAGCATGGACTATTCTTAGTCTCCTGTCTGTACCTTTATATTATGTGTACTTTTATATTATCTTGTCTGTATCATGTATGTATGTTTATGTACACTATTCTACACTATCTTGTATCTTATGTATCTTGTTTATTCATGTGCTGCATTATATAAAATGTTTTGTCTCAGAAATGTGTCGGGGTTGTATGTTCAATTATGACTTTGAACCCTACAGAATTAACATACCTTAAGTCCTCATAGAAACTATGCTGAGCAGAGAGAGAGAGAGACGAAGACTGCGTCTGTTCTGAACAGTGACTGATTTGAAAAGGAAGGAATTATGCGCCGAGCGTGGGAATACGGAAGTAGACAGTGATTTTACAGTTTTTTGTCCCCATCTGAGAAATAGAACTGCTAAGGGAGGTAACTTTTAAGGGATTATTTCTAGGCATGTCATCATAATGCTTCCTAACAGAAAACTGTGGCATGTAAAGGGAAATAACTCCAATAATGTGAATCTAATAAGAGCGAAATCTCCACGTCAATGAAGGACCTATTATTTGTGGGGATTAAAATAAAATAAAAATAAAAATAAAAATAAAACAACAACAACAACAACAACAAACTCCCATAGGACCTTCACCGAAGAACCCCTCTGCACATGTCCGACAAAAAAGGACTGACTCTCTACCCACCAAAGAATATTTCGGCCATTTTGAACTGAGGCCTGACTGAGTGTAGTCACTTCCTGGTCAGGTTATATCCCCTTGCCACGGCCGACTATGACTGGGTCAATAAAGCCTAAGTCAAAAAGCCACCTTCTGCCTTTGTCTCTTTCCTTTCTCGTTCTTTGAATGCCTTCTTTTCAGCGCGCCCACCAAAAAGATATGGGGTTGAAAGCAAACTTGAGGAATACGCACCAAGAATATTCAGATACCTACATTTAACCTTAAAACACCCAAAGTCACTTATACCCCATAATTACTTATGCCCCATATATTACACAAACCATCTGAGTAATGAGGGTGGAAGACCTCCGCAGACTTAAGATATTTGATCACTCTTGTTTATATTACATCCTTCAGATCTATACGATCAAATCCTATATTATATATAAGGAAAAACATTATTTTATATCCAAATATGGCAAAACATAAACAATCACACCAAAACACGATTCTTTTTCCAAACTTAAGGAAAATAGATTAAAAAAATAATTATACATCTGGACAAAATAATTATACATCTGGACAAATTTTATAAACACATTTTTCTATTTAACCCATAGATGGGACCCTAACAGGTACTACCACTCCAGGTCATAATGGACCAGGGAGCATGGTGATGAAAGGGTGCTCCACATTACCCAGACCTTCAGAACTGGAACCTCACCATCAAATAGTTAAATGTCATTCCTAGGACATGAAGACCCTCAGCCACTGCCTGCTAGTACCCATAAGGTAAGGGTTGGGGATTGCCATAAGGACAATAGGATCAGGGCAATCATATAGGTGCTAGGGCTTGACGTAACCAGACAATTGATCGAAGGGGGCCTCTATAACCACCCGTCTAGCCTAAGTAAGGATCTAAGTGGACTGCTCAGCCACCAGTGCTCCATCCTTAAGCATCATGGGTCGCCACCCACGGCCAACAGGTAGCCCCATTGGGGGAAGGGTCTTACCCCTCTGCAAAGGTGCAGTTGGTGCATTCTAACGCCTCAGCCGACAGGGCAGGTTTGAGAGTGTAAGAGAAAGAGAATTTGGTTTTGGTGACTCTGCCTTAATATGCTACCAGTCGCAATCCAGACCTAATGTTAATCAACAAAAAGGTAACTTCTTATCTCGTTGATTTTGTTGCCCCGACCGATCACAGAGTGTAAGTGAAAGAAAGCGAAAAGATAGACAAATACTTGGACCTTGCCAGAGAATTAAGAAAACTGTGGAACATGAAGGTAAAGTCGCGGCAATTGTAATTGGAGCCCTTGGAACAGTCACCAGGGGTCTGGAAAACAGTCTGGAGGAACTGGAAATTAAAGGAAGAATACAGCATTGTTGAGATCGGCTGGAATACTCAAGAGTTCAGGAGACCTGAGAAGACTTGCTTTCACTCAGCCTCCAGTGAACCACCTGCTACAGCGGTGTGAAAAACTTGCTAATAATCTTATTATAATGGAGATTGTGGGTTTGTCTGTCTGGAACCGAAACTACTCAAGTCACAATTCCCTTTGTTATTTACGTCACATTCTCCATGATTTTATTTTTATTTAAATCTCTATTATTAGGAAAATTATTTTACATTATTAATACTGTTGACCATATCTACAGGTATTTGCCTCATACCCCACTTGTATAGGCTGGGCACAAGGCCTCGTTTTAACGTGGGCCCCCCACAAGCCGAAGCTCATGAGTAGGAAAGAACAAAAATTGCGTTGATCCTGTTGGCATTCCCCCTCAAGGGGGGCGCTCAGGCGCTGGGCAATAATCCCAGCCCTACCCCTTTAAGTCAAGGGGGCAGGTATTGCCTAGGGGGATAGCCCCCTGGGATCGACGCTATTAACTTGTAAAGATCCAGGGCCAAAGCCACTGGACCCCCGGCGTTGACTATATCTACATACTTTAACATGTAATTGTATTTATATATACAAAAAAATAGCGGTTTACAGAGAGAATGGGAAGACTAATTTGCATATTGATATTAAAAATTTGATTTTAATAAATATGTGCTTAGTATTATTGATTTCTAATTATTTGGTTTTATTCTAATAAATATGAGCAAAAATTTTGGGTATAAATCTTAAAGAAAGCCATTAATAAGAAGAAATAACTGTAATTTTATTCTTTACTTCCTATTTTAACTGAATAGTTAAATTAGGAAAATTTAGCAATGAAAGACAGGAATGGTGGAAGAGTAAGTTTCAGTTGTTCTATTTTTCGATTATACTCCCTCTGTTTCAAATCTTTTTACCTGTATTCTTATTTAGTTTCGTTAGCCTTTCTAATTTAATATATTTTATTACATTAAAATTTAAATACTTGCATCCAGAGGGTGCATATATTTGCTAGTAATAATAATAATAATAGTAGTAGTAGTTGTAATTGTATTTAATCACCTGTCACAAATATGACAAATTGCAGACGACAATAGTTTAAAAGAAAAGCGAAAATACTATTGCAGCATAGAAATTTTAATCAGTAAAACTGGGAAAAAAAAAAACCTCTAGCAAGTAAAAGGAAACCCCAAAAAAGTGAATCTAATAAGGAATAAATCTCCCCATTAATGAATAACCTATTACAACATAAATAATATAAGTAAGGTGTACAATATTAACAGAAATATAAGTAAACAAGAATTTTGCAACTAATAAGACTGTAGTTATGCTGTTAGGAAGGAAGGGTACAAGGCGAATATATGTGTATATTCGGGTTAATATTTATTGGGTGCAATGTGAAGATGTGTGAGTTTACAAAATGTGTTAAAAGTGTGTGAGAGTTCATAAATGGTTGCCAGAGACATTCGCTTGGCGGGGATATATATTTGTTATACAAGTATTAGTTAACTTGTCTTGTGTTGTATTTGCTGCTTCTGGTCTCTGCCTGTAGAATTCTGTTCTGGTGTCTGGTCTTATCCCTGTGGGTGCCATAGACTAAAGATGAAGCTGACCTCAATTCGGCCGCTACTAAAAATGGTCCGACTTCTGTGTCTGCAGAATCTGTTCTGAAGATTTTTAGGACTCTAGCCCCTGGCGTCTGATACTCAGGAACTAATAGAGGCAGATGACCTAAATTTCTGATAATACATCCTAGACACTTCTGGAGAAGCAATGATGAGGTCATGTGATGTTCTCCTGTGGAAATCTACAAATGGACACACCAGTGTAGGCTGACCAGCAAAAACCTGTAATTTTCACCTTTAGTTGGCTAAATTCCTAGCAAATAATGCAATTAGAGTAACCTCACTTGACTTTCACTTTGAAACAAGACGGTAGCCATTTTGAATGTCTCTGTGCAAAATAAACACATCTTAGAAACTTTTTCGAAAACAATACAACTGCATACTTTAACACAAAAATTTCATAAAATGTGTTCTTAATAACAATTAAGTTTATTTCAGATAATCTTATGCTTGAAATTTAGCCAACTGACTTTCACTTTGAAACAAGATGGTTGCCATTTTGAATGTCTCCGTGCGAAATAAACAAATCTTAGAAACTTTTTCGAAAACAATACAACTGCATGCTTTAACACAAAAATATCATAAAATGTGTTCTTAATAACAATTAAGTTCATTTCAGATAATATAATAATATAATGAAATGTATTGTGTACAGTGTTCAGGTGCACCACAACTCATCAAAGACTCATGTCAAGTACACAAAATAATGTAGTGTCAGGAACATGAACAGTTTACAGTAGTAATATGCATATGTATGTGGAGAGTGGCATCAGGTATAGTGTCGGCGCACACACAATTTTATGCTAGGAATTTAGCCAACTAAAGGTGAAAATTACCCAAAAAACTATATCAATCAGCCCTGTGTGGATTCTGGATGCTGTGCAGAGGACATTCCAGGGGTGATAACTGATAGGGATGGTTAGAGAGAGAGAGAGAGAGAGAGAGAGAGAGTTATGGATATCTGTGCTGCTAGCACAATGTGGATGACATTTTGTCCTTCTTGAGAGAAATAAAATTATACCAAAAATTATAAACATGAATATGATCAGCACCACACTAAGAAATTAGTAAAAAAAAACTACCCCAAAGAATCTTGTTATATCGTTAAAATCAAATATTTAAAAAAAAAAAAATAATCTCTGAAACACAAAAATGTAAATATAAATCTACAATGTACACAATTCCCTAACCTCTAGGCATAAAATAACCCCAGATGGGTTGACATGCCGTTAAAATCAATCAATGGCATGAATTGATCCATTCTCACTCCCCAGCTATGGTTGTATAGTATGGCAATCTTGGTTCTTTCACCTTGGTTAGGCAACCTGTCTAGGAGAAGGAAAAATCAATCAATGGCATGAATTGATCTGTTCTCACTCCCTAGCTATGGTTGTATAGTATGGCAATCTTGGTTCTTTCACCTTGGTTAGGCAACCTGTCTAGGAGAAGGAAAATATAAAGAAAAAGGACACTAACGGCAGTACTCCATGGTTTGTAATGGAGTTAACCACGAGTGTGGCAGACAGGTTGAGAGTTAAAGAAATAACAAACAACAGAAATATGAATAAAAGACTGTATTACAGAATAACAATATGGTTGCAAACTTTAGTTCATTTGCGCAAATAAATTTATCACTTATCTGGTGTATCCTGAGATATGGGGTATTAACGGAGACCTTGCTACGGCCTTCTGTTCCGTTCGGATATGATGGACTTCTGCTTTGTGTCCGACTCCGATTCTGGTTGTCTGTTGAAGAAGAGGAGCGACCCTAATTTAGGTCTGTCCCCAATGCTAGCTGGATCAGAAGAGGTGGCATGAGTTTGATTATTCGGCTTTGCCGCCAAAGTATGCTGGCTCATGATTGGTTGGTTTGAAACAGAGGCTCACAGACAAAGGATGATAACCCCTATACCCCAGAATTCTCAATAAAAAATCAGATTTTAAACCAGCTTAAAAAAATTGACCCTGTGTCACATCCTGCTTGTGGTGGAGAGGTTGGGAAAATACATACTTTTTTGTTATTTCTTTCATTACAGAAATAAATGCAATTAAATACAACAATTTAAAGGGTAGAAAATTATTTTAGATTTGTCTCATTTATAAATATAAATCTGTTCTTTGACTCTTAACGTCCTATAACAGCCTCATTCCACCCAGCCAGAAGTCACATTCATTTTTCTAATCTGCCCCAAATGATAGCCTTTGTTTAATTGTAATATTAAACCTATTTAGAAGTCTTTGATTTAAGGGAAATAACAGGTAACTTTAAATGAAAAGGACATTTTTAGCCATTTTTTAAAAATAAATCCTTATAGGAATGGGGCTCTGAATGTGGAAATTTGTCAACAGGAGTTAAATGATATATATTGAATATAGAATTAGTTAATTATTTAAATTGATTTAAAAAACAAAAACAATTTTTTTAAATCCATTCTAACTGCAAAATTTAATAATATTTAAAAAATAATGTATTTTGTACAAAAAATAACAAAAAATCCTTTTTTTTTTTTAAAATCAAATAGTGATTAATTGGAGTTGGATGTCTATTACATATTAAAAAAAATATAATAAATAAATAAATAAATAACGTTTCTAAAATTAGAAAGAAAGAAAGAAAGAAAGAAAGAATAAACGTTATCCAAAGAAATTTCTGGAAAAAGCGTTTTAAAAAATAAGATTAAATTCTTTTTTTTCCAGAAAAAAAAATGATGTATAACCGGGATTATCTCCCCTTAAACGTGCAATACACTTTAAGAAAAGCGTTTAAAAACTATTCAAATTTTATTTTGGGGTTAAAAAAAGAAAAAAAGAAAAATCATAACAGAGCGTTTATTTTACAAAAATATTTTTCCATAAATTATTCTAATTAGGAAACATTGAAACAACTCTGTTTTATTTTTCCAAAAAGGCCATTTTCTCCTCTCTTTCACTCACCCAGAGATTCACACAATATAATAAATAATAATAAATAATAATAAATAAAGACCGTAGTAATTAATAAATATATATAGCTAAAAAATATTCCACTAATTTTTTTAAAGGTATAATTTTAAAGAATTAAAATAAAAAAGACGGTTGGTATTTCATCTTTGTGCGGAGACGATTTTGAGTCCGAGGTGAAGACGTAAACATGGCGCCGATGAAGAAAGGAGACCAAAATGAAGCCGAAAAAGAAATAGTAGATAGAATCACAAAAGCTTCGGTGGATGAAATGAAGCAGCTGTTGAGTCAGCCAGGGGTTCGAGTGGACAGCCTGGATGACCAAGGGACCACTTTTCTGCAGCATGCCGCTTTTAAGGGCCGAAAGGACCTGTGTGATTTGTTTCTTCAGCATGGTGCCGATGTTAATTCCAACTACCATAATGACGGTTATACGGCTTTAATGTTTGCAGGAATTTCAGGAAAACCTGATGTTGTTCATACTTTACTTCAGGCTGGTGCCAAAACATTCCCAATCAACCGAGTCAACAAAACAGCTTCGGAAATGGCATCTTTTGTTGGGAACCATAAATGCGTGTCTGTTATTAAGAATTTCGTACAACTATCGGATATTGAATATTATTCTGTACCCCAGGGGTTGGAGACGGAAGCAAAATTACCAAAAAAATTAGTAAAACCTCTCCAAGAACTGCTAAACAAGTCCTACCTTCATCCTGTGAAGTTATCTTATTATTTAGAATCGCATCCTGGTCTTTTAGAAGACTCAAGCAAAGTGACTAAAGTTTTGGATATTATGTGTGAAAAAAGCATGAAACTGGCCGATACAAATGATGTTATGGCGATAAAAGTTAATTATTTTTCTTATATTATTCGAACTGTTGCAAAATCCTACAACGAGAAGGGTAAGTCTTTGACAACTTGGTTAAAAAGTTTGGTAAAAGGTCGTGAGAGTGATGGTTTTGCGGAAAAATCCGAAAGGTTGATTCGTCAGTCTATGAAAGAATTTCTCTATTCTGAATCGGAACTTCTTCTCCAGTTTGTCAGGACTGTTGCCCCCGTGGAGATTGGGAGCGAACCCACGGCACTGACCGTTCTTATTAATTGTATCCACGGTCGGAGCATGGCCTCTGTGTCTGCTATATGTGAATGTGGGGAGCCGGACCCTCCCAAGAAATGTTCGGCCTGCAAAATGGTTCATTATTGCGACGTTCGATGTCAGAAATTGCGATATCCCACCCATAAGAAATTCTGCGCAAAACTTGCCGAAGAATTTGTTAAACTCCAAGAATTAGAAAAACAGAAGAAGAAAGAAGAAGAGGAGGCGGAGAATAAGGTATCTGAAGAAAAATCCCCACTCCCCAACAACGGAGCCGCAGGGGACGGTTTAGAATCTGCTATGGATAAAGTGGATATTAATCCTGTTAATAATGAGGAAGAAATACAAAACAAAGAAACTTAGACGAAATTAGGGTCCTCCACAAAGTCCGTGTGAACTTTAAATTTACACATTCTTTCAAGTGCACACAGACTTTATGGACACCTGTATATCATTATTTCACGGTACAAGTTATTTGTATTTAGAATGGGGTAAGAAAATGACTTAATTTTTAGCCTCTTTTTACATCAACCAAAAATACCCACGAAACTTTCTTAAAAATAAATAAATAAATTATTTAAAAAATGTTTTTATTTTAATTCAAGATGAAATATGATTTTTTTAAAATAAAATAAGGGGACCAATCTTTTTACTTGTCGTATTAACGTTCCTAGCATTGATTGCTAAAAAATATCCCGAAAAAACAAAACATGGTAAAAATTGCAAATCGTCATCAAAATTAAAACGGAAACTTATTTGGTGGGTGATCCATGACAGTTTAACTACAGTACAGTGGATGAATGAACTTTTTTGCGAATCAGGTTACGGTTTAGGGGTTTGGGGATTAAGGTTGTTTTTAATTATGTATTGCTTAAAAAAACAACAAAAAAACAACAAATTACTATACATTTAATGTTTTAAAATATTTTTTTAAAAACCAAGTTTAATTGAAATTATACATTGCAATACTAACACAAACAACTTGGTCTAATGTGTCTACCGTTGGATTCAATAATTAATTTCAATGGTTAATTTTTTTGATTATATCCCCTACGTGTATAAATTAGTATTGAACCTTTTTTTTTTTTTTTTTTGCTTAAATTTAAATTTTAGCCCATGGGCTCAGTTCATCCACTGTAGTTAAACTGTCATGGATCACCACCAAATAAGTTTCCGTTTTCATTTTGACGACGATTTGCAAGTTTAACCCACTAACAATAACAACCATTCGTCTTTTATTATAAGTAAAGAGAATCATGTTAAGGGTTGCTATGGTAGGTGTGGCGTTCCACTTCAGATGCCAAAAACTATCTCTTTGGTCCAGCGCTAGTGAAAAGAGGATAGACTCCCTCGCCGTCTGACTGATACCGACATTCCTGATGAAATTTTTTTTTTTTTTTTTTTTTTTTTTTAAGAAAAAAATTATTTTCATTACTGTCGAATAAGCAGTGAAGAATCCGAGGTAAATTCAAGTTTAGTGTCAAAAAATATTTGAAAATAATTTTACAGATTTTCAGGGAAATATCATTTATAAAAAAAAAACAAAAAAACATCAAAACATATTATAGCACATAAAATTTACATATAGTGTTAATAACTTCATTTAAAACATTTAAGTTTCCAAGTTTATTATGCCAAAGAAATTGACTTAATCATGAGGGGAAAAAGCACTTGTCATGTTCCATACTGTCTTTGGTAGATTGCCAATTCAGAGGCGTAAATTTTTTACCATAGTCTACTGGACAGATGTTAGTGGAATATGAAAGGAAATCCAATGTATATCTTTTTAATTTCTGAAATAAACTGAAAATTACTATTCGCTTAAAACAGTCCATTTTTGCAGTTCTGAGGTTTTAAAAAAAAAAAGTGTAGAACTGAATCACTATGCAACAACTTTAAATTCCTACAGCATCAATTAATGCTGTCGTTTAATTTTTAAAAACTTCTGAATAATTAACGTATTAAATTATGTTTTCCTTAGGGTTTCGTATTTTTTTTTAACTCTAAGGAAAGCATAACTTAATATACATTAATCTATATCTATCTATCTACTATTTATCTATCTATCTATCCATATATAAAGGGCAGTTGTGTGAATGTATGTATGTCCGCAGGAAACTTCAAAAATAAAACAATTAACGACAAAGTAAATATATATACACATTAAATATCACCAGGGCTTGGTTTTTAAACAAAAATAATGAATATTTTATTTATATTTGGGAAGATATTTAAAAATTAGAATTTGTATAGTAACAGAAGGTAATTGAAATATGATGTTGATTGAATTAATCGCCTCATTTATATTGTATTTTTTTTTTAATTGTAAATTATTGAACTAAAATTTTTTACCATATTATTATATATTTATGTGGGGATTTTATGGGGCATCCAGTGAGGATCTAACTTGTGATAAGTAATAATGGATCTGCGAGACTAACTTAAAAAAAATCCCCCCTCTACCCCGGCGACCCCGGGTAGCCACTTCTAGTTCATTTAATGAAAGGACATGATTAAATGATATTATATATTTTACTTAGAGTTCATTTTTCTTAAAATTATTAATCCCAGTTGAGAAATTAAAACTGTATACATTGGGCTTCATTTCATATTTCACTAACATCTGTCCAGTAGACAATGGTAAAAATGTATGCCCCTGAATTTACTGTCTATCCTTGTGATGTTCCATATTGTCTTTTAAGCTTATATTTTGCATGCTGCTATGTGTTTTTTTTATGCTAAACTTTACCAAATCCTACTTTAAAAAAAAGAAGAAAAGAATAAGGGTGGGGGTACTTAAGAGAAGTGGGGGGTCAATTTGCAATCTGTCTTGTAAAAAAAATGTACCCCATTGTCCTGTGCTTATCGAAAATCTCAAGTCTTACATTTCTGTGCTGTTTTTCAGTTTTTCTTCTAAGAATTTCCTTGATTATTTTTGTTTTTTTAATTTGAATTAGTATTATCTGCATTATTCGGACTATTGTCCTCATTGTTATCTGTACAACGTTTCGGCCGATATGCCCTCTGGCCTTCTTCAGGTATTTCTTGTCGGACTCAGGAACCTTCTTTTTGGACTTGGTAACTATTTGTGGACTTGGGAACCTTCTTGTCGTAATCAAAAACCTTCTTGTCGTAATCGGTAGCCATCATGGAACTTTGAACCTAACCCTTTATTCAGTCCACGAGGGTATCCTGTTCTCATTCCGCTAACCATAGCTAGGGTAGAGGCGTTAAGCTGTGTTAATTATTATTCTACCCCAGCTATGGTTAGCGGAATGAAAACAGATTAACCCCATGGACTGGATAAAGGATTGGGTTCAAAGTTCCATGATGGTTCCCGATTATGAAAAGAAGGTTCCCGAGTCCGACAAGAAATACCTGAAGAAGGCTGGAGGGATCATCGGCTGAAACGTTGTACAGATAACAACGAAGATGAGGACAATAGTCCGAATAATGCAAATAATACTAATCATCAAACCTCATCTGAAAAATTCAGAGAAGAATTTGAATTATCGTGTTACGCCAGCTGGGAATCTTCCAATGGTTGATATAAGTGATTCTATACCAAAATAGCACTGGTCGGGGAACATGTTACAAGACGTTTAGATGGCAGATTGCACCCCACCCCCCAGGTTTCCCACCATCCCCCATTTTTAAATCGTATTCCTTGGTGCTTAATCGATAGGCATCAGAAGAATTTTTTGTTTTAAAAAAAATAAGAGGTACAAATGCAGAATAGTACGCAAGAGATAATATCATTAAAATTGCATTTTACGTATAAATAGTATTAGATTATGGAAAATCCCAAAGTAGCCTAAGCCTGACACTAACCCTAGCATCTCAAAGGTTTTGGGTATTTCCATGAAATGTAATACTTTTTATACGTAATCTAATGATATTATCTCTTGCGCGCTATTCTGCAACTTAGTTAAATTTAGTAAGTGAATGAATATAGTTCATGAATAAATGGAATTCTTTGATAGTTATTTCTCTCAATGTTTGAGATGAGGCTTGAAGATTAATATTATTAGCGTTATTCGGACTATTGTCCCCATCTTCATTGTTATTTGTACAAATACCTGAAGAAGGCCGGAGGGTATATCGGCCGAAACGTTGTACAAATAACAATGAAGATGGGGACAATAGTCCGAATAACGCTAATAATACTAATCTTTGATAGTTGATATCAATTTTTCGGTTATTTCTTATAAGTCTAACATGATCAAAGGCGAACCACTCTTGATTGATAAATTATTTATTTATTTTCCCATTAAACTAACCCTAAACCCTAAATCTAACCTTGTTTTTTTTTTTCCTAGTAGATCAATAAATAAATAATTTATTAGTCAAGAGTGGAACCACAAGGTTCCTAGTTCGATACCGGTCCCCGCCAACTCAGCGTATGAGTAGCACAGGGATCTGTGCGGTAAAGTAAGGAGCTGATGGTAGGTGTGGCGCTCCACCTCAGATGCTAAAACAATCTCCTTGGTCTAGCGCTATTGAAAAGAGGATAGACTCCCTCGCTGACTGGCTGATACCGGCTCTAGGCCGCCCCGACGACTTTACTTACCTTAGTTTTTATTTAGTGGCGAGTTTAGCTCAGTGGGTAGAGCACCTGTCTAGGAATTGCAAGGTTCCAAGTTCAATCCTGGTCCTCACCAACTCAGTGCAAGAATAGCACAGGTTGGGTAATCTGATCTGTGTGTTAAACTGGGGAGCTGATGGTAGGTGTGGCGCTTCACCTCAGCAAAAAAAATCAATCTCACTGTTCTAGCGCTAGTGAAAAGGGTATAGACTCTCTCACTGTAAACTTGTAAGTCAAAGTACCACTATACTAGAAATTCAAATTTTAAAAAAAATCTAGAATTAAAAAATAGGAACGGTGATAATGCAAAGCCATTAAAATATACCCTCCCCCCAAAAAAAATACCCCTCCCCTCTTTGATAAATCCCCCTCTCCCATTACCCTTCTGCTGTCGCTCTGTCCTTTTAAAAACCATTCTGCTGATTCTGTGTTAAATTCATTGTTATTTCATGATAAATGTTTTGTTTCATGTTTGTAGCTGAAGTAAAAAGATTATTAAAGTTTTTTATTTTTCATATTTTGTTCTGAATATAAATCCCAGCATGCAATGTTTTCAGGTTGATTGAAAAATACAAAAAAAATCATTTTTTGATTTTTCATATGGCTGTCATAAAAAATCTTTTATTGGACCATATTACCTTTAGGCACCCCTTTTGCGATCTCGATTCATAAGTACATTTTTTTTTATTGACACCTTCAACATCCGGTTGTTTGTTAGGGGTTAGGGTTAGGGGTTAGTTTTATAATTTAAAAAAAAAATGTAAAAATCGTCTGTTAAAACAATCGGATATTGACGGTGTAAATGAAAAACATGTCCTTTCTTAATCGAGATCAAAAAGGGGTGCCTAAAGGTCATATGGTCCCTTTTATTTAAGTTTTACAGGGTCGTCCAAAAGTCTTCCTCTACATATTTTTATATAATACAACCCAAAATTCTAGAAAATAATTTAATTTTTAAAGATTTTTTGTTGAAGGAAAATAATTACATAACTTATATATTATCAAAAATGCTGATAGGTATGCATACTGTGTTCCTGACGCAGTAAAATCGTATACATGCATCCCAGTGTTTTTCTTTTTCTTCCCTCACCATTTCAAGCTAACTGTAAATACATTCCAATATTTTCTTAGAAATGAATTACACAGGATAGGTTACAAGGTAGGAGTTTTGACAGCTTTAGTTATTTCTCCATGTCATAAATAAAAACCCTTCAATTTATTAAGAAACTTTAGTTGGGACACATAAATTTTCCCCAGGGACTCATTCAAAGCAAATATGTGCATCCCAGGATGCATTAAATCAAATAGCTATCAGCATCACAGTATTATATTTATCATTATCGACATTGCAGTCCCGGAGGATCATACATTTCCTGTGCTCTGGAGTTATGTTTGGTTTGTTTTGTTTTATGGCATATCAACCTCAGTGGGTCATTTAATGCTGAAAAAAATAATGAAAGTTAAAACAATATGTAGGGGTGACAGGACTTTCAGACCAACCTCTAGAAAGACTTGTCACCCATACCGATTTTTTAGAGGTAAAATAATTACATAACTTATATATTATATTATTAAAACAAAAAGTACGGGTGACAAGACTTTCGGACCACCCTATAGATTTATGTACACTATGGTCAGAAAGTCTTTATTCTTATATATTTCTTTTTATAGGTAAAATAATTACATATATTATCTATATATATATAAAAGAATGTTTCTGGTATCTACATGTCAACTTATAACTCTGAAAAGAGATGACATTCTGATTTGAAATCTTGCAGACACATTAATGTGTTTCTAATTAAGAAACACACAAAATTTGTTTTTTGATTTTTACTAATTAAGTGATATAATTTAATAATTAAACAAAAATCAACCAATTTCTAGAACTCTTCACAGTAAGGAAAAATAAAGTAAGGAAAAATTGGGTCAAAAAGGAAATAAATTAGACTAATACATTTCACTTTAACTCAACAGGCTAGATACTCTCTCTTTTGCCCAGTCTGTTCGTCTCTCGCTCTCCGTCTCTCTCAAATAAAATTATGTTTTAAAACAAGTTTAGGATTACATTTTGAAAAATAATATTTTAAATGTAGACAAGAAAAAGCATTTCTTAAAACGAAACATTGTAATATACAAATTCTCGGCGATTTTTTAAAATTCAATAAAATATTTTCCTTTTATTCTCTCTTACTCTTGTTATCTCCCTTTCTCATTGGTGTTCCTAAAAAAATTTAGTCCGGTCGTGGACTGGCTACTTTTGCTAGTATTATTAAAACAAAAAAATGATGAAATTTAAAACAATATATAGGGGCGACAAGACTTTCAGACCAACCTGTAGATTAATGTACAGACTGGTCCGAAAGTCTTGTCACCTCCTAGATATTTTGTTTTAGAGGTAAAATAATTACATATATATTATTAAAACAAAAAAATGATGAAATTTAAAACAATATGTAAGGGTGACAAGACTTTCGGACCACCCTGTAGATTAATGTACAGACTGGTCCAAAAGACTTGTCACTTCCTACATATTTTTTAGACATAAAATAACTACATATCTTATATATTATTAAAACAAAAAAAAATGAAATTTAAAACAATATGTAAGGGTGACAAGACTTTCGGACCATCCTGTACATTTATTAGTTTAAAAAAAAAAACCCGTCTGTTGTGAGATGTTTTAATTTTGTTTTAGTTTTATTTGTGATTTGTAAATGGAATATGTCAAGAAATGATCAATAAAATAAATCACTGATTGGAAAATAATGATTTTGAAATCGATTTATCTATATCAGTTGATAAATTTCAGTTCATCTCATTTGTCAGTTATTTCCTATAAGTCTAACATGATCAAAGGGGAACCACTCTTGACTGATAAATTATTTATTTATTTTCCCATTAAACTAACCCTAAACCCAAACCCTATCTTCTTTTTTCCTAGTAGATCAATAGATAAATGAATAATTTATCAGTCAAGAGTGGTTCCCCTTTGATCATGTTAAACTTATAGGAAATAACCCATTTGCCTTTGTCAGTTAAAAACTTTTTTAGTTTTTGGCCAGTTTGTGTTCTCTACTGAGACAGCGTTGTCTCCGATGGCTGGGTCATGTCCGTCAAATGGAGGATGGGTGGATACCGAAGGATACCTTTATGCAGAGCTTTCTGTCTGGTAAGAGACAGATTGGTCGCCCCCAGCTGCGTTTCAAGAATGTCTGCAAGAACGACCTCAGGGGCTTTGGCATTGCCCCTTCCAAACTGGGAAAATTTGGCTCAGAACCGCCTTCGGTGGCGGCAGGCTCTCTGTAGAGAACTGTTCATGTCTGAAGTCACCCTGGCGCAACACCATGAAGCTAGGAGGTCCAGAAGAAAGCAGCTGCAACAAAGCACCGGCACATCAACATCTTCAGGGACAGCCTTCACATGTGACATCTGTGGTTGAGAATGTTCTAACATTGGACTTTAGGAGGAGCTGTAACTTCAGGGGCACAAAAACTATTTTATAGTCTTCTGAGACTGAAATGCCAATAATATAGTTTTTGAAATATCATAGATATTATGTAGAATGTAAAATTAGGAAGGAATTGTCAATGGTCAGGAATTAATGCAAATATTACTGAGTGAATAGAATTATTATATGTACTAGCAGGACCTGTGGATATACAACAGTATGATAATGTAATTATTAAAATGTTTGATACATTTACTTAAAGGTTATTGCAAAATAGTTCAATATGTAAAAAGTATAATAATCTTCATTTAACTCTCTTTTTTTCTTTCTTTCCTTTTGATATCGCTTTCACCCCCTCACCCTCCTCTTTATCTTTTCCCTACTCTCTTTCTTTTTCTTATTATATTCTTTATGTGTAGCATGTCCTTTTTCTTCCCTTTCTTTTTTATAATAAAAACGGAATGGTCCATTACTTAGCTGAGGTGACAACACTCATAAGAAATAAGAATTTGGCAGATAAGCAACACCACATAATCAGGATTTACATTTTTGCATTTCTTGAACAATTTGGACAGTCTTATTTTTAACCAGTGGCTGTTGCAATGCTCTCGTGACTTTATTAAACTAGGTATGTGTAAAAATATTAAAGGGAGGTAATTTTTTTTTTTTTTTTTTAACTTCTTTAAATTTAAAACAATTACCAAAAATCAGGGAATTAATTGTCCGATATTGATGAAATTTTCAGCACAACCAGGTCCAGGTTTGAGTGGTAGTACCTGTTAGGGTATCATCTATGATCAAATAGAACTATTTGAAAATTATAGGAATACTTGCTACCAATTATGTATAAATTATTAGTATTAGGTAGGAATATTTGATATATCAGAACAACAAGAAAACATAAAAGAAAATGTCTTCTACATAAAATAACCCTACAAAGTTTGACATGCCATTAAAAAAAAGTAAAATCATCGGGGTGCCCTATAGTTGGTATCAGCCAGACAGTGAGGGAATCTATCCCCTCTTCACTAGCGCTAGAGCAAGGAGATTATTTTAGCATCTGAGGTGGACCTACTATCAGCTCCTCACTTTACTGCACAGACCCCCTGTGCTACTCATATGCTGAGTTGGCAAGGGCCGGTATTGAACCCGGATACTTGTGGTTCCTAGTCTGATGCTCTACCGACTGAGCTATACTGGTCTGTAAATTTGTGGCAATAATTTTTTATTTTTTTTGTCCAATACTGTAATGCTGTTATAGGTAATATTCGAAGAGTTCCGTCCTGGCCTCCTGCCTCAAAAACCACTAGCCGGTGGCTGCTGAAAAAGAAAAAAATACCAGCTACGATTGAAGGCTGTAGCCGAAGCGATGTCATCTGAAAAAAACAGAAAAAACAACTTAAGAGCGTTTTTCCCGAAAACCCAACCCTAACCCTAAACCATCCTAGTTAAAATTAACAGTTTTATTACAAAATTTGTGGGTTCTGTTTTTTCTGGGTCACCCTGTATACAGGCTGACACAGAAAAAACAGAGCCCACATTATTTATTTATTTTCCCATTAAACTAACCCTAAACCCCAACCCCAAGCCTAACCCTTAACCCTATTTTTTTTTCAAGTGACACACCGCTTCGGCTACGAACTTCAATGGTAGCTGGGGTTTTTTTTTCAGCAGCCACTGGCTAGCGGTTTTTGGAGGCAGGAAGCGCTGGATATTTTTCCGAAAGATTTTTTGTTTTATTTTTTTAAGGAAAGCCTAAAACGACAGTTTGAGACTTGAGACTTGTAGATTTGTAGCAATATATATATATATATATATATATATATATATATATATATATATATATAATATTGTCCAATACTGTAATGCTGTTAGAAATATTTTTCCGAAAGATTTTTTGTTCTATTTTTTAAGGAAAGCCTAAAAAGACAGTTTGAGACTTGTGTCAACAAGTTTTCACTTGTTGGAAAGATGAAAACCAAAAAACAAAACAAGAGGGTGCGGCTTTTGTCTAAATCTTTTTATGTTTTTGTTGCATTGTTGTTTAGAGAATCTTTTGAATATAGAAATGAATAATGTCCACTTTCCTTTCTCCCAAATGACAAGTAGTACAAAGAATAAAGGCTGAGAGATTTGATATTCTGTCTGTTCATCTAGAGCTGGGGTTCCCAACCTTTTTCAGCTCATGGCCCACTTTGAAACCAGAATTTTTTTGTGGCCCATGAAATTATTATAATAGAAAAAATATTTCCATTTTACATGAGATATTTATATTATATATGTATCAAGATACAACCATATTGACACACACACTTTATCTCGAGTATCTAAACTACATGTACTTTTCAGTTCCAATTTATCATTCATCTATTTCATTTTATCTATTTTTTTCCTTAAACACAACTAACGGTTAAAATCTAAATAAAAAATAACATAAATCGTGTCCTTAGTAATAATTAAATTCATTAAAATCTATGCCCAAGCCAAATTTTTCCTTTCTAATTTTGACGACGATTTGCAATTTTAACCGCTTTAAGTTCATTTTGACTGTTAATACTTTTTAATAACCACTATCCGTAGGGGCACATGGAAAATAAATAAACCTGTCTTTCGTTTTAAGTTTTATTTTAAAAAAATAATATTAGTTTATCTTTAGTGGAAAATTAATTTTTTCACATATGCTAACAACATGAAATAACTAATTTTTTTTATTAAGATCAAAAACTATTTTATTAGATGAAGAATTAAAAATTAATATTTTTTCCTAATTTAATAAAAAAAATCATTGTTAGTGTTGAAAAATATTCATCAACTTTTGATTAATAAGCAAAACTTGTGATTTATCAAAAGTAATGCTCTGGTGCCAGAGCGGCGATTGAGTGTGATTTAGGATTGTCCCATAAAACTGTTAAATATTCCCGTGTGAACTTGTTTTTGTTTAAAGTTTTTGTAAATAAAAAAGCTATTTTTATTTAAAAAAAAAACTATTCAAATAAACATATCTGCATGCATTTCTTGGACCATATGACCTTTAGGCACCCCTTTTTGATCTCGATTAAGAAAGGACATTTTTTTCATTTACACTGTCAATATCCGGTTGTATTAACAGACGATTTTTAGATTTTTTTTTTAATTATTAAACTAAACCCTAACCCTAACACCTAACAAACATTGATGGTGTAAATGAAAAACATGTCCTTTCTTAATCGAGATCAAAAAGGGGTGCTTAAAGGTTATATGGTCCGTTTCTCTTCTGATTAAATATTTTAATATAAAATGTGTCTTTCGTTTATAGTTTTATAATTTTTTAAAAAGTAACAATAACACCATTAAAAGAATTGCTATTAAATTAACAATATGAAATAAGTAAAAAGAAAAAATGTCTTTAATATAAAAACATGCCTTTCGTTTAATTATCAACAACATCATTAAATAATTAAAAAGAAAAAGAGTATTTGCTATTTAAAAAAAAATGCATCCAAAAATCGTCTGTTAAACAATAACTGGATGTTGACGTGCAAAGCAAAACATTTCCTTCCGAATCCAGGTCACACCTGGGGTGCTTAAAGGTGACATGATCCGATTTATTCAATTAATTGTCTTAGCCTAACTCCTCTATCCACTAGGCTATATGTCCAATTGGGCACATGGCCTAGTGGATAAAGAAGTTAGGTTAAGACAGTTCTAAGTGACAGTTATCTCTAGACTGAAGGTTCAATCCTGGTCAGGGGCAGCAGTAACATAGAACAATAATTAACACAGCTTAACACCTCTACCTCAGCTATGGTTAGCGGAATGAGAACAGGATACCCCCGAGGACTGAATAAAGGGTTAAATTCAAAGTTCCATGATGGCTCCCGATTACGACAAGAAGGTTCCTGAGTCCAAGATGCTTCCCAAGTCAGACAAGAAATACCTGAAGAAGGCCGGAGGGGACATCAGCCGAAGTGTACAGATAACAATGAAGATGAGGACAATAGTCCGAATAACGCAGATAATACTAATCATCAAGCCTCATCTCAAAAATACAGAGAAAAAGATTTATTCTATGTATTAATGATTTTGATTATAAATTAAATACTCATTGATAAACTTACACAATTCCTGAGGGTATTGTGATGTAAGCAGTGACATAGTTTTGTTTACAGACAGATAGACTGACACAGAATCTCCAATATAAGATGTAGTTTCTTTAATATTGCCAGAAATATTTAATTTATTTGTGTAGAAAATGAGTGAAACAAAGTGGGGTTGTGGTGGCAGCCCAGTGGTAAGATCAGTAGGTAACATATAGTAGATAGATTGCACCATACCTAGGGGTCCTGAGTTCAAGTACAGTCAAGAATACTAAAATAATTTTACAAATTTCTCTGAATGTTTGAGATGAGGCTTGATGATGAAGAGACCGGAGGGAACATGGACTGAAACATTGTACAGATAACAATGAAGATGAGGACAATAGTCCGAACAACGCAGATAATCCTAATCATCAAGACCTCATCTCAAACATTCTGAGAAATAGTATATAATCAGTACGGACCCAATATAATTAGTCAATGGAAACTCCTAGAGAAACTAAATCAAAAACTGGCACGAATGACGAACCACCTCACATTCCTATACAGATGCCGAGATCTCAAGCTAGTTCCACCAGGCCTAACACTAATACTAACAGTTAATTCCGGGAGAGCACAAAGGATCGCCAAAAGAGTAAGGTATGAGCTGGTCCAAGATCGTATACAGAACAACTGCTGGAGAAAAAATAAAGAAGGCCAGAGGGCACATTGTCCGAAACGTTGTACAGATAACAAGGAAGATGAGGTCAATAGTCCGAATAACGCAGGTAATACTAATTTTTACAGAATTTTTATTATAAGATGTAGATTCTTTAATATTGCCAGAAATATTTAATTTATTAGTGTAGAAAATGTCTAAAACGAAGTGGGCTTGTCGTGGCCCAGTGGATAACATAGGAGGAAAGCTTGCACCATGCCTAGGGATCCTGAGTTCAAATACAGTCAAGAGTACCAAAATAAGGTTCTAATTGAGTATTTCATTCAACAGTTAGAATAAAAATTATAATTTTACTCTTTATAGATTTTTGATTAATTAACCTAATTAAAATAAAATTCAGGTAGATTTTTTAATCTTCTATCCTTAAAACTTATCCTTTCTAATTCTTCCATTGGGCTGGTACATCTTATCTACCAGAACCAGAGATTGAACTCTCAACTCCTAGTTATACAGGACATCAAGTAAGTAACCTTACCAATTAGGCCACAGCACAGAGGACACAAAATAGACTGAATTTTTGGAAACTTAAACTTAATTCTTTCAATCTGTTCACAAAATATATCTGTTAGTTACTTTATGGCATGTCAATACTTGTTGGGTTATTTAATGCCAGCCAGTCATTTTGCTTTTAAAAATAGTTGTATGGTATCAAGTCACTAATGGTAATTAAGTTGGTTGAGTGGCTAATTATCAGTCTCAGATGGACAGCGAGGGAGTCTACCCCCTTTTCACTAGCAAGGAAGATTGTTTTTGCTGAGGTGAAGCACCAAACCAACCGTCAGCTTCACGGGACAGATCAGATTACACAATCTATGCTACTCATGTGCTGAGTTGGTAAGGACCAGTATTGAACCCAGAACCTTGTGAGTCTGAGGCCAGTGCTCTACCGACTGAGCTAAACTGGCTCCTAAAGGTAATAATCACCTGTAAATAATTATAGTTTCAAGAAACAATTTTTAATTGTTATTATAATGGAGATTGTGTGTTTGTCTGTCTGTAACCGAAATTATATCACTACTCATGTCATAATTCCCTTAGTTATTTCCCTCAATCTCCATGATTCTATTTTCATTTAAACCTCAGTTATGAATAAAATTGTTTTACATTATTAAAACTGTTAGTCTTATTTACATACTGATATCATGCAATTGTATTTATATATACAACAAAATTGCGGTTTACAGAGTGAATGGGAAGGCTAATTTGCATATTGATATTAAAAATTTGATTTTAATAAATATCTGTTTAGTATTATTGATTTTTGATTGTTTGGTTTTATCTTAATGAATAAGAGCAAAAATCTCGGGGATAAATCTTAAAAGAAATCCCTGAACAAGAAGAAATAACTGTAATTTTAGTCTTTACTTCCTATTTTAACTAAATAGTTAAATTAGGTAAATTTAGCAATGAAAGACGGGAGTGATGGAAGAGTAAGTTTCAGTTGTTCTATTCTTCGATTATACCCCCCTCTGTTTCAAATCTTTTTATCTGTATTCTTATTTAGTTTCATTAGCCTTTCTAATTTAATATAATATTTTATGACATTAAAACTTAAATAGTTGCACCCGGAGTGTGCATATATTTGCTAGTACAAATAATTTGCACATAGCTAAGGTTTGATTCGGTTTCTTTGTTTAATGGCATATCAATCTTCATGGGTTATTTAATGCCAAAGCCATCATTGTCCAGTATTCTTATCCAATACTGATTGATTTTCAAAATCTATTTGACCTATAGATGGGATCCTAATAGGTACTACCACTCTGGGTCAGCCCCTAAAATTCTGGTTGATTTTATTTTATTTCTTTTTTTAATGGCACATCAATCTTCAGGGGTTATTTAATGCCAAAGCATTGGCGGATTGGTTGGATTTTATGGCATGTCAACCCTTGTTTGGTTATTTTATGCATTCGCCTGGGAACCACAAGGTTCCAGATTCGATACTACTCAGCACACGAGTAGCACAGCCTGGATCCATGCAGTAACGTGGGGAGCTGATGGTATTTGTGGCACTCCTCATCAGACACAAAAACAATCTCTTTAATCTAGCACTAGTGAAAAGGGGATAGACTCCCTCGCTGTCTGGCTGATACCGACAATAGGCCACTCCGTCTACTTTACTTACTACTTTATTTTATTTATAGTTGTTCTGTTTGCTTCGTAGAATAATTATGGAAGACAGTGAGCAAGGGGAAATAACTCTGAACAAACCATGATACAGCTATGTGCATGCAGTGGTCTGATGCTGGGAGGGTCAAAGTGTAGCGATTGTCTGCCCCTGCACTACCATAAAATTGTGCGTGCGCATTATCTGAAATGAACTTAATTGTTATTAAGAACACATTTTATGATATTTTTGTGTTAAAGCATGCAGTTGTATTGATTCGAACAAGTTTGTATTTTTTTGTTTATATCGTATGATAATTCAAAATGTGCTTTGGTTTAGTAAATTCCCACCATAAAATTATGCTTGTGCATTATCTGAAATGAACTTAATTGTTATTAAGTTGATCAGAGAGGCCCCCTAGCACCTTCATGATCGTCCCAAATCTAATGTTTTTATAGCAACCCTCCAACTTTTTTTTATCATATATGTGCTAGAAGGTGGTGACTGAGGGTCTTAATGTCCTGGGTATGATGTTAAACTCTCTGATGGTGAAGTTCCAATTCTGGAGCTCTGGGGAGTGTGGAGTACCCCTTCATCACCATTACTACCAGGTCCACTCTGACCCGGAGTGGTAGTACCTGTTAGGGTCCCATGTATGGGTTAAATAGAAAAAAAATGAGTTTTAAAAACATGTTTTTAAAAAATTGAGTTTAAAATAAAAAATTAAGTACCCGTGAAGAATAACTAAAACAAAAGGTCTTCGGCATAAAATAACCCTAGAAGGGTTGACATGCCGTAAAATCCAACCAACCAACCAACCACCAGCCAATGACCAGTTATGGTTGCTTAATGTCTCAGCAGACCCACTGCTGCCATGCAAATATTTTAACTCGGCTGATTAACTACTTTTTATAAGAATCCATTAACTAAAGGGGCATAACTCTTGCAAGATCTTGGAAAGAACATTGATGAAGTTGAAAGAATTACACCTAAGCATTTAGTGTATGTTTAATGTTTAGTACAGAGTTTTTCAACCTTTTTCATCTCACGGGAGAGTGAGCTTGGCAATAAATTGATCGAGGTACACCATCAGTATATAAACATATTATTATTTTATCATTTAAATTTCAAAAGAAAAGAAATAGTGAAAATGTGCTTCAAGTGTAAAAGAAAACGTAATTTAATTGAAGGCAGATGCTCTAACGCAGAATTTTTCAACTTTTTTCATCACACGGCACAGTGAACTGAGCAATAAATTGATCAAGGTACACCATCAATATATAATGGAATAAAAGGTATAAATTTTCACAAAGAAATTACGAAAGTAGAAATAACAGTTTCTAAGACAAATTTTTTTAACCGGTGTGCAAAAACATTAAAATAATAAAACAAAAAATATATTAAAGTAAAATATTTAAATATTAAAGTAAAATTTAAAAAAATATTAAATAGAGTAAAAATATAAATTTTCACAAAAAATTGATCATATAAAAGTAAAAAATATCTGTTTCTAAGACAGAGTTGAAAAAATCTGTTCTAAGAGTACAAAAAATATTTAATTAAAACAAAAATATTAATTGGTTAGGTGGTTGGTTTTGAAGGCTATCACAATGTAAGTGTTAAGAAAAATAAGGGTACTATGGTGTTGTTTGTTAACCTGTAATTAAAAAAAATAATAATTCTTAATATTTCGAAATAAAAATCTCTTCCATAGTAGATCTCCAAAACGGAAGCTGTTGCTAGTGACTGTCCATCTGGTTTTGTCTGATGTCTTCCAAACTCTCTGCATGTGTGTATGTGTGTGCCTGTTCAACAGTGTCTGATTATCATTCCAGGTCTGGCTCACCCTCTAAGCATAAACTTAATTTAATATTAAATTAAAACAAAAAATATCAAAGTAATAGAATAAAAATGTAAGAGGATGATGAACCATCCTCAACACTCACGGCACACCCATGGAAGCTTCATGGTACACTAGTGTGCTGCGGCACACTGGTTGAAAAACTCTGGTTTAGTAGCATTTCAATCTGTGTTAGAATTTAAAGATAAATAAATCTCATTTATCCATGTAATATCACAAAAAAAGCGTATGGTAGCAAAAAGGAAAACAGACAAGAAGGGTTGGATTAATTTTGTTTATTTAAAAATAAACAAAAGCTGGAATTATTGAGATGATAATTCCCTTTCGCTCGGTGAAATGTGGGCAGGCATGGGGTTGAGAGCTTGTTCTGGCTGATGACTTGGCTCTGCATGACATGGGGTGCGGTGTAGGTTGGAGGTATGGCAGTTCCTTGATCTCGGCCTGGCATGGTGACGTTCTCTGGTGGTGGCAGACAGTCAACTGCTTATCGACTTTAAGTCAGCTGTTTTATAGTTAGGAATTGGCTCAAATTCACTTTGAAGGCGTTTTTTTTTGGGGGAAGATTTTTTATTGGTTGAAAAACATTAAATAGAGGATATTTTTAATCGTTTATAAATTTTGTTTTTTGGCCGGAACCTTGCGTGGAGCCTATGCGTAAATCATTTGTTTTTGTTCATTTGCTTAAGCCACTGTGGAGTCAACATCCGGTTGATGTCCGTAACTTATGTTCTGTTCAAAGTGTTTTGTTTTTTTTAATAATTTGTTTTTTTGGTCAATTTCGATGCTTTAGGTCTAGACGCTTTTAAAAGGCTTAAAATGGATTTTTAAAATTTTTGTAACATTCGTGATTGCAAAAAATTACCAAAAATAGGTAATTATCCGATTTGAATAAATTTCAGTATTGATTTAACAATTAATGAATTTTATAATGCTCAGCTATTTTATTTCAAACTTTAATTAAATATTTTGCTATGTTAAAAAGCCTGATTTAAGTTTAAATGTTAATTTTTTAGATTCTAGAAATAAATATCTATTTAATGCAAACCTTATTTTAGGTCAAAAAGTAATAAGTTTTGAAGAAAAAATATTGAAAATTTCCCTCCCATTTTAAGCAGAAAAAATATTGATGTATAATTTTTCTTTTATAAAATATAGCCGATTAAATAATTATCGAAATGAGTAAAAAAGCAATCCCAGAAATCTACATTTCATTTCTCATTTTCGGTCTTATTTTTCTATAAAAAGCCCCATAAATTTTTTTCTTTATTCATAACTTCGGTCTTTTATCTCTTTATTATACTGTAATTAGTACAGAAATTGACCTACTCACAAAAATGTTACGCCCAAAAAAAAAAATAGGGGGGGTCAAAATTAAGTGACCTGAAAAAAATCAGAAAGTTTGAAATAAAATAAATAATGTATTAAAAAAGTTCATTCACTGATAAATCAACACTGAAAATTTCATTAAATCCGATAATTCCCTGTACTGTATTTACTGTAAGGAGGGGGGGCTAAATTCATTTTGTCAAAAACGGATTTTACGTCAATTTTGGGCTATACCTATCAAAATAAAATCTTAGGGAAACAACTCCTTTTCAAAATTACCTTTCTTTTTTAAACCAGTAAAGGGCGGTAACTCTTACCCTTATTCCACTTATTTTAAAATTTACATTACCGGGTGATTAAACTATTCAGGATCTGTTAAATTCATTCATAAATCCAACAAGATCATGACAGTACGAATATTTGTTCCCTCCCACTAAGTGTATATATCTATCTATACATATATAAAGGGCAGTTGGTGTGTATGTATGTATGTCCACTGAAACTATGAAAATAAAACAATTAATGACAAAGTAAATATACTATTTCTCTGAATTTTTGAGATGAGGCTTGAAGATTAGTATTATCTGCGTTATTCGGACTATTGTCCCCATCTTCATTGTTATTTGTAGAACGTTTCGGCCGATATGCCCTCCGGCCTTCTTCAGGTATTTCTTGTCGGACTCAGGAACCTTCTCGGACTCAGTGGATATCAGTGGATAAGGTAGTTAGGTTAAGACAGTTCTAAGTGATAGTTATCTCTGGATACCAAGTTCAATCCTGAGTAGAGGCAGTTAGAAAAATAATTAACACAACTCCTACCCCAGCTATGGTTAGCGGAATGAGAACAGGATACCCCGTGGAATAATAAAGGGTTAGGTTCAAAGTTCCGGGAAGGCTCCTGATTATGACAAGAAAGTTCCCAAGTTCGAAAAGAAGGTTCCCGAGTCCGACAAGAAATACCTGAAGAAGGCCGGAGGGCATATCGGCCGAAACGTTCTACAAATAACAATGAAGATGAGGACAATAGTCCGAATAACGCAGATAATACTAAAGTAAATATATATATTACCAGATCTTACTTTTTGAGCAAAAATAATCAAAATTTGATTTATATTCGTGAAGATAATTCAAAAATAAAATTTGAATAATAACAGCATGGACTTTTTTTTTGCATTTAATATTTTGAATAGGAAACATTAATTTTTCTTTTCAAGTATCTGTGTACTTTTTTTCCTGACACCCCACCAGGTCGAATCAACACAAGGTATTTTTTTATGTAGAGATTTTAATGGGGCATCCTGTGAGGATCCAATTCACGATTTAGTAATAATGGATCTGCAGGACTAACTTTTTTCAAAATCTCTTTCGTTACCCAGGTGACGTTGGGGAGACGCTTCTAGTATATATATATATATATATATATATATAATATATATATATATATATATATATATATACAAAACACATATAGAGAGAGACACACACGCACACACATATGCATATATATTAGAGAGAGAGAGAGAGAGAGAGAGAGAGAGAGAGAGAGAGAGAGAGAGAGAGAGAGAGAGAGAGAACATTCAATATTTGATTATCATTGCAGAAAGATAAAACAAGAAGTTTCCCATTTTCCCATGGAATCAAAATTTTATTTTATTTAAATCTGGAAATGCAAAGGATGTTTTTTTTTCTTAAACAGAAATTGACAATCCCGACAAAAAAAAAGAAAAATGTCTTGGTCTCTGAGAAATATAGAAAAAGTTGACATTATTAAAAACACTTAAAAAATTTTACAAACATTTTTTTTTTCAAATATTTTACAAAAATTAAAATGACACAAACTTTACAATTAGCAGCTAAAATCATTTATGTTTTAAAAATTAAAAAAATGTTTTTTAACAATTCTTTCCAAGTGAATTTTTTGTATATATGAGGTCATCACTAAAAAAGAATTGGTTTTTTTTTCTTTTTTTTTTTTTTGATTTGAAAAAATATTTTAGTATTTTACAAGATTTTCCTTTTAAGATCTTCAAATATTTTAAAAAGTTTCACAACAGACAAATATCAATCAGAGTGGTTTCCCCTTGCTTATTTTCCTGAAAGAAATTGGAAGTTTATAGCGTCCACCATTTTCTCAAGTGTAATAGAATTAAAAATCTCTGATATTCGTATTTTCAATGCAACCGCATGTTTTGACTCGAACATAACATAAAAACTGTTTTTAGTAACAGTTAACTTCATTTCAAATAATACAATTTAATCGCAATTTTTTTTTTGTTGGTTTTATAGGACTTAGCCATATTTTCTCTTTATATCAGTTTTACTTATACTTTAATAAATAAAACTAACATTGCCTCAAAAAAAAAATTTTTTTTAAATCCAAACAAATGTTATATCTTATTTTTCTGAGTAACAAGAGTTATGTGCCCTTGTTTTTATTGTCGATTCACTTTGTAATAAATAGTTAAACCTAACTGACATGTCTCCGTGTTGGGATTGAGAAAGTCCTGAATGGTTTGTATGTAAGTTTGGTTATTTTAAAGCATATCAACCCTTTTCAGGTCATTTAATGCTGAACCAAGTGATTTTGATATCCGGTTGCTTACAGTCCCTGATGGTTGCTTAAATGGTCACCCATCTAAATATTAAACAGACTTATCACTGCTTAACTTTGGTGATTCTAGTAGGAACCGGTGGTTTCAGCATGACTTGACCATAATCATTCTTGTAGGGAATCAGTATTTAAGAAACAAGAAAATAGAATGTGATCATAAAGTGGGGGTTCGATTTACTATTTAACAAGTAATAAATTAATCCCCATTATTTGACCATTCTCTCTTTTTCTAAGATGATAAAGGACCCAGGTATCCGCAATTGCTTAAGTGGTCACCCATCTAAGTATTAAACAGGCTCATCACTGCTTAACTTTGGTGATCTAGTGGGAACCGGTGCTTTCAGCATGACTTGACCATAATTCACCATAAATGATAATTATTGAACTAGTTGAACAAAACATAAAGTGGGGTATCAGTTTAGAATATTAAATTATCCTAAACTGATCCCCCATTTTTATGTCCTCCAGATACCTAAATAACCAGTATCTGCAATTGCTTAAGTGGTCACCCAATTAAGTATTGAACAGGCTTATCGCTGCTTAACTTTGGTGATCTAGTGGGAACTGGTGCTTTCAGCATGACTTGACCATAAGCAAGCCCTGAATGAATGAACCTAACAATATATAATAAGATAAAACATATATTTTCTTTCTTCTTTTACATTTTAGCTGTTATTTTATCGCAAATCACTTTAGTGATAATTTCTACAACACCAAGAAAAACACTGACCAGAAATAATAATAATAATATTAATAATAAAAAGTGGGACCCGTGAATATACTATGTGCTATAATTTAACTATTACAATGTTTGATATGTATACATAAGAGCTATTGTAAAATAGTTCAATATGTTTGGTTTGGTTTTGTTGGATTTTATGGCATGGCAAACCTTGTTGGGTTATTTTATGCCGAAGACATTTTGTTCTACTCATACTTGATAGGCATTCACATTTTTTTTTAACTCAATTTTTTTTCAACACATTTTTTTCTATTTAACACATAGACTGGACCCTAACAGGTGCTATCACCCCGGGTCAGAGTGGACCTGGGAGTAATGGCGATTAAGGGGTCTCCAGAGCCCCAAAATTGAAACTTCACCAATAGATCCAGTTTAACGTCATAACCAGGACACTAAGACCCCCAGTCACTGCCTTCTAGCACATATATGATAAAAAGAGTTAGGGAGTTACCATAAAGGCAAAGGGATTGGGTCAATCATATAGGTGCTAGGGCTTGATTGGAGAGGGCCTCTCTGCCCGTCTAGCCTAAGTAAGGGCGAAAGTGGAGAGTTGCATGGCCAAAACATGGGGAGGATCTTACTCCTCTGCAGAGGTGCAGTCGGTGTATTCTAAAACCCCAGCCAACAGGGCTGAAAGATTGTTGCATAATCTATGGTAGCATAGATTATTGACAACACCGTGTAGTAAAAAAGGAAAAGATACAGACCGTTGGGGACCTTTTGACCCCAGATGCGGGAAAGCCGCAAATCACATGAAGTCACGTGAGAGCGAGTTAGCTCGTCAGTTCCAGGCAGGATGTTGGTGAAGAGAGATGTTTCTTGCTTAACTGGAACTCATCACCTGCACGCGCGCTGTGTTAGTTAAGATTAGGAATAAAAGTTTAAGAAGTAACTTGGCGTTGTTGGTCAATGAATGTCTTAGCAAGAAAATGAATCAACAACAAGATTGGCCAACAAAGAAGAAGATGGAATTCAACATGGTGACTAGACAATCACACGAATGGCCAGAGAAGAAGAAAGAAGTAAGTAATGCAATTATGCATTTCATCTCTCTGATACCCTGTCTATATCTCTTTCCTCTCTCTATGAAAAGAACTGGATGATCACACGAATGGCCAGAGAAGAAGAAAGAAGTAAGTAATGCAATTATGCATCTCATCTCTCTGATACCCTGTCTATATCTCTTTCCTCTCTCTATGAAAAGAACTGGATGATTACACGATGGCAAGAGAAGAAGAAAGAAGTAAGTGATGCAATTATGCATCTCATCTCTCTGATACCTTGTCTATCTCTCTCCTCTCTCTCTCTCTATGAAAAAACATTTGTGTATATACCCGCAACAGGAGCGTGTAGATATCGGTATGTAACAAGATGGCTGGCTATGAGATCACTGCCAGTTGAGCCAATGGGGTATTAAAGATTTTATAAGAAGACTAATGCACTGTGCTGGACAGAAAGACTTGTCTAAGGCTTAGATAGCTGCTCTTATCATCAAGGTTTCATGAACCTTGTTTCTGTCAAGATGCTGAGTGGAAAATAGAAGACACTGACAAGGTAAACTACATTGCTCACCCTGGGATAGGTAAAGTGTAAGGCAGAAGATATTGTTATACATATACACATACAAAAAAGGCAGTGTAAACATTACAGAAAGATAACAGTGTAAGGCAGGGTAAATACAGTGTAGAGTGTATAAAAAGTGACAGTAAATAGTGTTATAAAAACAGTGTTTAAATCAGAGAAGGTACTTGTACGAGAGTGTGTCAAAAAGTAATGCCATTTTGTTTAGGACAGGTATAATTACGAACACACGAATATGTATCATACATCAAAATGAAGCTGGTCCTCTGTGGATCACATCCCTACTTCTCCACATAGTCACCATTTCTCTCAATAGCAATGTTCCACCTGAGAGCATGTATCAGTCAACAGAATTGTATGGGGCAGGGATACATGCTCTCATTCAAAGGTGGAACATTGCTATTGAGAGAAATGGTGACTGTTCTTTGAGCCACTTCTTCACTGCAGATATCATTTCACTTGTCATTGAAATAACATTTGCCTCAGACTATCATCTCTTCGGCCCCATGAATGAGGGTTTAAGAGGCAAACATTATTCCAGTGACGAGGAAGTGAAATCTGTAGTGAAGAAGTGGCTCAAAGTACAGTCAACAGAATTTTACGGGGCTCGGATACGTGCTCTCATTTGAAGGTGGAACATTGCTATTGAGAGAAATGGTGACTATGTGGAGAAGTAGGGATGTGATCCACAGAGGACCAGCTTCATTTTGATGTATAATACATGCTCTTGTGTTGGTAATTATATCTGTCCTAAACAAAATGGCATTACTTTTTGACTCAACCTCGTATATACAGGGTGTTCAATCAAGTCTTGCAGCAGTTTTTAGATTGAAAATTTAATAACTCACATTGTACAAATGATAGAATCATTTAGTAAAAAAAAACAAATTAAAGTTCAACTCTTATAGTTTTAATTTTTATGTACATTTTAATTATTTCATTTCAACAAGACTGCCATCTTTGTTGTTACATTTTATATCTGCTGCAGGACTTGATAAACAGTGTTTAGATAAGAGAGAAAGCGGGATATAAGGCAGTATACAAAACAGTGTTTGAATTTTTAAAAAGCTGACAGTGTAAATGCAGTGTTTGGATTAAATAAAAATGAGAGTAAAAGCAGTATCTAAATTACAGAAAAATGACAGTGTAAATACAGTGGAAAAACTGTTTAAATTACCGAAACAACAGTGTAAATGCAGTGTCTAAATTACATAGAAATGACAGTGTAAAAGCAGTATTTAAATTACAGAAAAACAACAGTGTAAATACAGTGTAAAAACTTCCAATTATAAAAAAGCAGTGTAAAAGTAGTGTCTAAATTACAGTATAAAAGCAGTGTTTATATTACAAAAAAATGACAGTGTAAATGCAGTGTAAAAACTGTTTAAAATACAAAAAAATGAGTGGAAATGCAGTGTCTAAATTACATAGAAATGACAGTGTAAATACAGTTTTAAAATTTTTCCAATTAAAAAAAAAAAAGGCAGTGTAAAAGCAGTGTTCAAATTACAGAAATATGACTGTGTAAATACAGTGTAAAAACTGTTCCAATTACAAAAAAGCAGTGTAAAAGCAGTGTCTAAATTACAATATAAAAGCAGTGTTTAAATTACAAAAGAATGATAGTGTAAACACACAATTTAAATTACATAATAATGACAGTGTAAATGCAGTGTAAAAACTGTTTAAAATACAGAAAAATGAGTGGAAATGCAGTGTCTAAATTACATAGAAATGACAGTGTAAATACAGTGTAAAAATGTTTTCCAATTTAAAGAAAAAAGCAGTGTAAAAGCAGTGTTTAAATTACAGAACAATGACAGTGTAAATGCAGTGTAAAAAACGTTCCAGTTGCAGAAAAAAGAGTGTAAAAGCAGTGTTTAAATTACATAAAATTTGTGTTTAAATGAAAGGAAAATGACAGTCTAAGGCAGTAGAAAAACAGTGTTAAAATAAGAAATAAAATACCAGTGTAATATAAGTGTATGAAATAACTAAAGTGATTTTATAAAATGATCACTTTGTCTTGTAATAAAACAGTGACACCATTTATTATACCTGAGAATCTTTTTAAACCAATTCTGTGATTACCCTCCACCAAATTCTGAATGTCTTGGAGATTATGTCAAAATATTCTTCCATAGATTTTTTTGACTAACTCTATCTTTGTTGTTTGTAACAGAAAGTTCAATTCAAAATCTCCTGTGGTTTATTGTCGGGGTACATTGCATCTGATTTCTGTTCTGTTCTGTTATGGTATTCACCCTTAGTTGGTTGAGCCAGCTCCAACCAACGGATTCACTTGTGGTGAATTTATGGAAGGAGTAACAAGGGAATATGTGTGAAAATTCATTAAGGGAATGGTGAGTCTGCTTCACCGGTCACTAGCAGCAGTCCCTTAGGGTCACATGATGCCAACTATAAAATAGGGGGCACCGAAGAATTCGGCTTCTTTTTGCCTCTAGCATTGGCTAGCTACACTTGCTCCGTATCGTTAGAAGCCCTGGACGGCAACGACTCGGAATCCTCACCATGTCAGAAGCTGGAGTGGCAAACGCACACCTAAAACCAATTCTACAGGGCTCAACAAGTTATGAGGAACAGAACTCTCAAGGATTTCAGCTAAGTTCCGCAGGGATTTTTTATCTGCAACCTTTAACCATTAAATTACATTTAATTTTCCACAAACTACATTTTACCCACCAAACACATTGGACTCTTTGAATTCCTTTTGGACTCTTTAAAAACTCGTTTGGTTGTTTCACTTTATGGATATTGTATACCCCTGTTTGATATTTGTTTTATGTTTTATATGTACAGTAAATATTTTGTTCTTTAAAAAGTCGTTTGTCTCCTTTCTTCAAAAGCAGCACCCATCTCCTCACTGTGTTCAAAGTACAGTTTATTCTCTTGCAAGACGTAGGGTCTAAACAGTGCTTTTCCTGGGGACAAAAATCCCCACATATGAAATTGACAAGCAGTTCCTAAAACCCGCATGTATATGTTGCATCTCACACAATAACATCACACCTAAACAAATGCAAATGAGGAAGGTCAAGGAGCTCACTGGCTGAAATATGGGATGCCCCCCCAACCCCTGGGATAAATGCTGTTTGAATAATGGAGAGATGATTTACTTTTGAATAGGAAAAAGAAGGAAACTTCCATTCTACTTAATAGCTTATTTAAAATTAACTCTTAACATCCTATACCGCCTCATTCCGCCCGGGTGGAAGTCATTTGTTTTCCTAATCCGACCCAAACGATAGCCTTTGTTTAAATGTAATATTAAATATATTTAGAAGTCTTTTTTAAGGGAAATAACAAGTAACTTTAAATGAAAAGGCCATTTTTAGCCATTTTTTGATAGATCCAAATAGGAATGGGGCTCTGGACTTTGTTTAAATGTAATATTAAACATATTTAGAAGTCTTTTTTTTTTTAAGGGAAATAACAAGTAACTTTAAATGAAAAGGCCATTTTTAGCCATTTTTTTGATAGATCCAAATAGGAATGGGACTCTGCACTTAGAAAATTCTCAACGGGATGTAAAGAGTTAATTACAACAAGTTGAACCTTATGTTAAAAAATTTTTTAAATTCCATGTTAACAACTTACCATAAACAACAGGATTTAAGATTCACATATTATATGCAAAGTATAAAACTGGCTTCAATTTTGGGGTAGATGTTTAAAATGTCACCTTTTAGATATTTCTAACTTTGATATTGAAAACAAAGAAATAAAAACTGATTTTTCCACACATTCAGTTTGAAAATCTAGATTTATACAGTTTTCCACATAAGTTTTTTTTTTCCTCAAAATAATTATTAGACTGAAAGTTTTATAGAAATTTAGTAAATATCTTTAGCATATTTCCAAGTGGCCTAATTGATCAATAAAATAAGAAAAGGAATTAGATTGTTAATTAATTATTATTCTATGTTACTTTCACCCTTGACCACGATTGAACCTGCAGCCTAGAAATGACTGTCACTTAGAACTGTCTTAGATTATTAACTATTGGTTAATGGAACAAGCCAAACACCCCCTCAACTTAGTGGACTGTTCCTAGCAGTAGTAGCAACAACTACTTAATCTGTTGCAGTTTGTCCATTGGGTCTGAACTAGTAAATGCTTGGAGGAACTATACCATTCAACACCTTAACATTTATTATTATATATCTTAACAGTCCAATGGCCAAAGCTACTGGACACAGGACACATGGGCCGGGTAACTAAACCTCATATCTGTTAATATCGAGTATTTCAAAAATTGAAGTTAAAATTTTTTGTTTTAAGTTTGAGGGAAAAAAATGCTTTGTCTTAAAAAATTCTGGAATAAAAAAGAAAATTACTGAAGCTGCAGAATCTTCGTTTCTGAGTTTTTATAAGTTGGTTGGTTGGTTGGATTTCACAGCATGTCAACCCTTGTTGGATTATTTTATGTTAAAGACACTTGTTTTATTCATGCTTGTTGGATGTTCAAATTCTTTTTTAAACTCATTTTTTTAACAATTTTTTTAAAACTCATTTCTTTTTAAACCCATTTTTTTAAATTCATTTTTTTTTAAACTCATTTTTTTAACTCATTTTTTTAAATTCATTTTTTAAAACATTTTTTTTAAAACTCATACTTTTAATCTATTTAACCCATAAGATGATTGGCTGGTTGTTTTGTTTTATGGCATATCAACACTTTTTGGGTCATTTATTGCCATATGGAATCATTTTGATATTCGGTTTCTTACAGTACCTGCCGTTGCTTAAATGGTCACCCATCTAAATATTGCACTAGTCCATCGCTGCATAACTTTGGTGATCTTACGAGAACTGGTGATTTCAACGTGACCATATGCCCCGTAAGATTGGGTCCTAACAGGTACTATCACTCAGATCAGAGTGGACCTGGGAGTAATGGCAAAGAAGGGATACTCCACGCTTCTCAGAGCTCCAAAATTGAAACCTCACCATTAGATGCAGTTTAGTGTCATATCTAGGATACGGTAATGAAAGGGCACTCCACACTCCCCAGAGCTCCAGAATTGGAACATTACCACAAGATACAGTTTAATATCATACCCAGGACAATTCCTGCCCAACACACCCACATGAATAGCGTCCCTTCCCCATGAACAAACCAGACCAGTGAAGAATATATTTTGCAATAAAATACAGGAAAAACTTTTAATATAAAAAATTTCATTGAATTAACATTTATTCATTCCTTTTTTTCCAAACACGATAATTATAAATGCAATTTTTAATGTAAAATTCGATTAGAAAGAAAAAAAAGAAAATTTTTACAATTAAAATTCAATTTATGAATAAAAAAAACCTTTTAAATAGCAGATAAAGAAAATATGTGCAATTTTTTAATTTTTATTTCTTTTTGTATTGAAGACATAAGGAATTTGTGAAGAAATTTCCCACAATTCCCTTTCAGATGAAAACAATAGATATGTATAATCATTTTATATTCATTTGATTTTAATTTACATATGTAAATGATTATATATATTAAAATAATAATGAGAGGATGTGTGAAAAGTTATTGGCCAAACCAAGATAAGGAATGACTTTTTCAAAAATTTTATTGAATTTTTAAAAAATCTTTTTTCTTTAAGGGCTAAAGAAATTTAAGAAACAATGTGTTGAATTTTAGAATGAATGTTGAATAAAATGTATGCCCTTGGTGAGGCCATGATCTTTTCAGCACCCTCTTGTAATTTAATTTAATTTATTTATATATAAAATACAAAGTATATATATATATATATATATATGTATATATATATGTGTGTGTTTATATGTCATGCAATCTGGTCTCATACCGGAGTAATGAGAAATTATTAGAAAATACAAGGCATTGTAAAGGAAGGAAAGAGAGAGGAAAGAGAAATTGAAAGAGAGAGAGAATAAGTTGGAATGAAGGAGGAAGGGGGAGATAATAAGTTAGAAAGAGAGAGAGAAAAAAAAAGATGAATTAAAAAAGATAGAAAAGAGAGAATAAGTGTGAAAGAAAATAAGTGGGAAGGAAAGAGAATAAATTGGAGAAAGAAAGAGGGAATAAAAACAAAGAGAAAGAAAGAAAGAAAGACAATAATTTAGAAAGAAAGAGAATAAGTGGAAAAGAAAGAGAATAAGTTGGAAAGAAATTGAAAATAAAAAGAAAGAAAGAGAGAGAGAGAATAATTTGGAAAGAAAGAGAGAATGAGTGAGAAATAAATTGGAAAGAAATAGAAATTTAGAGAGAGAGAGAGAGAGAGAGAGAGAGAGAGAGAGAGAGAGAGAGAGAGAGAGAGAGAGATTATACCTGTCTAACAATGATAAAAGTGGTGGATTTCACTGTCCCAACAAACCAGAGAAAAATTTTCAAAAATTGATAATAATAATAATAATAATAATAATAATAATAATCATGACAATTATAACAAAAAATCAATAACAACAATAGGCAGTGTTTGAATCGGCTATCAATTTTATATTTCCAGAACTGATCCCCGATTTTATGGACAGATGGAAAAAAAAAAAAAAAAAAAAAAAAAAAAAAAAAAAAGAAAATCTGACAATTGTTATTCACACAAATGTTTTAAGCAAACTCTTTTTCCTTTCTTTCTTTTCCTTTCTTTTTTTTTTTGTTAAATGAAAATCTGAATTTTTTTTCTTTAATTATAAAAACGCAAGCAGCACACAATAAAGTAGAAACAATTAAAACATTGATTTTTTTCTTAATTAAGATTGTTTCTTGTATTGATTATCTTTTAAGAGGAATAATTATTTTTCTAACAAGGGAAAATTATTTTTCTTCGGGTGAACCCTCCTCCCCCATCATCCTACATAGTTTCTACTGTGGCTAACAAAAACACTTTCAATTTCATGTATTGATTTTTACTATTATCATTAATATATATATAAAGTTGGTTGTGTGTGTGAGAGAATCTATTATTATATTGTAATAAGTAATTGAGAGTTACTTCCCCTGTTTTATTATTACCTCCCCTTTGTGTAAATCTTTAGCTTTCTGAAAGTATATAAACTCCCAATAAAACTGCAACTGTATTCTAAGTAGAATAAAGCTTTCTCAAGTCTGACCGTGTGTGTTCATTTATTATTACATATACTAAAGCTGAGTTAATCAACTTTTATTCCCTAAAGGCTTTTTTACTGTTTAGTTTAATGACATGAAAATTATACTAAATTATTCCTTACTTTTAGGATTGAATTATGTTTTTAAAAAATTCTGTTTTAATTGGTTCTAATTAGTCGTAATTTGCAATTAAGTCAAAAACTGACCAATCCCTTGCTTTACTTTCTGCATATCCCTTTCTTCCCCTCTATGTATCTCTTGATTACCTCCTCATTATATAATGTTAGTTTCTCTAGAGAGAGAGAGAGAGAGAGAGAGAGAGAGAGAGAGAGAGAGAGAGAGAGCCGGGAGAATTTGAAATGTTTTTCTATATTAAATTTCACAAGCAGCAACTGGTAACTTAAATTAGGTCAAACATTCCCTTTCTTAGATAACTTACAAAATGATTTTAAAGTTTTGTTCGTCTGTATTTAATTATTTATTTTTTTAAATTTTATTCGATTTGCTAACTCACTTTTCCCTAATCTCAATTATCTACCCAGAGCTGAATGGGTGATTCAAAGGGTCACGTTTTGTCTAGTATTGTATCAAATTATACTGTCAAAATAACAGCCATTTATGTCAGTGAATTTCTGTTCCTGACATTATTTCTTGGCCAACTTAGCAGTTCTTTGAAATCCCAAAAAGGTAGATTTTTAGAAAATAAACTAAGAAATGAGGTACATTTAAAATAGGGGAAAATAGAAAAAAAAAACTAGGGAAGATGTAGAAAACAACAACAACAACAAACATGAGTGGCAGTGGGACAGAATAAAACCTGCAAAAATTGATTTACAGTGCATAAAATCTTTGGACCAAGTCTCCAATAGGCACCTCAAATCATCAAGTTAATGAAAGATTTGTATTTTAACTCGTCACCAGTAACTTCCACTTTCAAATATTTGAAAACAAATGAACAGATGATTTTTTGCACTTATATTGTATCTAACAAAAACAAATTTTACAAATTTTGTGATATATTTCTGAACAACATCCTTTTATCTAAATAAGCATTAAAAATATTTTGTAAATAAAAACTGTATTTTTATTTAAATAAACATAATTGCATTTCTCTTCTGATTAAGTAAAAACGTCTTTCTTCTTTTTTTAATTCATCGTAAGTGTTGAAGAATATTTATTTAAAAAAAGATTTTGCTATTGAATTTTAATTTGATTACATGTACCAACCATTTATTTATTTAATTTATTGTAAGTTCAACATCTCCATAAACTTCTGATTAAAAATCGTTTGTTTACAAAAATTTCGAAGCAGAAGTTACCGGTGATGAGTTAAAATGTGAACCTTTTATTAAGTTGATGACTTGGGGTGCTTATTGGATACTTGATCCAAAACTTCAAGTTACATCCATATTTTATTGTATTATTTATAGTTTTTTGAAAGTATCTTTTATTTTGGTGCTTAAAAAACAAACAACCCTATGCATCCAAGGAGCTCTTCAGAAGTGAAAACAAAAAAATAAAATGAAATTTTAAAAAAATGATTTTATCTTCATATTTTTATAAAAATTTGTGCATTAATTTTTGTAGCCATCTTGCAATTAAGTTAGGGTACTCTTACCGGAGTTCCGTCCCGGCCTCCTGCCTCAAAAACCGCTAACTGGTGGCTACTGAAAAAAACACCAGCTACAATTAAGTCCGTAGCCGAAGCGGTGTCTCTTGAAAAAAAACACCAGCTACAATTAAGTCCGTAGCCGAAGCGGTGTCTCTTGAAAAAAAACCCCAACCAACTTAGGGCGTTTTCCCCGAAAACCCAACCCCAACCCTTAACCCTAAACCCGACTAGTTAAAATTAACAGTTTTATTACAAAATTTGTGTGTTCTGTTTTTTTCTGGGTCACCCTGTATACAATCGTAGCTGGTGTTTTTTTTCAGCAGCCACCGTCTAGCGGTTTTTGAGGCAGGAGGCCGGGGTGGAACTCCATGAATATACCCCAAGTTAGTAAAGTGTTTTAAACTGAGTATCTTTAGATATAGATATATATAAAAAAAGGTTTGGTGAATATTTTTTATTTCTTGTGTATATGCCAGACAAATATCAGCCGCAGTAAAAGGCTGACAGAAAGAAAAAGAAAAAGGGGATAGCCATCACCATCGTGATTAGAAGGCCGGTTCAGTGAAGTCTGACGTCATCAAATGTAGGCTCAGGTTGTTTTTTTACCCGAACACGATTCCATTTATCGAAGTGTTTTGCAAATAGTCAAGAACTTTTTCTTGTAAATATTCAATTAATTAATTTATTTTATAAACAAAAATGCCTTTTAAGTGTGTTGTGCCTTTTTGTAATGGGAACTATAAAAATCGGCCGAAAGTTAGAGTTTTTTCTTTCCCTAACGATAAAAAGTTGTGCGAAAAATGGATACACAAAATTAAACAAGAAAATTTTTCACCTACAAAAAATTGCAGGGCGAGTTATTTTTTGTATCAAAACTAAGTATATTTAATTTAAACTTCAATAATTGAATTATTTTGAAGTCTTTGTAATTTCACAAAATCAAGTTTAAAACATTAAACACACTGTCTTTAGTTAACAAATTTTTCACATAAGACAGCACGTTTTAGTAAAAACTCATATTTTAAAAATGAATTATAAAGAAATTCCCAATATAAATTCATTAAATTCCTTAAGGGATATTTTTATAAACATAAAAAAAATAGTTCTGATAACCCTAACAATATTATTTGAATAGTTTTATTCATAAATAAGTTTAATAAGTCTTTAAAATAATTAAATTGACCCCTATTATTTTGATTACTCTTGAATGTGAAAAAGTAAATATTTCACAAAAAATTTTAATAAAGTTCATTCTATTTCTCTAAATTTTTTTAGATGAGGCTTGATAATTTGTATTATTCAGATTTTTGGGACTGTTGTCCTTATCTTTATTGTTATGTACTCAACATTTTGGCCAATGTGCCCTCCAGTTAGATACATGGCACAACAGATATAAGTATTGACTTAATACAGTTTTAAGTGACAATCATCTGTAGGTTGCAGGTTCAATCTTAACTAGGGTGATAATAACATAGAATACTTTACATAGCTTAATACTTGCACCCAGTCATGGTTAATAGAATTAGAGGAATCTACCCAATGGATTAAATAAAATGTTCTGTTCAAAGTTCCATGAAAGCTCCAGAGTTCAACAAGAAACACCTGAAGAGGGCCGCATCGGCTGAAATATTGTGTATATAACAATAAAAATGAATACAACAGTCTAATCACACAATTTTTTCATTATAAATTCATTCAAATAAGAAAGGGATATTATTATTATTATTATTATCATTATTATTAATCACGATGGTGATGGGATAGCCCCATTTGATATCTAAATATACAGGGTGAGTACAAAAACACTCCTCAATTTCAAGTAGTCATAATATCAAAACTTATTGGAATCTCTTATTATACAAAAGCTGAGCAAATCAACTTTTATCTCCTTAAAGCTTTTTTCCTGTTTAGTTTAATGACATGAAAATTATACTAAATTATTCCTTATTTTTAGGATTGAATTATGTTTGGAAAAAAATTCCATTTTAACTGATTCTAATTAGTCGTAATTTGCAATTAACCCAAGAACTGACCAATCTATTACTTTACTTTATGCCTATCACTTTCTTCCCCTCTATGCATCTCTTGATTACCTCCTTGTTATATAATCTTAGTTTCTCCGGGAGAGAGACAGAGACACACATATGGGAGAATTTTAAATGTATTTCTATTTTAAATTTCACAAGCAGTAACCCGTAGCTTAAATTAGGTCAAACATTCCCTTTCTTAGAAAGCTTACAAAATGATTTTAATGTTTTGTCCAGGCATATTTATTTTTAAAAATTTTTTATTTGCTTTGCAAACTCATTTTTCCCTAATCTCAATTATTTACCCAGAGCTGAATGGGTGACCCAACAGGTCACGTTTTGTCTAGTATGTTTATAAATATGGTGACATCATTTACATTAACTCATGGTTAAAGAGCCCAGTCTGCCCTACTATTTACCTGTAGCTCTATGGAAAATAGTTGAATTCATACCTTTCACAAGGGTATTAGCGCTATGTGAAATGTAAACTGCCTTGTCTAGGATTTGAACTCGCCTTGCCATGTCCATTTCCTACAACAGTAACTATTACACCACGCTCTACACAGCCTAGAAAAGGCAGCACGAAATGTCGGCCTATACGTAAACTCTGATACAAACTGAGTTCATGTCCTTCAAAAACAAAAGCGACATCTCCACCATCGATGGCAAACTCCTAAACTCGGTAGAACAATTTAGATACTTAGGCAGTAACATCTCCTCCACAGAAAATGACATTAATGCACACATAGGAAAGGCATGGGCCGCTATAAATAAATTATCGGTCATATGGAAATCCAATCTCACAGACAAGTTAAAGAGACAGTTCTTCCAGGCCGTTGTCATGTCAGTGCTGCTGTATGGCTGCACCACCTGAACCCTAACGAAGCGACTAGAGAATAAACTAGATGGGAGCTGCACAAGAATGCTACGGGGGATCATGAACAAGACGTGGAAACAGCACCCCACGAGAAAGCAGCTGTACGGCCACCTACCACATATCACCCAAACCATCCGAGTAAGACGGACAAGACACGCGGGACACTGCTGGAGAAGCAAGGACGAACTCATAAGCGACGTCCTCCTGTGGAAGCCAGCACATGGGCACGCCAGTGTGGGCTGACCAGCAAAGACGTACATTGATCAGCTCTGTGTGGATACAGGATGCTGCACAGAGGACCTCCCGAGAATGTTGAACGATAGGGATGGATGGAGAGAGACTGTCATGGATATCTGTGCTAACAGCGCGTAATGATGATGATGACACCACGCGTTACCCTTGATATATATGTTTGAAATCAAGGGGTGTTTTTGTGCTCACAATGGGAGATGAATTATCTCCAAAGAATTTACGGTTTTTGTAAGGCTACCTCGGTCGGTCATCACACAAGAAATTATATCAAAGTATAAAATAATTTTCAGAAAATATTTTGTTTTTAAAGGTGAATTTCTTTTGTGCAAATAGGAAGATAGAGATTTAAAATTTCTGTTGATTAATTTTAGAATAGAAAAAAATAAAAACTCATAAAACAAACTTGCTCACAAGACAAGAATTTGGCTTTGAAATATGAAAATAGAATAGAAAAAGAAATATATTATGTAGATGTTGAATGAAAGGAAAAGAAAATAGATACATCAATAAGCCTTCATACACAACATTCATTTTTTTCAACATAATCTCTTTCTTTGTCAATGCACTTAATTCAGTAGTGAATATTAATCATTTAGACCAAATATCATACAGTTAAATTTTCGGATAAAAATGAAGCCAAGACATGCTAGACATATATATATATATATATATATATATATATATATATATTAATGATGGTAATAGTGACAATAAAAATAAAAAAGTAATCTACTTCAATTTGGGACCATATGACTTTTAGGCACCCCTTTTTGATCTCGATTAAGAAAGGACATTTTTTTCATTTACACCGTCAATATCCAGTTGTTTGTTAGGGGTTAGGGGTTTGGGTTAGGGGTTAGGAGTTTGGGTTAGGGGTTAGTTTTATAATTTTAAAAAAAATCTGAAAATCATCTGTTAAAACAACCGGATATTGACAGTGTAAATGAAGAACATGTCCTTTCTGAATCTAGATTAAAAAGGGGTGCCTAAAGATCATATGGTGCTCAATTTGTATAATTTGGAGGTGTTTATAGTTTTAGAGAATAGAAAATTTAGCATGTGAGAAAGATATGTTTTCATGTTGTTAAGTATGTGTTTTGACCACATAAATAAAGCTGATTCATCTCCGGTCATCAGCACACACAAATACTTGACATGCGCACACACATACATACACTGACAGGCGCCAAATTTCCAAAATAAAATTAAGTTCTTATCCTGTTATCAAAGAGTGTTGACTTGTTTTATTCTCGCTTAAAGAACTCACAGTTACCCTTTTCATAAGCTGGGTTATAAAAAGGCTTAACCATAAAATTGGCAACGAGGATGAGATGGAATTAAATTTTTAAATTTAAAAAAAAAATTTAATAGATTATATTGAAGTCTTTTAACAACATTTTAGCTAGGAAAGGCGATATTTTATAAAAACAAATTTAAAAAAAATTTAAAACCATCTTTCTCACACACTATTTAAATTTCAAAATTTTCTATTCCCTAAAACCATAAACACCTCCAAATTATACGAATCGAAGTAGATTGCTTTTTTCATTTTTATTGTTACTGTTATCATCATTAATATATATATATATATATATATATATGCATATATATATAATATTTTTAAAAAATGACACAGAGCTGACCATGGTAAGAAATATCAAAGAAGTAGCTAGGAGACACATAGCTAGATAGGAAGATAACAGTATAAAAAGTTGATAGAATGGTGCCCAAGGAATAACAAGTACAGTAGAAAAAGATGTTACTGGATATAAGAGATGAGATAGTAAAGTTTGGCAGATATTAGGACAACCGAAATTGTCACGGAAGGAATTAAGAAAGGCCTTTGTCCAACAACAGCAGCAGCGGTGGACTCAAAATGGCTGCTGCTGATGATGATACGTACTGGGTGTTCATAAAAGAAATAGACACTTTCAAGAGATTGACACTCACGATACATTTTTTTTTTTTTTTAAAGTTTATTATTGCAAATTACAATTGCTTGATGTGTACCTTTATTTATGGGCGTATATCAAGGCAGAAGTCAATTTAATTCAAATTTAGATATTATAGTATCGGCCATAAATAAGTACACAGCCAAGAATTATTCAGTGAAAAGTTAATTTTCTTCTAAACCAAAAATACTGGGATTCTATTATTTGTAGTGAAACATTGTATGATCAAAATGAATATTATTTGGTATTATAGTATCACCCATAAATAAGTACGCCGTTAAGAATTTTTTAGTAAAAAGTTAATTTTCTTCTAAAGATTCTGGGATTTTATTATTTCAAACAGAACATTATACAACAAAAACGGATATTATTAGGTATTATAGTATAGCCCATAAATAAGTTGTTGGGATATTTTGCAATATAAGGTGTGCTCTAATTCCCCACCTGGATTTATAGACAGCAGGAGTCAATTTAATTCAAATTTAGTTATTATAGTATCGGCCATAAATAATAATACCGCTAAGAATTATTTAGTGAAAAGTTAATTTTCTTCTAAAAACGGATATTATTAGGTATTATAGTATAGCTATATAAGTTGTTGGTATATTTTGCAAAAGTTGTTGGAATATTTTGCATTATAAAGTGTGCTCTAATTCCCCACCTGGATTTATAGACTAGCCAAAGTCACATGGTTTATTCCTCCAGCCAATCACTAGCCATACTGTGTGGCTTATACACTACTTAAACACTGACACTTGCCACAGTTCACTTGCAATCATTGAGGAGGAACTTACGATCATTGACAAAGGAACTGAGGACTCATTATCAGAAGAACCAAAGGACTCATTATCAGAGGACTACCAAGGATCCAATTCCACTGGACAAGCGCTCTTGCTTAAGGCCTACAAGATGGCCAAACAGATATGGAGAGCTTACATCTGGTAAAAGACAGATTGGTCGCCCCCAGCTGCGATTCAAGGATGTCTGCAAGAATGATCTCAGGTGCTTTGGCATTGCCCCTTCCAGTGAATTCAGCTGGGGTTTAATTTTCTGTCCTTTTAATATCACAGTTCCAGGTCATTCCAAGTTATGCTTTGTGGCCTTCAAGCTTATAGGGTCGAGACCTTAATCTAACAGGAATGGGAAAGATAAAATATTTTGTTTTTGATCAACGTCATTTTTATAATTTGTCAATTAATCACCATATAATACTTTTCAAGTTAAAATTTTTATAAATTCATGTGCGTGTGTATGTATATGTGTGTATATATATATCTATATATAAAAGTAAAAGTAAAGTGGTCGGGATGGCCTAAAGTCGGTATCAGCCAATTAGTGCGGGAGTCTATCCCCTTTACAATAGCGCTAGACCAAGGAGATTGTTTTTGCATCTGAGGTGGAGTGCCACACCTACCATCAGCTCCTTACTTTACCACACAGATCCCTGTGCTACTCATACGCTGAGTTGGTGAGGGCCAGTATTGAACACGGAACCTTGTGGTTTCTAGCCGAACGCTCTACCGACTGAGCTAACCCTGCCCTATATATATATATGTATATATGTATGTATATATATATAATACACCAAACTTATTGGTAAACCCTTATGGTAAGAAAAAACCTGGCAAATAGTTTGATAGTAAAAATATACTATTGGCATTAGCCGTTACCTGTCTGTTTACAGATTTGAGATCTCTGGTGATTGTAAAAACATACCACCGTAAAGTATGTAGCAATTAATTGTTCACCCTAGACTTATGGACACTGATAGCTGCTAGGGTAAGGAATTCGCAGACGAAAATTCTGTCGGGTTTCGATCCCGGCTAGAGGTAGCTGTTAAAAAGTCGAGCCGCACTGATGAAAAGTAAACTTCAAAACACGTGTCTGTAGATGACTGATATATATAAATATATATATATATATATATATATATATATATATATAAAATACACTAAACTTATTGGTAAACCCTTGTGGTAAGAAAAAACCTGGCAAATAGTTTGATAGTAAAAATATACTACCAAAAATATATTACCAAACCACACCTGGGGAAAAAAATGAAAAAAAAGAAAAGACCAAGAGGGTTGTACTAACTGAAAATAATCGATTAATACTATAACACTTGGCCAAAAGAAAAAAAATTATATATATATATATATATATATAAACTGCTAGGATTATCTAAAGCTAAAAAGTAAAAAGTGCTCAATACCTAAGTAGAGCAAATAATAAAGATAAACCTAATGAGTCAGATAAACCTACTAACAGTTTCGCTTAGTAGTTCACCAGAGCAAGATTCTTGTCCTGATGAGCTACTAAGCAAAACTGTTAGTAGGTATATCTGACTCATTAGGTTTAACTTTATATATATATATATATATATATATATGTATGTTTGTGTGTGTGTTTATATATATATATGTTTGTGTGTGTGCATGTATACATATATATGTGTGTGTGTGTGTGTGCATGTATATATATAAATGTGTGTGTGTGTGTGTGTGTGTGTTTTCTTGTAAATAGAATTAAAAGAAATTGTTTAAACATTTGGTCGACAATGACTCAACATAAAAATTCAAACACGCATTTTAAATGGTTGCAGTGGAGGTTGTATAACAAGGAAGTTATAGTTTTTGGCAACCTGACTGACCATGGAACACTTGGTGCTGCCGATAACCTTAATAATAAACTTTAATCATTTCTCTTCAAAAACTGTATATTGGGAGTGTCATTATCTTATACATATTTTTTTTAAATGAAATTTAAAAAAATATTTCTGGTAATTTCCTAGTTGACTAACATGATCAAAGGGGAACCACTCTTGACTGATAAATTATTTATTTATTTTCCCATTAAACTAACCCTAAACCCCAACCCTAACCCTTGTTGGACTTAAATTTAAAAAAAAAAATTAAAATTAAAATTAACAGTTTTATTACAAAATTTGTGGGTTCTGTTTTTTCTGGGTCACCCTGTAATATTGTTACTCAACTAGTGGGTAGGGTTAGGGTTTGGGTTTAGAGTTAGTTTAATGGGAAAATAAATAGATAATTTGGGTTCTGTTTTTTCTGGGTCATCCTGTAATATCATGTTACTCAACTAGGAAATAACCAAATTTCTTTTGTCAACACCCTGTATAACAAAAAACATTAAAATCATTCGTTCCAGATCCTTGCATTACGACCGTGCTTCATTTCGGACAGAATTGAATTATCTTAGATATTATTTGTTTTAATTTATGCGATGAGGTTAAGCCTGCAATGTTTTCAAATTCATATAAATAGAAGCTGATTTTAAGGCAGTTTTTTAACACTTAATCCAAAAATCATACTCATTTTTTTCTAATCAGATCAAATTTTTAAGATACAAGCTCTTACTTGAAATGTATAGAACAGTATTATAACTATTTATTTATGACAAGTAGAGTCCACAGGCTTTTGAATAAGTGTTATTATTATGTATAACTTGTTGTGAAGTATTCAAGCACATTTTAAAAACCAGACCTGACTAAACACAATGAATAGTATTTTTGAATTCAGCATAAAATCATACTCATTTTTTCTAATCAGATCAAATTTTTAAGATACAAGCTCTTACTTGAAAGGTATAGAATAGTATTATAACTATTTATTTGTTCATGACAAGTAGAGTCCACAGGCTTTTGAAGTATTCAAGCACATCTTAAAAACCAGACCTGACCAAACACAATGAATGTCATTTTTAAATTCAGTATAAAATGGCAAATCATATATCACTTGATAAAACTTTGGAAAATTTTTTTAACACAGACCAGTGTAATTTGTATTATTTGTATTTTTTGGACTATTGTCTTCATCTTTGTTATATACACAACGTTTCGGCCAATGTGCTCTCCTGCCTTCTTCAGGCGTTTCTTGTTGAACTCAAGATTATGACATGAAAGCTCCTGAGTTTAAAGAGAAGGTTTCAGAGTTGACAAGAAACACCTGAAGAAGGCTGGAGAGCACATTGGTTGAAACGTTGTGTATATAAAAATAAAGATGAGGACAACAGTCCAAAAATCTATATAATACATATTTTAGATAGCTTGGAGACCAGAAGTGGTTTGGAGAATTAAACCTCTTGAAATTCTTGATCTAAATATACTTTTGCTGGTAATTTTCACCTTTTGTTGTTAAAAATTCCTAGCAAATAAGGCAATTAGAGTAACCTCCCTTGACTTTCACTTTGAAACAAGCCGGTAACTATTTTGAAAGTCTTCATTTGAAATAAACAAATCTTAGAAACATTTTCGAAAACAATACAACTGCATGCTTTAACACAAAAATATCATAAAATGTGTTCATAATAACAATTAAGTTCATTTCAGATAATTTTATGCTAGGAATTTAGCCAACTGTCTTTCACTTTGAAATAAGCCGGTAGCCATTTTGAAAGTCTCCGTGCAAAATACACAAATCTTAGAAACTTTTCGAAAACAATACAACTGCATGCTTTAACACAAAAATATCATAAAATGTGTTCTTAATAACAATTAAGTTAATTTCAGATAATGCGCACAAACAATTTTATGCTAGGAATTTTAACAACTAAAGGTGAAAATGACCCTTTTGACAACATATTTTTCAACCCTCATCAGGTGTATAAAGTTGAATTACGAGGGCAAGGGGGTTGAAATGTTCATATGACATTATATTTGCTATTGATGACCTTTATTAAACCAATGGGGTCCAAACACTGCAACACTGATAGAAGAAGTGTATGGACCACAAGGGCAATTATGTTGAAAAATAAACCTTGTTTTGTCACATTCCATGTGAGTATCTTGGTTAGCCTATGAACTTTTCAGTCTACCCTTGTAATTTTAACCAAAATGTTCAATTTCTGAAAATGTCAACACATTTTTTTATAATATATCAATATCAATTTTATTATTAATCTTATTATTAACCCTTTTGCAGGCAGATCAACATTTTTGTTGTTTTTTGGTAGCTCAATGTAAGACATTTTCCTATTGGCTTATTGTTGACAAATTCAATGTTAATGTAAAGAAACACAGCAAAGAGGCCCCACTGTGGTGTTGGATTGTGTAAAGAAATTTTTGAGATGAGGCTTAATAATTTGTATTATTTGGACTATTGTCCTCATCTTTATTGTTATCTATACAACGTTTAGAGGGTGCTGAAAAGTCCTCAGCACAACCAAGAAGAGACTGACGTTTTTGTTTATTTAAACATTTTTTTAATATTCAAGAAATGATGTGCCATGTGCACAGAACAGCAGTTTCATGGTTCTAGGTCATTCTCTTCTTGGTCAGTTTGAGAACTTTTCAGCCCCTTCCCCTTATATCTGCTTTTTGATTAAGTCAATGTTAATGTATAGAAACATTGCTAGGAGTCCTCACTGTTGCATAGGATTGTGTAAAGGTTGTTTTGTAAAATATCATAATTAAAAATGAGTGTTTTATTGTTTTCGTGTTATTGTTCTATGACGTACAATTGCGGATCAATCTATCATGTTTTGTTATATATATATATATATATATATATATATATATATATAATATATTATTTGACTTGTTTGAACATAACCTTTATTTTGCAAATTTTCTGAAAATGATTTGCCCACTCTACAAGGATTTTAAAAAAATTATCTGCCTGTGAAAAGGTTAATTATATATATATATACATATATATATATTAATATACTTGTTTGTTACTAGATATCAATCATGTGTGTCACACTTTCATATATATATATATATATATTTTTCTGATCAAAGTCGCAGAGGATAGAAAGAAAGAGAGGGGAAAATATTTTGAATATGCTGGGGTAGGGAAGAAGGTAGGAGATAAGGTAGGGGGTAGGGGGTAGGGAAAAAGAGGATATAGATTTTTAATATAGACAAAAATAGAAGAATTTATCATTAAATAAATTATTATTTAAGTGTTATTGTTTTTATTTCATTCTCTCCTCCCCATCATATATGTATATATATATATATATATATATATATGTTTGCTATATTTATAAGTGAAGAGTGCTTAATATCATTGATAGAGCATGTATATCTTAGGGTAGCGAAGACTTGAAGTCAATGGCACTTGGTAACCAAGTGCCGTTAACTTCATGTCTTTGCTACCCTAACTTTATATATATATATATATATATATATATATATATATATATATATAATCAAGATGCATCCCAGCTCATTTGAGACGTATCATCAGTGATATTCCTGGGCTCATCAAGTAATATGGGTCTTTCAACATCAAGTCGGGTCTTTTCCCCCCCCGAGGTGACCATTTCCTCATTAGCAACAATCCACAGTCTTGCCCTCTGAATCTAAAGGCACTCAATGTTCTTTTTTTCCATGCCCCTCATGATGGTTCTTGTGTACCCCCACCTCTCAGTAGCTCCTTTTATGCCAAGTTTAGTCACAACCCTGCAGAGTGAACACCCTGTAATCTGAAACCAGCCAACTTCTATTGGGCCCATATAAGGCCCACCTGCCAACCCAAGCCCTTACATTGCTCTTTTAGCTCTTGTTATTCAATGAGCTTCTACCCAGACACTTAACTCCCGACTGATCATCAATTTGGTTACATCTAAAAGATGACCATATCTGGGTAGTTTGTGTATATGTACATTACATTCTGAGGTAGGATAGCGTTGGTTGGATTATATGGCATGTCAACCCTTATTGGGTTATTTCATGCCAAAGAAGTGTTATCTAATACATTCTTCATCGTCTTTCAACATTTTTTCAAACTCAATCTCTTTTCAAACACATTTTTTTTTCAATTTAACCCATAGATGGGACCCTAACAGGTACTACCACTCTGGGTCAGTAGGATAGTGTAAACAGAAACATATTTTCCAACCCTCATCAGGTGTATAAAGTTGAATTACGACGGCAAGGGATTTGAAACGTTCATATGACATATTTACTGTTGATGACCTTTATTGGACCAATGGGGTCCAAGCACTGCAACACTGATAGAAGAAGTGTATGACCACAAGGGCAATTATGTTGAAAAATAAACATTGTTTTGTCACATTCTATGTGAGTATCTTGGTTAGCCTATGAACTTTTCAGTCTACCCTTGTAAATTTTAACCAAAATGTTCAACTTCAGAAAATGATAGCGTTGGTTGGATTTTATGGCATGTCAACCCTTATTGGGTTATTTCATGCCAAAGAAGTTTTATCTTATTCATTCTTCATCGGCATTCAGCATTTTTTTAAACTCAATCTCTTTTTAAACACCTTTTTTCAAACTCATTTTTTTCTATTTAACCCATAGATGCGACCCTAACATGTACTACCACTCCGGGTCAGAGTGGACCTGGAAGTACGATACTGTAAACTGACAGTCTCTAAGCATAGACACGTTAACTCAGTGTCGATGCTTAGATATATATGCTCTATCACTGATATTGAGCACTCTTTATTGAAGATTAACCTTGAAATAGTAAATTGCATTATATATCTGAATGAATAAGTGGATTCCTTGGTACAGATATAAATTTATTTCAGTATTTCTTTGCCTCCTCAGTCTGATGTTTATTAATTCGAAGACTTCACACTCAGTCCTACTGGTATGATCTTCCTATTTCATGGATTTTTTTTTCCTGTGGAGGCAAAGAAATGCCAAGATAAATTTATATCTGTACCAAGGTATCCATTTATTTATAATAGTCCGTATATATAAATATATATATATGCAAATCTTTATACTTTTCGGATTTCTGTTGTAATTCCTCTTTTATTACTTATTCTGTCACGGAATTCTCCTCTGATGAGACGTGACCCCCCCCCCAAAAAAAAGGGTCCCTTTTTTAGTTAGAATATCCTTATATATTTTAATATGCATACGATTTTTAAAGCTATTCTTAAATTTTGTTCGTATTGCAAACTTTTTATAAATCTTTATATTTACATTGAAGAAGGATTCAGACCTTTCCAAAGGTTATTAGCACAAAGTGAAATGCAAATAGCCTTGACAAGGATTTGAACTCTGCTCGTTGGTCCATTTCCTTATGATGATAATTATTACAGCATTGTGTGTGTATATATATATATATATATATATATATATGAAGAAATAGCATATTAGGAAAAATACGATAAAGTGTTTAAGAAAAGTTATGGAAAAAAGTATGATGACGCCTCTAAGACCAACAGAGGCAAAATATTAATAAATGTAACTGTTTGTGTTCATTATTCACTTTTTCCCATAACTTTTCCTCACATATATATATATATATATATATATATATATATATATATATATGAAAAGCATACATGAATGGATATAGGAGTAGGTAGGTTTCACTTATCTTAAGTGGAGAAAGGATTAAGTATGTCTTTCTTTCTACCCTCTTCTGTGACTCACACAAATGATTTGTAGATAGTTAGGAAGGTACATGGTTACAAACAAGATTAATGTATAAATTCAACGGATACAGCTAATATACAATTATTAAATCTTCATCTTTCAGAGTTTTATCATTTTAAAAAAAAAAATTTTTTTTTATAAACATCAAATTTTTCAAAATTTTGTATTTGATGAAAAAAAAAAAAAAAAAAAAAAAAAACTTGGACAATGTAGTTATTTGCTTTTAGAACATTTAGAATACACATGGGTTGCACTGAAAGTAATGCCTGTTTACCATTTTTTCCAAAATTTATTGAAATGCGATAGTTTACCCCCCCCCCCCCCGCGGATGGAGTAATTCTTTTGACATGGCTGACATAAGTGTCTGTTATTTTCAGCTGTGGCGTATCTATGGATATGACGGGGGTGAGGGGCGGAAAAGAGCAGTCATCAACTCCTCGACCAAATAAGGACATATTGCTAGTCTGCACCATGGACCGCTTTTTTAAATGATTTAGTGGTGGGATTACCTCTCTGCAAACGAGAAACTAACCTATATCTGTTATTACATATGTTTCTCGTACATATTTACCCACCCCTCCAAATGAGCAGGATGTGACATAAGGTCAATTTCTTAAGTGGAGTTTAACAGATTTCAATTCAGTGCTTTCCTCCTCATAGACTTCCTAACAATTTGCATACTGTTATATGGTTTCAAGTATTCCTATCAAATTCTAATAATTTGTACACAATGAAATATTCACCCAACCCCTCCGCATGAGCAAGATGTAACATAAGGTCAATTTAAAGTCTTCCTTCTCCTAGTCTGGTTACCTAGCCAAGGTTAAAGAGCCCAGTCTGCCCTACTATTTTACTCATAGCTGGAAGGAGAATAATTAGATTCATATCTTTCCCAAGGGTATTAGCACTATGTGAAATGCAAACAGCCTCGTCCAGGAGGTTTCTAGTAGTTAATAACAAAGGCATTAAAACTGAACAAGCATTACTTTCAGGACAACCTGTATGAAGAATTTCTGTCAATGTTTCGGCTGGTACATTCTCCTACCATCATGAGGTGTTTATCACGTTTGATACTTTTAAAAAGACCCATTTCTTTTTTTCTTTTTTAACCCTTTTCAGATGGGATTTTATTTCCAAATTTATATATTATACATTTTTTTCTAGGGTTAATTGATATCATCAGATTTGGTTGTAGGCAAATACACGTTTGGTTGGTCGATCTGAAAAGGGTTAAACTTGTTGCTCGGGTTGGCAGATTGTTCTAGAAGAAAGGCAAAAGTGAACAAGGGGAAATGATTTTCTGTCAATGTTTACTTGAAGTGTTGGGTATAAAATCCACTTGAGGAAGGTAGGGGAGTGCACCAGATTAAAATGGGATTGAAACAACAAAGATGAGGATATTAGTTTGAATGATTCATAGAAGAAGAAATGTTTCATGTGCATTGGATTGTTGTCTTTTTGGGAAAATCTTTTTTCATTGGAATTCTTCCTTTTTTTTAAACATTATTTTATGGAATATCGGAAAAAAGAAAAAAGAAAAAAAAGTCATTATTTTCCACAAGTTGTTTAAACAATGGAACTCTTCTTCTGTTATTGCAATACAGTAATTGGGGGTAACCTTGTGGCCTAAGGACTGAGCATGGTTAACTTTGGGGCCTTAGAGCTGGGTAGAGGGGATTTGGCTGGAGTGAAGAGGGTATCTTGAAGTCTTATGGGGATTGGGGCCCTAGGGCTGGGCAGAGGATGGGTAATCTTGGGCGTTAAACTGGGTAGATGGAGGGTTAATCTGGGGTTAGAACTGGGCAGATGGAGGTTATCTTGGGGTTGTTGGGGGGGGTAACCTTGGGGCCTTAGGGGGTGGAGAGGGGTAATGGGGCTTTAGGAAGTGGGAGGTAACCTTGAGCCTAAGGCTGGGCAAAGGAAAAGGCTAGCTCAGGGGCCTTAAGGGCTGGGTGTAAGAAGGAAGTAACCTTGAGACTGGGCATAGGTAGGGGATAAACCATGGAGCTGGGGTAAAGAGGGGATAACTTTTGGTATAGATAAGGTGTAAGAGTTAGGTAGAGGGTGGCCCTTGTCTGGATAGAGAGGGAAGTAATCTTGTGACCTTAGGGCTTGGCAGAGTGGGAGTACCTTGTGGAGGGCTGAGTGTAGGGGTTAGTAACCTTGTGGCCTGTGAGCTGGCTAGAGGAGAGGGCTAACCTTAGGCAGGATGAGGCCTTCTAAGCCCTAAAGTGCAGTCTTTCAAGGTCTTGTTGAAAGACCAATTAAACACACCTCCATTTTGGATTTCACAAGGTTTTCTAAAAAAAAAAAAAAAAAAAAATGAATTTCTTTTTTTTTTTAAATTTAGTAAAGATTTATCTTGGCTCTTAGAAGCCTTACTTCAACACCAGTCAATTCCCTAACTTTGTGCTTTAGTTATTAGCAAGAATCCATGCCAGTTCTACACAGAGAAAAACAGATTACCAATTACAAAGAATACTGAAGAATGGTATTGGCTGGAGAATTGGTGCTAATAACAAAATCAACATGAAAAGGAGTTAAAGATTTAAAAAAAAAAAAAAACTTCAATTCTGTTCATCCATAGAAAGAAATGTTAAACATTAAAAACACAAATCAACTTTCACTTTCACTTCAGTTGTTATTGAGAAAAGACTTCATCTTTTTATCCAGTTTGTTTTCTTGAATAAAGAGAGCCTGAAAAGTTCTTGCTCTAACCAAGATCTGAAAGAGTGAAAAAAAACAAAACAATGTGTCAAGTACAGTGGTATCTTGACTTGTAAGTTTAATTTGTTTTGCCCTTAACTCAATTTCCTTGTATATCAAATCAATTTTCCCCATTGAAATGAACTGAAATACCATTAATCCTCATTCCAGACCCCATCAAATACCCTAATTTTTTAAAAATAAGATAAATAGCATTGTATTGTAAAAAAAACATAATAAAATAGAATGTATGGGTTTGTTTGTTTTATGGCGTTTCAACCCTTTGTGGGTCATTTAATGCTAAAACAAGTCATTTTGATAAAAGTTTCTGTTTCAAGTTCTTAATACCTTCAAATTGGTATAAATAATTTTCATTAACGTCATCTGGTTTGGTTTGTTTGTTTTACGGCATCTCAACCCATTTTGGGTCATTTAATGCTGAAACAAGTTAGTTTGATAAAAGTTTCTATGTTTCAAGTTCTTAATATCTTCAAATTGGTATAAATAATTTTCATTAACTTCATTTTGTTTGGTTGAGTTTGTTTAATGGTATAATAACCCTGTGGGTTATTTAATGCCAAAAAACTGTTACAGTGTGAGATAAAAGTTGGTACTCAAGTTTCTGTTACAGGTGTATTTTTGTAGATGTATTTTGTGGGTGTATTTTATATCTGATTCATAATTTTGAATATATTTTTATTTCTCTCAAAAAGGGATAAAATGTCATCCATTTAGAACGGAATGAATTATGTGCTGCGATATGTTTTAATATTTATTTTTTTTTATAAACAATATTTTTCTTTGTTGTAATAAATTTGGAAACTTAATTGTTTGTTGTAAACTTATTAACATAAGCATATCTGAAGCTCGCTTGTACCTCAAATTTTAGCTCTCAACACAAAGCAAAACTTGTAACTTGAAAAAATCTTAAGTTCGGGTACTCATAACTTAAGGTATCACTGTCTATCAAACCTCAGGATAAATAGGTTTGTTTACTGGCTCTTGGTTGGGCACAGAACTTTTCATCATTTCTTCTACAATTTTTATTAAAGCAGATTATCACAGGAATTCATGGGTAATAAACTAAAGTTTTCTTCCCCTAAGAGGATTGGATTGAGAATGAATTAAAGATTATATTAAAAGAGTTTTATAATTGAGGTGTGGAGAGTACAATGGTTATTGACAAGGTTCCGTGTTGCGCTCCACCTCAGTAAAAAAAAAAAAATCTCCTTGATCTAGCGTAATGAAAAAGGGATAGACTCCTTCTGTATCCAGCTGATACTGACAATAAGCCACTCTGCCATCTTTACTATAATTTGCTTTTTTCCCGATATAAGGTGTGTGCCAGATGGCCACTTGTACTTATAGACTCGCCAAGAATTATGTGACCAACCTATTGGCCAATCACTGGCAGTGCTCTGCTGCTGATATTGTTATTTATACTGGCTGTTCTGGTCATACCTACTCATAGCTACTTGGATCTTCGTGGATGACGGAACATAGGATTATATTACAGGACTTACTCACTTACCAAAGGATTCTATATCACAGGACTTATTCACTTACCAAAGGATTCTATAACTCAGGACTTACTTATTTACTTTAGGTTCTTTACAACTGGCCAACGATGGTGGCCCGATACTTAACAGAGGCGTGTAGGGTGCAATGGTTATTATCAAAGAATGGTACCTTATGTTGTGTAATTGTTAGCAAGCTAGTTTAGCAGACCTTTGTTAATGAGTTTGATTCTCACTGAGGACTCATAATTCTGGCCTTGTGTCACAACTAAGCTAAGCTTAGTAAATAACTAATAACTATCAAAGAAATCGAACACGACTCGAAGATACTCATCTCCTTTAATGAAGGAATTACTATTAGTTGGTTTAAAAGATAAAGAAGTAATCAAATATGGACAAAAAAGAGATCCAATCTTTATGTATATTTAAAATTAATAACGTTTGTTCTTTGAAGAATTACTTATATCTGTTAAGATATTTTAAACCCATTTAAACCTGAAAACCCAGGAAATAAAGGTGTTCACTACTAGAATAGGCTCAGTCCTAATTAGTGATCATCCTCCACACATTAATCATTTGTTGTGTTTTTTTTAATGTAATGTGTGAAAATAAACATATTTCTTTCTTTCTTTCTTTTTCTTAAAAAAACTTTGAAGATATCCCTTAAATCACTTTCACAATTTGATGACAGAAATAATTTTCAAGAGTTCAAGTTGATCAGGAAGAAAAATAAATAAATAAATAAATAGATAAATAAATAGATAAATAATAATAAATAAAATAAATGAAAATAATACACATTTTTATTCTTAGTTAAATAATGCGAGTTGGGTAAAAAATATGGAAATGAATCCGACAATTTATAGAAATTAAAAAAAAACAAAGTGTTTCTTTTCTTTTTCCTATTACTTCTAATATTCTCAAACGTTCAGAAAATTAATATTTTTCTCATCTTTTAAACAATGGTGGATGGAAGAAATATTTTCACCATCTCCTCATGTGCCAATCACGGCTCGACTTTCGTCTCACGTGTGCCAATCGCGTCCAGACTTTCGTCTCACCGTGTGCCAATCGCGCCTAGACTTTCGTCTCACCGTGTGCCAATCACGTCTAGACTTTCGTTCGCGCGCGTGCCAATCACGTCTAGACTTTGTCTCCGCGCGTGCCAATCACGTCTAGACTTTCGTCTCCGCGCGTGCCAATCACGTCTAGACTTTCGTCTCCGCGCGTGCCAATCACGTCTAGACTTTCGTGTCCGCGCGTGCCAATCACGTCTAGACTTTCGTCTCAGTGCGTGCCAATCACGTCTAGAATTTTTAAAACAAACACTGATCAATAAACAGTTATGAACCTATCATCTTTCTGATCACTTTATTGTTTTTTCATTTTTTAGACTGACAGAAGTGTACCAATCATGTCTTGAATTTTCAAAACAAACGATCAATAAACGGTTATGACCCTTTTTCTCCATACACAGTTCCAACTCTAGTCATCTACAGACATCCATCATTGTTTGAACAAAAATTTATTTTTCTTTCCTATTATATTGTCTTGAGGAAGGTTTTACATAAACCGAAACGTTTAAGCATAGACCTTTTTTTTTTTAGAACACTTTGTTTTTCTAATTTCTATATAATGAGAGTTGCAAAAGTATGAAACATATTTTTGTGGCCAGGTTTAATTTTGCATTGATTGGCAATTGCTTTAAAAGAAAAAGAAAAAATTTTTTAAAAAACAAAAAAACAAGCAACAACCCTCTTTATCTCATTCTCAATAGCATCAATTTCTTGGTGCTCAATAAAGAAAAAAAAAAAAATTAAATATTTATATTCTCCATTCAAAATTTCAGTTTCAATCATCTGCTACATTTTTTTTTTTACTTTCTAATTAAATCCCAGAAATACATCTTAAAATTGCTAAAATTCACCAGAGGCCATATTTCTTTAGTTTTTCTCTCTCTCCATCCACTAACATGCTGGATCATAGTAGTGACAGATATTTTTTGGGATTTCAATGTAATAGTTCATTTTTTTTAAAATATATATATATATTATATATATATATATATATTGGAGGGGGGGCTTAAGGGGTGGGGGGCTTAAAGGGTTAGGGTTAGTAAAAATAATCTTGATACTTTTTTGACACAGCTTATATATATATATATATATATATAATTTTTTTATGTTAGGATAACAATTACAATGCGTATAAAATAAAATGATGTTCAGTCTTATCGATTTCAAAGTAACTTTATCATCAGAGACATTTTCAGAAATGGACCATTCTTGTGTCGTATTTTTTTTGTACGTTATAAACACGTCTCGTAGTTTTTTTTTATATCACCTCACGTAGGGTCGTGATTGCCATTGTTCAATCAATTTCAATTTCTTCTCTTGAATGAAATATTCCTTTTCATATGCAAACAATTTTATCATAACATTCCTTTGCTTAAACATAGGCTGGCTCAAGGTAGTGGGGGGGATTTTTTTTTATCATACTATCGTTTGGACATATCTCTTAGTCTTAACCCTCATCACTCTGCATACATACATACATACATACATACATACTTTTCAAAATCATACCCAGCTAGTGAAATAATTCTAAAAAATGTTTTAAAGGAAAGGTGTTATCAAAAGTTCACAGGCCCTTCCTAGGCCCCCCAGGCACCCCATGGCCCAGACTGATGTATTGGCTGAACAACTCACCGTTCACACTCACTCTGCAAGTTGATCAATAATTAATTTTTCGAGATATGGATTAAAAAAGACGGATTAAGTAATCAGAGGATTAACATGTCAAAATGATAAGGATTCCGTACATGGATTTGTTGAGATACTAGTAAATCCTTTTCTTTTTTTTTTTTTCCTTTCATAAATTAAAATTCAACTTCCTAACATCTCAAATACATCAGATAATGATTACTATAGATTTTTATTCTATACTTTTGAATTTTATTTGGATTATCTGCCCTTTGATCAGATCTTTTTTCCCCCCCAGAGTTTTTGAAGATAGAAAAACTATCTAGTTCACAAAAGAATTGTCTCCTAAGTTCATAGAAAGATGTTGGTTGGTCATTTTTATTTGTTTTGTTTTGTTTTGTTTTACAGCATATCAACCCTTTTCGGGTCATTTATGGCCGAATCAAGTCATTTTTATATTAGCTTGTTACAGTAACTGCTGTTATTTAAATAGTCCCCCATCTAAGTATTAAACAGAAATCCTTGCTGCTTAAACTTCTGTGATCTAGTGGGAAATTTGTGCTTTCAACATGCCTAGGCCATAAGCAAAAGTGTTGGTTTTCAACGTTTTTTCCAAAAACATTATATTAAGAAAAAAAATTCAGTTTTATAATCTTACATTCTCGAGGCATTTGTCTTATTAATCTGTTTTTGTTTTGTGTGTTATAGGGTCATGTGATGGGATTTGAATGAGAGAGGTTTAGGAGTTTGTGTAGTGTTGTTTTGACAGCAACCACTTGGAGTTCAGTATCAATGGCGATTTAGTGTTTGGTGTTAGGGTTATTCAAGATTGAGACACCTTCAGAGGTTCTGTGTTCATCTTTGTGTGTATATAACTGTATTGTCTGTACTTTCTTAATGGTGGTTGGCTTTGATATGGTTTTCTTGTAAATTGTCATTAATTAACAGGTTTGGTAGGATTTTAGACCAGACCAGAGGTTCCCTAGTCTTGGGAACCCTGATAAAACTAGAAAAATAAAATTTAAATAAATTATATATAAGAACATAAGGGATCTATTTTCAGATCTAATGGGGCTCCTTTGAATTAATTTAGAATAATTTAGGGTGTTAGTTTGGTATGCGATCTATGTACCAACACAATCTACAAAAGCACATTTATCTTAGCATAAAATCTAATTGTATATATATTACAATGGTATATACAGGAATAACCTACTCAAGTTTTACCATAAGGATCTTAATCCACTGAATTAATCAAGATATTGATTAATTGCAGTTAACTGCACGAGTGTATTTTTGTGGTTATTTTGTGTGTGCGTGTTTATATATATATATTATATTGTTTATCCTGATTAGGATTCATATAAAAGGTAGATCACATACCTAAGTAATTTCATCACACATAGATCCCATACCAAATTTGGACCCAATATAGAGTATTTGGGCCCCTCTGTGGAAATGTGTCTTAAATACAATGGGACCCTTTGAAGGGGTTCCATTTAGATTTTGATACATCTTTTTATATACATATAATACAGAGATGTTCATAGTGTAATGGTATCATAATATGAATGGACATGGTGACCAGAGTTCAATCCTGAACAAGGCTCTTTGGATTTTCATATAACACTAATATCTGTGGGAAAGTATGCTTCTAACTATTCTCTCTCCAGTTATGGATAAATAGTTGGGCAGACTAGGCTTTTTAGTCTTGGGTATGGCATCCGGTCTAGGAGAAGGAAAACTCTTAATTCAAATCTGTTAAACTCCACTTAAAAATTGACCTTGTGTGCATCCTGCTTATGTGGAGGGGTTGGGTAAATACATTTATGTAGCTTTTTTAGTTTTAGTTTTTTTAGTTCATTGAACACAGACATGTAACGAGTTTAAAATTATTCTGTATCATACAAATTAGACATAAATAGTGCAAAACAAGAAAAAAAAGGGAGAGAAAAACATGTAATGAAGGGGCCTAAAATTCTATTATCCCAGGGGTCACTTAAGTTCTAAATCCTGCTCTTGTGACAACGTATTTCTTATGTCTACAGGGTTTGCAGGATGTTGTTTTTGGGACAGCATTCATCCTGGTTTGGTTGAGCCGGCTCCATCTGGCAAATTCACCGTATCCCAAATGAACGAGATAGTGAATTCATAAAAAGAGTAACAAGGAAATAGGAAATTCCCATGCAGTCCCTAAACCCTGCATGCATATCCTGGTCAGGGGAAAAAGATGCCCGTGTTTGCCGCAAATTTTCCACGACACAGTGATAAGTACGTCAAAAGCCATTGATTCCCGATGATAATAGAGACGCCCTTTGGATTTTCATCAGAGCCCTTTAGCCGGGTTGTGGCCCTAATACAACTGGATGACAGACCAATCCACCTTGGGAGGCCCTCCCAGGAACCTGAGTTCCAGACAGCATAGCTCTGCTACTACCACATTGAGGAGGGTTTGGGTTGGCATTTACCCTAGGTCAGTTGAGCCAGCTCCACCCAACGAATTCACCATATTCCAAATGAACAAGATAGTGAATTCATAAAAAGAGTAACAAGGGAATAGGATATTCACAAGTGGTCCCCAAACGCTGCATACATATCCTGGTCAGGGGAAGGAGAAGGGTTTGGACTTTAGGGTTAGCAGGATAGTGAAGAAAGGTGAATTTTTCCTGGTCTTTTTAAAAATCCTACCATAACCTGTAGATAATTTGGCGGTAAAGTAAATGATTTTATATGTTAAAAAAAAAAAGGACCATATGACCTTTAGGCACCCCTTTTGCCATCTTTATTCATAAGGACATTTTTTCATTTACACCGTCAAAATCCGGTTGTTTGTTAGGGGTTCGGGTTAGTTTTATAATTTAAAAAAAAAATAAAAATCTAAAAATCTTCTGTTAACAAACAACAGGATTTTGACGGTATAAAGGAAAAAATGTCCTTATGAATCGAGATCACAAAAGGGGTGCCTAAAGGTCATATGGTCCAAAAAAAAAAAAAAAATGTCCTTATGAAACGAGATCGCAAAAAGGGTGCCTAAAGGTCATATGGTAAAAAAAAAACCCTCAAAAGACTCTGGTGTCAAAGAAACTGCTCCAAGGGAGATAATTGGAATAAAATCTAATAACACTGTAATATAAATGCAACAATCAAGTACTTCCGGTTATGATTTTTGTGACCTAAGCAAATATTTATGAAGAAGATCATGTGACTTGTCATTATGTATTGCAGATTGAAAACATTAAAATAAGGCAATTCAAAAATGATGAAGAAAGAAATGAGCTAAACCACATTTGAGGAATGAGGAGGAATCACAAATGCCAAATGATTGATACAATAATAATAATAATATCATTCGTTCTATTAGATCAAATTGACACTTTTGTAGCTATATATATAATATATATATATATATATAAATAAAATGGTCAATATACACCCACACAATGATCTATATATATATATATATATATATATATATATATATATATAATGATCAAGATATACACACATATATAATGATCAATATATATATACTCATACATACATAATGATGAAAATATTATATATATATATATATATATATTATATATGAATAATGATCAATATATATACATACACATTGTGATCAATATATACACACACATGCATACATTATAATCAATATATACACACACATGCATACATTATGATCAATATATATATAAATGCATGCATACATTATGATCAATATACATATAGACGCGCATACATACATTATGATCAATATACATATAGACGCGCATACATTATGATTGATATATATATATAAGCACATACATTATGATCAATATACATATATACGCACATACATTATGATCATATATATATATACATACATACATTAGGATCAATATATATATATACATACATACATTATGATCAATATATATATATACATACATACATTATGATCAATATATATATATATACATACATACATAGGATATTACATACATTAGGATCATTAACATATACATATACATATATACATATATACATACATTAGGATCAATATACATATATACATACATACATTAGGATCAATATACATATATACATACATACATTAGGATCAATATACATATATACATACATACATTAGGATCAATATACATATATACATACATACATTAGGATCAATATACATATATACATATATATATATATATATATATATATATATGTATATATATATACGCACATACATTATGATCAATATATACACATGTATGCATACATTAAATACACACACATATATGAATACACACTAAAATGCACATATTGGATCAGGCTTGTTTTGTGTGTGTGTATATATATATATATTTTTTTATTTTTTTAACCTAATTGAAAAAAAAAAATTCACTGATACAAAAATAACAAATTCTAATCTTAAAAGAAAATACTGTTGGCATTAGCAATCATTCCTCTTAATAGAAAATGAAAATTATATTAAATACGTTTGCAGAGTCAAATCCATTTAACTTTGATATATAAACAAACTTGAAAAAAATCAACAAATTTTTTTTCACAGATTATATATTTTTAAAGAAATTTTCAAAAAAAAAAATAAATAAAAAATGAATAAATAAATGAAAAAAAATAATAAAATGTTCATGAGATCAAAAAAACTGTCCAAAGAACAGAAAGAAAAAAAATGTAGCTTTTCTTCAGTATGACTTATGGTAAACATCACAATAACCCAACATCTCAGAAGATAACTGAGAAGACACACATGTTAATTAGGATTACAATGTAACTTTTTCTTTTTTTTTTTCAAAAGAAAAACCATTTGAGTCAAAAAAAAAAAAAAAAAAAAAAAAAAAAAAGTAGCTTTTCTTCAGAACAATTTATGGCATCACATAACCTGATATTTCAGTAACAACTGAGAAAACAGACATGTCAGGATTAAAGTGTGACTTTTTTTTTTTTAAAGAAAAAAACATTTTAGTTAAAAAAAAGAAAAAAAGAAGAAAAGAATGTAGCTTTTTCTTCAGAACAATTTATGGTAAACATCACAATAACCCAACATCTCAGTAACTGAAAGGCAGATATGTCTGTTAGGATTGTGACTTTTAAAAATTTTTTTTAAGAAAAAACATTTAAAAAAAAAAAAAAAGATTTAGCTTTTCATCAGTACAATTTTATGGGAAACATAATCCCGATCAGGATTATGGCATCACATATAAACTGATATTTCAGTAACAACTGAAAAGATATATGTGACTTTTTTTCTTTAAGAAATCATTTCAATTAAAAAACCCAAAAAACAAAAGTAGCTTTTCTTCAGTAAAACTTTGCAACATACATGACCCAACATTCCAGTTATAACTGAAATATGTTAGGTCAGGATTACAATGTGACTTTTTTTTATTTTTAAAGAAAAAACATTTCAATTAAACTAAAAAAAAAAAAATACATAGCTTTTTTCTTCAGTACAATTTATGGCAAACATCACATGACCCAACATCTCAGTACAACTGCAAAGACTTATATGTCAGTCAGGATTAAAATGTGACTTTTTGTTCCCATTTTTTTTTTTTTTTTTTTTCGCGTAAAATAAAACCCATTTTCCGTAAAGAGAAAAAAAAAAAAAAAAGGGAAAAGTCACTTTTAAATCCTGACTGACATATAAGTCTTTGCAGTGTTACTGAAGATGTTTTGGGTCATGTGATGTTTGCCATACAATTGTACTAAGAAAGCTATGTATTTTTTTTTTTTTTTAGTTAATTGAAATGTTTTTTTTCTTAAAAATAAAAAAGTCACATTGTAATCCTGACTACATATTTCATTAACTGATGTTGGGTCATGTGATGTTGGCCATAAGTTTACTGAAGAAAAGCTACTTTTTTGTTTTTTGGGTTTTTTATTGAAATGATTTTTTAAAAGAAAAAAGTCACATATATTCTTTTCAGTTGTTACTGAAATATCAGTTTATATGTGATGCCATAATCCTGATCGGATTATGTTGCCATAAATTGTACTGATGAAAAGGCTAATCTTTTTTTTTTTTAATTAAAGTTTTTCTTAAAAAAAATTTAAAAGTCACAATCCTAACAGACATATCTGCCTTTTCAGTTACTGAGATGTTGGTTATTGTGATGTACATAAATTTGTTCTGAGAAAAGCTACATTCTTTTTCTTCTTTTTTTCTTTTTAACTAAATGTTTTTCTTTAAAAAAAAAAGTCACACTTTAATCCTGACATGTCTGTTCTCAGTTGTTACTGAATATCAGGTTATGTGATGGCCATAGGTAATTGTTCTGAAGAAAAGCTACGTACTTTTTTTTTTTTTTTTTTTTTTTTTTTTTTGACTCAAATGGTTTTTTCTTTGAAAAAAAAGAAAAGTTACTTGTTAATCCTAATTAACCATGTGTGTCTTCTCAGTTATCTCTGAGATGTTGGGTATTGTGGAATGTTTACATAC
>CM042180.1:5934446-6009243 GCA_023376005.1 Doryteuthis pealeii
CCGTTAAAAAAACTGCCTAAAATCAGCTCTATATATAATGGGAATGTGAAACATTGGCAGCCGATGTTATTAAGCCTTCATCACATAAATTAAAACAAATAATATCTTAAGAAATCAATTCTGTCGAATGAAAGCATGAAACAAGTCGTAATGCAAGGATCTGGAACGAATGATTTTAATGTTTGTATACGGGTGTGACAGAAAGAATTTGGTATTTCCTAGTGTAGTAACATGATATTACAGGATGACCAGAAAAACAGACCCAAATTATTTACTTTATTTTCCCAAAAACTAACCCTAAACCCTACCCTACCCTAGTGAGCATAACATGATATTACAGAGGTGACCAGAAAAAAAAACAGAACCCAACATTATTTATTTATTTTCCATTAAACTAACCCTAAACCCTAACCCACCCTAGTGAGTTAAACATGATTAATACAGGGTGACCAGAAAAAACCAGAACCCAAATTATATTTATGTTTCCATAAACTACCCTAAACCCAACCCTACCCTAGTGCAGGTAATATGATATTACAGGTAGACCAGAAAAACAAGAACCCACAAATTTGTAATAAAACTGTTAATTTTAATTTTATTTTTTTTAAAAGTTTAAACGGGTTGGGGTTTAGGGTTAGTTTAATGGGAAAATAAATAAATAATTTATCAGTCAAGAGTGGTCCCCTTTGATCATTGTTAGTCAAGCTAGGAAATTACCAGAAATAATTTTAATTTCCATTATAAAAAAATATTGTATAGATAATGACACTTTCACAATAATACAGTTTTTTTGAAGAGAAAGTGATTAAAGTTTATTATTAAGGTTATCGGCAGCACAAGTGTTTCTATGGTCCCAGTCAGGGGTGCCAAAACTATAACTTCTGTTTATACAACCTCCACTGCACACCATTAAAATTGCGTGTTTGAATTTTATGTTGAGTTCATTGTTCGACCAAATGTTAAACAATTCTCTTTAATTCTATTGACAAGAAAACACACACACACACACCACATTATTATATATTACATGCACCACACACACAAACATATATATATATAAACACACACACACACACCACACACACAAACATACATATATATATATAATTATATATATATAAATAAATCCTAATGAGTCAGATATACCTACTAACAGTTTCGCTTAGTAGTCATCAGGACAAGGAATCTTGCTCTGGTGAACTACTAAGCGAAACTGTAGTAGGTTATCTGAGTCATTTAGCGTTTATCTTATTATTTTTTGCCTCTACTTAGGTATTGAGCACTTTTTACTTTTTAGCTTTAGATAAATCCTAGCGTTTATATATAATTATATATATATTATATTTTTTTTTTTTTTTTTTTTTTTTCTTATGGCCAAGTGTTATAGTATTAATCGGAATATTTTCAGTTAGGTACAACCCTCTTGGTATTTTTTCTTTTTTTTTCATTTTTTTTCCCTCAGGTGTGGTTTGGTAGTTAATTTTATTTTACTATCAAACTATTGCCAAGGTTTTTCTTACCGCAAGGGTTTACCAATAAGTTTAGTGTATTCCTTATATATATATATATTATATATATATACTATATATATATATATATATATATATATCAGTCATCTAACGACAACCAGTTTTTTCAAAGTTTACTTTTTCATCAGTGCGGCTCGACTTTTAAAGTACCTCAGCCGGGATCGAAACCCGACAGAATATTTCGTCTGCCGAATTCCTTACCCTAGCAGCTATCAGCGTCTGTTAAGTCTAGGGTGAACAATTAATTGCCTACTACTTTACAGTGTATGTTTTTACAAATCACAGAGAGAACTCTAATCTGTAAAGACATACAGGAACGCTAATGCCCAATTAGTATATATTTTACTATCAACACTATTTGCCAGGTTTTTTCTTACCATAAGGCGTTACCAAAAGTTGGTGTAATAATATATATACTAATATAATATATTATATATATATAGGGCAGGGTTACGCTCAGTCACGTAGACGTCGGCTAGAAACCACAAGGCTTTCCATGTTCAATACTGGCCCTCACCAACTCAGCGTATAGCTAGCACGGGGAATCTGTGCGGTAAAAGTAAGGAGCTGATGGTAGGTGTGGCCGCTTCCACCTCAGATGCAAGAACAATCTCCTTGTCTACACATGTGTAAAGGGGATAGACTCCCTCGCCTGATTGGGCTGATACCGACTTTTAGGCCAATCCGAAGACTTTACTTTTACTTTTATTATATAGATTATATATATACACACACATATACATACACACGCACTGAATTTATCCAAATTTTAACTTGAAAAGTATATATGGTGATTAATTGACAAATTATAAAAATATATTTTTGACGCTTTTGATGTATCAAAAACAAAGATATTTTATTCTTTCCCATTCCTGTTAGATTAAGGGTCTCGACCTATAAGCCTTGAAGGCCACAAAGCATAACTTAGAATGACCTGGAACTGTATATTAAAAAGATCAGAAAATTAAACCCAGCTGAATCCACTGGAAAGGCAATGCCAAACGCACCTTGAGATCATTCTTGCCAGACATCCTTGAATCTGCAGCTGGGGGCGACCAAATCTGTCTTTACAGACGTAAGTCTCCATATCTGTTTGGCCTCCTGCTAGGCCTTAAGCAAGAGTGTTTGTTTCCAGTGGAAATGATCCTTGGTAAAGAGTCCCTATAATGAATCCTTTGCGTTCTTCTGATAAAGAGTTCCTCAGTTCCTTTGTCAATTGATCGTAAGTTCCTCCTCAATTGATTGCAAGTGGAACTAGTGGGCAATTGTCAGGTGCTTTAAGTAGTGTATGAGCCACACAGTTATGCTACGTGATTGCGCTGGAGGAATAAACCATGTGACTTTGGCTAGTCTATAAATCCATGGTTGCGGGAATTAGAGCACACCTTATATTGGCAAAATATTCCAACACACTTATTTATTGAGACATACTATAAATACCTAATAATATCCGTTTTAGAAGAAAATTAACTTTCACTAAATAATTCAGCGGTATATATTTAGGCCGATACTATATAACTAAATTTGAATTAAATTGACTCTGCTGTCTATAAATCCAGCGTAGGGAATTAGAGCACACCTTATATTGCAAAATACCCAACAACTTATTTATGGGTATACTATAATACCTAATTAATATCCGTTTTGTTGTATTAATGTTCTGCTTTGAAATAATAAAATCCCAGAATCTTTAGAAGAAAATTAACTTTTTACTTAAAAATTCTTAACGGCTACTATTATGGGTGATACCTATAATACCAAATAATATTTTCATTTTGATCATACAATGTTTCGCTACCAAATGATAGAATCCCAGTATTTTGGTTAGAAGAAAATTTAACTTTTCACTGAAAATCTTGGCAGTTGTACTTATTTATGGCGATTACTATAATACCTAATTTGATATTGAATTGACCCTGCCTTGATATACGCCACATAAATAAAGGTGCACATCAAGCAATTGTAATTTGCAATAATAAACTTAAGAAAAAAAAACTGTATCGGTGGAGTGTCAATCTCTTGAAAGTTCTATTTCTTTATGAACACCCAGTACGTATCAACATCATCAGCAGCAGCCTATTTTGAGTCCACGCTGCTGCTGTGTTTGACAGAAAAGGCCTTTCTTAATTCCCTTTTTCCGTGACAATTTCGGTTGTCGCTAATATCTGCCAAACTTTTACTATCTCATCTCTTATATCCAGTAACATCTTTTCTACATGTACTTGTTATTCCTTTGGCACCATTCTATTCAACTTTTATATGTTATCTTCCTATCTAGCTATGTTCTCCCTAGCTACTTCTTTGATATTTTAAAAAAATGACACAGAGCTGACCATGGTAAGAAATATCAAAGAAGTAGCTAGGAGACCATAGCTAGATAGGAAGATAACAGTATAAAAAAGGTTGATAGAATGGTGCCCAAGGAATAACAAGTACAGTAGAAAAAGATGTTACTGGATATAAGAGATGAGATAGTAAAGTTTGGCAGATATTAGGACAACCGAAATTGTCACGGAAGGAATTAAGAAAGGCCTTTTGTCCAACAACAGCAGCAGCGGTGGACTCAAAATGGCTGCTGCTGATGATGATACGTACTGGGTGTTCATAAAAGAAATAGACACTTTCAAGAGATTGACACTCACGATACAGTTTTTTTTTCTTAAAGTTTATTATTGCAAATTACAATTGCTTGATGTGCACCTTTATTTATGTGGCGTATATCAAGGCAGGAGTCAATTCAATTCAAATTTAGGTATTATAGTATCGGCCATAAATAAGTACACTGCCAAGAATTATTCAGTGAAAAGTTAATTTTCTTCTAAACCAAAAATACTGGGATTCTATCATTTGTAGCGAAACATTGTATGATCAAAATGAATATTATTTGGTATTATAGTATCACCCATAAATAAGTACGCCGTTAAGAATTTTTTAGTAAAAAGTTAATTTTCTTCTAAAGATTCTGGGATTTTATTATTTCAAACAGAACATTATACAACAAAAACGGATATTATTAGGTATTATAGTATAGCCCATAAATAAGTTGTTGGGATATTTTGCAATATAAGGTGTGCTCTAATTCCCCACCTGGATTTATAGACAGCAGGAGTCAATTTAATTTCAAATTTAGTTATTATAGTATCGGCCATAAATAATAATACCGCTAAGAATTATTTAGTGAAAAGTTAATTTTCTTCTAAAAACGGATATTATTAGGTATTATAGTATAGCTCATAAATAAGTTGTTGGAATATTTTGCAATATAAGGTGTGCTCTAATTCCCCACCTGGATTTATAGACTAGCCAAAGTCACATGGTTTATTCCTCCAGCCAATCACTAGCCATACTGTGTGGCTCATACACTACTTAAACACTGACACTTGCCACAGTTCACTTGCAATCATTGAGGAGGAACTTACGATCATTGACAAAGGAACTGAGGACTCTTTATCAGAAGAACCAAAGGATTCATTATCAGAGGACTCTTTACCAAGGATCCATTTCCACTGGACAAACACTCTTGCTTAAGGCCTACAGGATGGCCAAACAGATATGGAGAGCTTACGTCTGGTAAAAGACAGATTGGTCGCCCCCAGCTGCGATTCAAGGATGTCTGCAAGAATGATCTCAGGTGCTTTGGCATTGCCCTTTCCAGTGAATTCAGCTGGGGTTTAATTTTCTGTCCTTTTAATATCACAGTTCCAGGTCATTCTAAGTTATGCTTTGTGGCCTTCAAGCTTATAGGGTCGAGACCCTTAATCTAACAGGAATGGGAAAGATAAAATATTTTGTTTTTGATACATCAACGTCAAAATATATTTTTATAATTTGTCAATTAATCACCATATAATACTTTTCAAGTTAAAATTTGGATAAATTCATGTGCGTGTGTATGTATATGTGTGTGTATATATATATCTATATATAAAAGTAAAAGTAAAGTCTTCGGGATGGCCTAAAGTCGGTATCAGCCAATCAGCGAGGGAGTCTATCCCCTTTACAATAGTGCTAGACCAAGGAGATTGTTCTTGCATCTGAGGTGGAGCGCCACACCTACCATCAGCTCCTTACTTTACCGCACAGATCCCCGTGCTACTCATACGCTGAGTTGGTGAGGGCCAGTATTGAACATGGAACCTTGTGGTTTCTAGCCGAACGCTCTACTGACTGAGCTAACCCTGCCCTATATATATATATATATATATATATGTATATATATATAATACACCAAACTTATTGGTAAACCCTTATGGTAAGAAAAAACCTGGCAAATAGTTTGATAGTAAAAATATACTATTGGCATTAGCCGTTACCTGTCTGTTTACAGATTAGAGTTCTCTGGTGATTGTAAAAACATACCACTGTAAAGTATGTAGCAATTAATTGTTCACCCTAGACTTACAGACGCTGATAGCTGCTAGGGTAAGGAATTCGCAGACGAAAATTCTGTCGGGTTTCGATCCCGGCTAGAGGTAGCTGTTAAAAAGTCGAGCCGCACTGATGAAAAGTAAACTTTGAAAAACGTGTCTGTAGATGACTGATATATATATATATATATATATATATATATATATATATATATATATATATATATATAGGAAATACACTAAACTTATTGGTAAACCCTTGCGGTAAGAAAAAACCTGGCAAATAGTTTGATAGTAAAAATATACTACCAAACCACACCTGGGGAAAAAAATGAAAAAAAGAAAGACCAAGAGGGTTTGTACTAACTGAAAATAATCGATTAATACTATAACACTTGGCCAAAAGAAAAAAAAAAAAAAAAAAAATATATATATATATATATATATATAAAACCGCTAGGATTATCTAAAGCTAAAAAGTAAAAAGTGCTCAATACCTAAGTAGAGCAAATAATAAAGATAAACCTAATGAGTCAGATAAACCTACTAACAGTTTCGCTTAGTAGTTCACCAGAGCAAGATTCTTGTCCTGATGAGCTACTAAGCGAAACTGTTAGTAGGTATATCTGACTCATTAGGTTTAACTTTATATATATATATATATATATATATGTATGTTTGTGTGTGTGTGTGTGTGTGTGTTTATATATATATATGTTTGTGTGTGTGTGCATGTATATATATATAAATGTGTGTGTGTGTGTGTGTTTTCTTGTCAATAGAATTAAAAGAAATTGTTTAACATTTGGTCGACAATGACTCAACATAAAAATTCAAACACGCATTTTAAATGGTTGCAGTGGAGGTTGTATAACAAGAAAGTTATAGTTTTTGGCAACCTGACTGACCATAGAACACTTGGTGCTGCCGATAACCTTAATAATAAACTTTAATCATTTCTCTTCAAAAACTGTATATTGTGAGTGTCATTATCTTATACATATTTTTTTATAATGAAATTAAAAAATATTTCTGGTAATTTCCTAGTTGACTAACATGATCAAAGGGGAACCACTCTTGACTGATAAATTATTTATTTATTTTCCCATTAAACTAACCCTAAACCCCAACCCCGTTTAAACTTTTAAAAAAATTAAAATTAAAATTAACAGTTTTATTACAAAATTTGTGGGTTCTGTTTTTTCTGGGTCATCCTGTAATATCATATTACTCAACTAGGGTAGGGTTGGGGTTTAGGGTTAGTTTAATGGGAAAATAAATAAATAATTTGGGTTCTGTTTTTTCTGGGTCACCCTGTAATATCATGTTACTCAACTAGGGTAGGGTTAGGGTTTAGGGTTAGTTTAATGGGAAAATAAATAAATAATTTGGGTTCTGTTTTTTCTGGGTCACCCTGTAATATCATGTTACTCAACTAGGGTAGGGTTAGGGTTTAGGGTTAGTTTAATGGGAAAATAAATAAATAATTTGGGTTCTGTTTTTTCTGGGTCATCCTGTAATATCATGTTACTCAACTAGGAAATAACCAAATTTCTTTGTCAACACCCTGTATAACAAAAAACATTAAAATCATTCGTTCCAGATCCTTGCATTACGACCGTGCTTCATTTCGGACAGAATTGAATTATCTTCTTAGATATTATTTGTTTTAATTTATGTGATGAGGCTTAATAACATCGGCCTGCAATGTTTTCACATTCATATATATAGAAGCTGATTTTAAGGCAGTTTTTTAACACTTAATCCAAAAATCATACTCATTTTTTTCTAATTAGATCAAATTTTTAAGATACAAGCTCTTACTTGAAATGTATAGAACAGTATTATAACTATTTATTTATGACAAGTAGAGTCCACAGGCTTTTGAATAAGTGTTATTATTATGTATAACTTGTTGTGAAGTATTCAAGCACATTTTAAAAACCAGACCTGACTAAACACAATGAATAGTATTTTTGAATTCAGCATAAAATCATACTCATTTTTTCTAATCAGATCAAATTTTTAAGATACAAGCTCTTACTTGAAAGGTATAGAATAGTATTATAACTATTTATTTGTTCATGACAAGTAGAGTCCACAGGCTTTTGAAGTATTCAAGCACATCTTAAAAACCAGACCTGACCAAACACAATGAATGTCATTTTTAAATTCAGTATAAAATGGCAATCATATATTACTTGATAAAACTTTTTTTTATTGTTTTTAACACAGACCAGTGTAATTTGTATTATTTGTATTTTTTGGACTATTGTCTTCATCTTTGTTATATACACAACGTTTCGGCCAATGTGCTCTCCTGCCTTCTTCAGGCGTTTCTTGTTGAACTCAAGATTATGACATGAAAGCTCCTGAGTTTAAAGAGAAGGTTTCAGAGTTGACAAGAAACACCTGAAGAAGGCTGGAGAGCACATTGGTTGAAACGTTGTGTATATAAAAATAAAGATGAGGACAACAGTCCAAAAATCTATATAATACATATTTTAGATAGCTTGGAGACCAGAAGTGGTTTGGAGAATTAAACCTCTTGAAATTCTTGATCTAAATATACTTTTGCTGGTAATTTTCACCTTTAGTTGTTAAAAATTCCTAGCAAATAAGGCAATTAGAGTAACCTCCCTTGACTTTCACTTTGAAACAAGCCGGTAACTATTTTGAAAGTCTTCATTTGAAATAAACAAATCTTAGAAACATTTTTGAAAACAATTCAACTGCATGCTTTAACACAAAAATATCATAAGATGTGTTCGTAATAACAATTAAGTTCATTTCAGATAATTTTATGCTAGGAATTTAGCCAACTGTCTTTCACTTTGAAATAAGCCGGTAGCCATTTTGAAAGTCTCCGTGCAAAATACACAAATCTTAGAAACTTTTCGAAAACAATACAACTGCATGCTTTAACACAAAAATATCATAAAATGTGTTCTTAATAACAATTAAGTTAATTTCAGATAATGCGCACAAACAATTTTATGCTAGGAATTTTAACAACTAAAGGTGAAAATTACCCTTTTGCCAACATATTTTTCAACCCTCATCAGGTGTATAAAGTTGAATTACGAGGGCAAGGGGGTTAAAAAGTTCATATGACATTATATTTGCTATTGATGACCTTTATTAAACCAATGGGGTCCAAACACCGCAACACTGATAGAAGAAGTGTATGGACCACAAGGGCAATTATGTTGAAAAATAAACCTTGTTTTGTCACATTCCATGTGAGTATCTTGGTTAGCCTATGAACTTTTCAGTCTACCCTTGTAATTTTAACCAAAATGTTCAATTTCTGAAAATGTCAACACATTTTTTTAATAATATATCAATATCAATTTTATTATTAATCTTATTATTAACCCTTTTGCAGGCAGATCAACATTTTTGTTGTTTTTTGGTAGCTCAATGTAAGACATTTTCCTATTGGCTTATTGTTGACAAATTCAATGTTAATGTAAAGAAACACTGCAAAGAGGCCCCACTGTGGTGTTGGATTGTGTAAAGGAATTTTTGAGATGAGGCTTAATAATTTGTATTATTTGTATTATTCGGACTATTGTCCTCATCTTTATTGTTATCGATACAACATTTAGAGGGCGTTGAAAAGTCCTCAGCACAACCAAGTAGAAACTGACGTTTTTGTTTATTGAAACATTTTTTTTAATATTCAAGAAATGATGTGCCATGTGCACAGAACAGCAGTTTCATGGTTCTAGGTCATTCTCTTCTTGGTCAGTTTGAGAACTTTTCAGCCCCTTCCCCTCATATCTGCTTGTTGATTAATTCAATGTTAATGTATAGAAACATTGCAAAGAGGCCCCACAGTGGTGTAGGATTATATAAAGGTTGTTTTGTAAAATATAATAATTAAAAGGTTGCTCAATGTAAGGTATTTTCCTATTGTATAAAGGTTGTTTTGTAAAATATCATAATTAAAAGGTTGCTCAATGTAAGGTATTTTCCTATTGTATAAAGATTGTTTTGTAAAATATAATAATTAAAAATTAGTGTTTTATTGTTTTCGTGTTATTGTACTTTGACACACAATTGCTGATCAATCTATCATGTTTTTTTTATATATATATATATATATATATATATATATATATATATATAAATTAACTAACTTGTTTGAACATAACCTCTACTTTGCAATTTTTCTGAAAATGATTTGCCCACTCTACAAGGATTTAAAAAAATTATCTGCCTGTGAAAAGGTTAATTATATATATATATATATATATATATATATATATTGATATACTTGTTTGTAACTAGATATCAATCATGTGTGTCACACTTTCATATATATATATTTCATGTTGGCTGCTTTTTCTGATCAAGTCGCAGAGGATAGAAAGAAAGAGAGGGAAAAATATTTTGAATATACTGGGGTGGGGAAGAAGGTAGGAGATAAGGTAGGGGGTAGGGAAAAAGAGGATATAGATTTTTAATATAGACAAAAATAGAAGAATTTATCATTAAATAAATTATTATTTAAGTGTCATTGTTTTTATTTCATTCTCTCCTCCCCATCATGTATATATATATGTGTGTATATATATATATATATATATATATATATATATATATATATATAGTTTGCTATATTTATAAGTGAAGAGTGCTTAATATCATTGATAGAGCATGTATATCTTAGGGTAGCGAAGACTTGAAGTCAATGCCACTTGGTAACCAAGTGCCGTTAACTTCATGTCTTTGTTACCCTAACTTTATATATATATATATATATATATATATATATAATCAAGATGCATCCTAGCTCATTTGAGATGTATCATCAGTGATATTCCTGGGCTCATCAAGTAATATGGGTCTTTCAACATCAAGTCGGGTCTTTTCCCCCCCGAGGTGACCATTTCCTCATTAGCAACAATCCACAGTCTTGCCCTCTGAATCTAAAGGCATTCAATGTTCTTTTTTTCCATGCCCCTCATGATGGTTCTTGTGTACCCCCACCTCTCAGTAGCTCCTTTTATGCCAGGTTTAGTCACAACCCTGCAGAGTGAACACCCTGTAATCTGAAACCAGCCAACTTCTATTGGGCCCATATAAGGCCCACCTGCCAACCCAAGCCCTTACATTGCTCTTTTAGCTCTTGTTATTCAATGAGCTTCTACCCAGACACTTAACTCCCGACTGATCATCAATTTGGTTACATCTAAAAGATGACCATATCTGGGTAGTTTGTGTATATGTACATTACATTCTGAGGTAGGATAGCGTTGGTTGGATTTTATGGCATGTCAACCCTTATTGGGTTATTTCATGCCAAAGAAGTTTTATCTAATACATTCTTCATCGTCTTTCAACATTTTTTCAAACTCAATCTCTTTTCAAACACATTTTTTTTTCAATTTAACCCATAGATGGGACCCTAACAGGTACTACCACTCTGGGTCAGTAGGATAGTGTAAACAGAAACATATTTTCCAACCCTCATCAGGTGTATAAAGTTGAATTACGACGGCAAGGGATTTGAAACGTTCATATGACATATTTACTGTTGATGACCTTTATTGGACCAATGGGGTCCAAGCACTGCAACACTGATAGAAGAAGTGTATGGACCACAAGGGCAATTATGTTGAAAAATAAACATTGTTTAGTCACATTCTATGTGAGTATCTTGGTTAGCCTATGAACTTTTCAGTCTACCCTTGTAAATTTTAACCAAAATGTTCAACTTCAGAAAATGATAGCGTTGGTTGGATTTTACGGCATGTCAACCCTTATTGGGTTATTTCATGCCAAAGAAGTTTTATCTTATTCATTCTTCATCGGCATTCAGCATTTTTTTAAACTCAATCTCTTTTTAAACACCTTTTTTCAAACTCATTTTTTTTCTATTTAACCCATAGATGCGACCCTAACATGTACTACCACTCCGGGTCAGAGTGGACCTGGAAGTACGATACTGTAAACTGACAGTCTCTAAGCATAGACACGTTAACTCAGTGTCGATGCTTAGATATATATGCTCTATCACTGATATTGAGCACTCTTTATTGAAGATTAACCTTGAAATAGTAAATTGCATTATATATCTGAATGAATAAGTGGATTCCTTGGTACAGATATAAATTTATTTCAGTATTTCTTTGCCTCCTCAGTCTGATGTTTATTAATTCGAAGACTTCACACTCAGTCCTACTGGTATGATCTTCCTATTTCATGGATTTTTTTTTCCTGTGGAGGCAAAGAAATGCCAAGATAAATTTATATCTGTACCAAGGTATCCATTTATTTATAATAGTCCGTATATATAAAATATATATATATGCAAATCTTTATACTTTTCGGATTTCTGTTGTAATTCCTCTTTTATTACTTATTCTGTCACGGAATTCTCCTCTGATGAGACGTGACCCCCCCCCAAAAAAAGGGTCCTTTTTTAGTTAGAATATCCTTATATATTTTAATATGCATACGATTTTTAAAGCTATTCTTAAATTTTGTTCGTATTGCAAACTTTTTATAAATCTTTATATTTACATTGAAGAAGGATTCAGACCTTTCCAAAGGTTATTAGCACAAAGTGAAATGCAAATAGCCTTGACAAGGATTTGAACTCTGCTCGTTGGGTCCATTTCCTTATGATGATAATTATTACAGCATCTGTGTGTGTATATATATATATATATATATATATATATATGAAGAAATAGCATATTAGGAAAAATACGATAAAGTGTTAAGAAAAGTTATGGAAAAAAGTATGATGACGCCTCTAAGACCAACAGAGGCAAAATATTAATAAATGTAACTGTCTGTGTTCATTATTCACTTTTTCCCATAACTTTTCCTCACAATATATATATATATATATATGAAAAGCATACATGAATGGATATAGGAGTAGGTAGGTTTCACTTATCTTAAGTGGAGAAAGGATTAAGTATGTCTTTCTTTCTACCCTCTTCTGTGACTCACACAAATGATTTGTAGATAGTTAGGAAGGTACATAGTTACAAACAAGATTAATGTATAAATTCAATGGATACAGCTAATATACAATTATTAAATCTTCATCTTTCAGAGTTTTATCATTTAAAAAAAAAAAAAATTTTTTTTATAAACATCAAATTTTTTCAAAATTTTGTATTTCATGAAAAAAAAGAAAAAAGAAAAAAAAAACTTGGACAATGTAGTTATTTGCTTTCAGAACATTTAGAATACACATGGGTTGTACTGAAAGTAATGCCTGTTTACCATTCTTTACAAAATGTATTGAAATGCGATAGTTTTACCCCCCCCTCCCCCGCGGATGGAGTAATTCTTTGGACATAGCTGACATAAGTGTCTGTTATTTTCAGCTGTGGCGTATCTATGGATATGAAGGGGGTGAGGGGCGGAAAAGAGCAGTCATCAACTCCTCGACCAAATAAGGACATATTGCTAGTCTGCACCATGGACCGCTTTTTGAATAATTTCAAGGTGGGATTACCTCTCTGCAAACGAGAAACTAACCTATATCTGTTATTACATATGTTTCTCGTACATATTTACCAACCCCTCCAAATGAGCAGGATGTGACATAAGGTCAATTTCTTAAGTGGAGTTTAACAGGTGCTTTCCTTCTCCGAGACTTTCTAATAATTTGCATACTGTTATATGGTTTCAAGTATTCTTATCAAATTCTAATAATTTGTACACAATTATGTATTCACCCAACTCTTCTGCATGAGCAAGATGTAACAGAAGGTCAATTTAAAATCTTCCTTCTCCTAGACTGGTTGCCTAAGGTTAAAGAGCCCAGTCTGTCCTACTATTTTACTCATAGCTGGAAGGAGAATGATTAGATTCATATCTTTCCCAAGGGTATTAGCACTATGTGAAATGCAAACAGCCTCGTCCAGGATGTTTCTAGTAGTTAATAACAAAGGCATTAAAACTGAACAAGCATTACTTTCAGGACAACCTGTATGAAGAATTTCTGTCAATGTTTCGGCTGGTACATTCTCCTACCATCATGAGGTGTTTATCACGTTTGATACTTTTAAAAAGACCCATTTCTTTTTTTCTTTTTTAACCCTTTTCAGATGGGATTTTATTTCCAAATTTATATATTATACATTTTTTTCTAGGGTTAATTGATATCATCAGATTTGGTTGTAGGCAAATACACGTTTGGTTGGTCGATCTGAAAAGGGTTAAACTTGTTGCTCGGGTTGGCAGATTGTTCTAGAAGAAAGGCAAAAGTGAACAAGGGGAAATGATTTTCTGTCAATGTTTACTTGAAGTGTTGGGTATAAAATCCACTTGAGGAAGGTAGGGGAGTGCACCAGATTAAAATGGGATTGAAACAACAAAGATGAGGATATTAGTTTGAATGATTCATAGAAGAAGAAATGTTTCATGTGCATTGGATTGTTGTCTTTTTGGGAAAATCTTTTTTCATTGGAATTCTTCCTTTTTTTTAAACATTATTTTATGGAATATCGGAAAAAAGAAAAAAGAAAAAAAAAGTCATTATTTTTCCACAAGTTGTTTAAACAATGGAACTCTTTCTTCTGTTATTGCAATACAGTCAATAATTGGCAGGGGTAACCTTGTGGCCTAAGGACTGAGCATGGTTAACTTTGGGGCCTTAGAGCTGGGTAGAGGAGAGGTGGCCTTAGGGCTGAGTGAAGAGGGTATCCTTGAAGTCTTATGGCTGGATTGGGGCCCTAGGGCTGGGCAGAGGATGGGTAATCTTGGGGCGTTAGAACTGGGTAGATGGAGGGTTAATCTTGGGGCGTTAGAACTGGGCAGATGGAGGGTTAATCTTGGGGCCTTAGGACTTGTGAGGGAGGGGTAACCTTGGAGCCTTAGAGCTGGATGGAGGAGGGGGTAACCTTGGGGCTTTAGGACTGGGCGGAAGAGGGGTGTAACCTTGAGGCCTAAGGGCTGGGCAAAGGAAAAGGCTAGCTCAGGGGCCTTAAGGGCTGGGTGTAAGAAGGAAGAAACCTTGAGGCTGGGCATAGAGTAGGGGGATAACCATGGAGCTGGGTAAAGGGAGGATAACTCGGTATAGAGAAGGTGTAAGAGTTAGGTAGAGGGTGGCCCTTGGTCTGGGTAGAGAGGGGAAGTAATCTTGTGACCTTAGGGCTTGGCAGAGTGGGGAGTAACCTTGTGGCCTGAGGGCTGAGTGTAGGGGTTAGTAACCTTGTGGCCTGAGGGCTGGCTAGAGGAGAGGGCTAACCTTAGGGCAGGATGAGGCCTTCTAAGCCCTAAAGTGCAGTCTTTCAAGGTCTTGTTGAAAGACCAATTAAAATCACACACCTTCACTTTGGAATCTGATTTCACAAGGTTTTCTTTAAAAAAAAAAAAAAAAAAAATGAATTTCTTTTTTTAAAAAAATTTAGTAAAGATTTATCTTGGCTCTTAGAAGCCTTACTTCAACACCAGTCAATTCCCCAACTTTGTGCTTTAGTTATTAGCAAGAATCCATGCCAGTTCTACACAGAGAAAAACAGATAACGTACCAATTACAAAGAATACTGAAGAATGGTATTGGCTGGAGAATTGGCGCTAATAACAAAATCAACATGAAAAGGAGTTAAAGATTAAAAAAAAACAAAAAAACTTCAATTCTGTTCATCCATAGAAAGAAATATTAAACATTAAAAACACAAATCAACTTTCACTTTCTCTTCAGTTGTTATTGAGAAAAGACTTCATCTTTTTATCCAGTTTGTTTTCTTGAATAAAGAGAGCCTGAAAAGTTATTGTCCTAACCAAGATCTGAAAGAGTGAAAAAAAAACAAAAAACAATGTGTCAAGTACAGTGGTATCTTGACTTGTAAGTTTAATTTGTTCTGCCCTTAACTCAATTTCCTTGTATATCAAATCAATTTTCCCCATTGAAATAAATTGAAATAACATTCATCCTCATTCCAGACCCCATCAAATACCCTAATTTTTTAAAAATAAGATAAATAGCATTGTATTGTAAAAAAACGTAATAAAATAGAATGTATTGGTTTGTTTGTTTTATGGCGTATCAACCCTTTGTGGGTCATTTAATGCTAAAACAAGTCATTTTGATAAAAGTTTCTGTTTCAAGTTCTTAATACCTTCAAATTGGTATAAATAATTTTCATTAATGTCATCTGGTTTGGTTTGTTTGTTTTACGGCATCTCAACCCATTTTGGGTCATTTAATGCTGAAACAAGTTAGTTTGATAAAAGTTTCTATGTTTCAAGTTCTTAATATCTTCAAATTGGTATAAATAATTTTCATTAGCTTCATTTTGTTTGGTTTAGTTTGTTTAACGGTATAATAACCCTGTGGGTTATTTAATGCCAAAAAACTGTTAGAGTGTGAGATAAAAGCTGGTACTCAAGTTTCTGTTACAGGTGTATTTTTGTAGATGTATTTTGTGGGTGTATTTTATATCTGATTCATAATTTTGAATATATTTTTATTTCTCTCAAAAAGGGATAAAATGTCATCCATTTAGAACGGAATGAATTATGTGCTGCGATATGTTTTAATATTTATTTTTTTTTATAAACAATATTTTTCTTTGTTGTAATAAATTTGGAAACTTAATTGTTTGTTGTGAACATATTAATATAAGCATATCTGAAGCTCGCTTGTACCTCAAATTTTAGCTCTCAACACAAAGCAAAACTTGCAACTTGGAAAAATCTTAAGTTCGGGTACTCATAAGTTAAGGTATCACTGTCTATCAAACCTCAGGATAAATAGGTTTGTTTACTGGCTCTTGGTTGGGCACAGAACTTTTCATCACCTTCTACAATTTTTTTAAAGCAGATTATCACAGGATTTCATGGGTAATAAACTAAAGTTTTCTTCCCCTAAGAGGATTGGATTGAGAATGAACTAAAGATTATATTAAAATAGTTTTATAATTGAGGTGTGGAGAGTACAATGGTTATTGTCAAGGTTCCGTGTTGCGCTCCACCTCAGTAAAAAAAAAAAAATCTCCTTGATCTAGTGTTAATGAAAAAGGGATAGACTCCTTCTGTATCCAGCTGATACTGACAATAAGCCACTCTGCCAACTTTTACTATAATTTGCTTTTTTCCCGATATAAGGTGTGTGCCAGATGGCCACTTGTACTTATAGACTCGCCAAGAATTATGTGACCAACCTATTGGCCAATCACTGGCAGTGCTCTGCTGCTGATATTGTTATTTATACTGGCTGTTCTGGTCATACCTACTCATAGCTACTTGGATCTTCGTGGATGACGGAACATAGGATTATATTACAGGACTTACTCACTTACCAAAGGATTCTATATCACAGGACTTATTCACTTACCAAAGGATTCTATAACTCAGGACTTACTTATTTACTTTAAGTTCTTTACAACTGGCCAACGATGGTGGCCCGATACTTAACAGAGGCGTGTAGGGTGCAATGGTTATTATCAAAGAATGGTACCTTATGTTGTGTAATTGTTAGCAAGCTAGTTTAGCAGACCTTTGTTAATGAGTTTGATTCTCACTGAGTGACTCATACTTCTGGCCTTGTGTCACAACTAAGCTAAGCTTAGTAAATAACTAATAACTATCAAAGAAATCGACCACGACTCGAAAGATACTCATCTCCCTTTAATGAAGGAATTACTATTAGTTGGTTTAAAAGATAAAGAAGTAATCAAATATGGACAAAAAAGAGATCCAATCTTTATGTATATTTAAAATTAATAACGTTTGTTCTTCTTTGAAGAATTACTTATATCTGTTAAAATATTTTAAACCCATTTAAACCTGAAAACCCAGGAAATAAAGGTGGTCACTACTAGAATAGGCTCAGTCCTAATTAGTGATCATCCTCCACACATTAATCATTTGTTGTGTTTTTTTTAATGTAATGTGTGAAAATAAACATATTTCTTTCTTTCTTTCTTTTTCTTAAAAAAACTTTGAAGATATCCCTTAAATCACTTTCACAATTTGATGACAGAAACAAACTTTTCAAGAGTTCAAGTTGATCAGGAAGAAAAATAAATAAATAAATAAATAGATAAATAATAATAAATAAAATAAATGAAAATAATACACATTTTTATTCTTAGTTAAATAATGTGAATTGGGTAAAAAATATGGAAATGAATCCGACAATTTATAGAAATTAAAAAAAAACAAAGTGTTTCTTTTCTTTTTCCTATTACTTCTAATATTCTCAAACGTTCAGAAAATTAATATTTTTCTCATCTTTTAAACAATGGTGGATGGAAGAAATATTTTCACCATCTCCTCATGTGCCAATCATGGGTCGACTTTCGTCTCACCGTGTGCCAATCGCGTCTAGACTTTCGTCTCACCGTGTGCCAATCGCGTCTAGACTTTCGTCTCACCGTGTGCCAATCGCGTCTAGACTTTCGTCTCACCGTGTGCCAATCGCGTCTAGACTTTCGTCTCAGTGCGTGCCAATCACGTCTAGACTTTCGTCTCAGTGCGTGCCAATCACGTCTAGAATTTTTAAAACAAACACTGATCAATAAACAGTTATGAACCTATCATCTTTCTGAACACTTTATTGTTTTTTCATTTTTTAGATAGACAGAAGTGTACCAATCACGTCTTGACTTTCGTCTTTGCGTGTACCAATCATGTCTTGAATTTTCAAAAACAAACGATCAATAAATGGTTATGACCCTTTTTCTCCGTACACAGTTCCAACTCTAGTCATCTAAAGACATCCATCATTGTTTGAACAAAAATTTCTTTTTCTTTCCTATTATATTGTCTTGAGGAAGGTTTTACATAAACCGAAACGTTTAAGCATAGACCTTTTTTTTAGAACACTTTGTTTTTCTAATTTCTATATAATGAGAGTTGCAAAAGTATGAAACATATTTTTGTGGCCAGGTTTAATTTTGCATTGATTGGCAATTGCTTTAAAAGAAAAAGAAAAAAAAAATTAAAAAACAACAAAAAAACAAGCAACAACCCTCTTTATCTCATTCTCAATAGCATCAATTTCTTGGTGCTCAATAAAGAAAAATAAAAAAAAATTAAATATTTATATTCTCCATTCAAATTTCAGTTTCAATCATCTGCTACATTTTTTTTACTTTCTAATTAAATCCCAGAAATACATCTTAAAATTGCTAAAATTCACCCAGAGGCCATATTTCTTTAGTTTTTCTCTCTCCATCCACTAACATGCTGGATCATAGTAGTGACAGATATATTTTGGGATTTCAATGTAATAGTTCATTTTTTTTAAATTATATATATATATATATATATATATATATATATATTGGAGGGGGGGGCTTAAGGGGTGGGGGGCTTAAAGGGTTAGGGTTAGTAAAATAATCTTGATACTTTTTTGACACAGCTTATATATATATATATATATATATATATATTTATTTATGTTAGGATAACAATTACAATGCGTATAAAATAAAATGATGTTCAGTCTTATCGATTTCAAAGTAACTTTATCATCAGAGACATTTTCAGAAATGGACCAGTTCTTGTGTCGTATTTTTTTTGTACGTTATAAACACGTCTCGTAGTTTTTTTTTTATATCACCTCACGTAGGGTCGTGATTGCCATTGTTCAATCAATTTCAATTTCTTCTCTTGAATGAAATATTCCTTTTCATATGCAAACAATTTTATCATAACATTCCTTTGCTTAAACATAGGGCTGGCTCAAGGTAGTGGGGGGGATTTTTTTTATCATACTATCGTTTGGACATATCTCTTAGTCTTAACCCTCATCACTCTGCATACACATACATACATACATACATACATACATACTTTTCAAAATCATACCCAGCTAGTGAAATAATTCTAAAAATGTTTTTAAAGGAAAGGTGTTATCAAAAGTTCACAGGCCCTTCCTAGGCCCCCCAGGCACCCCATGGCCCCAGACTGATGTATTGGCTGAACAACTCACCGTTCACACTCACTCTGCAAGTTGATCAATAATTAATTTTTCGAGATATGGATTAAAAAAGACGGATTAAGTAATCAGAGGATTAACATGTCAAAATGATAAGGATTCCGTACATGGATTTGGTTGAGATACTAGTAAAATCCTTTTCTTTTTTTTTTTTTCCTTTCATAAATTAAAATTCAACTTCCTAACATCTCAAATACATCAGATAATGATTACTATAGATTTTTATTCTATACTTTGAATTTTATTTGGATTATCTGCCCTTGATCAGATCTTTTTTCCCACCAGAGTTTTTGAAGATAGAAAAACTATCTAGTTCACAAAAGAATTGTCTCCTAAGTTCATAGAAAGATGTTGGTTGGTCATTTTTATATTGTTTTGTTTTGTTTTGTTTTACAGCATATCAACCCTTTTCGGGTCATTTATGGCCGAATCAAGTCATTTTTATATTAGCTTGTTTACAGTAACTGCTGTTATTTAAATAGTCCCCCATCTAAGTATTAAACAGAATCCTTGCTGCTTAACTTCTGTGATCTAGTGGGAATTTGTGCTTTCAACATGCCTAGGCCATAAGCAAAAGTGTTGGTTTTCAACGTTTTTCCAAAAACATTATATTAAGAAAAAAAATTCAGTTTTTATAATCTTACATTCTCGAGGCATTTGTCTTATTAATCTGTTTTGTTTTGTGTTTGTTTATAGGGTCATGTGATGGGATTTGAATGAAGAGAGGTTTAGGAGTTTGTGTAGTGTTGTTTTGACAGCAACCACTTGGAGTTCAGTATCAATGGCGATTTAGTGTTTGGTGTTAGGGTATATCAAGATTGAGACACCTTCAGAGGTTCTGTGTTCATCTTTGTGTGTATATAACTGTATTGTCTGTACTTTCTTAATGGTGGTTGGCTTTGATATGGTTTTCTTGTAAATTGTCATTAATTAACAGGTTTGGTAGGATTTTAGACCAGACCAGAGGTTCCCCTAGTCTTGGGAACCCTGATAAAACTAGAAAAATAAAATTTAAATAAATTATATATAAGAACATAAGGGATCTATTTTCAGATCTAATGGGGCTCCTTTGAATTAATTTAGAATAATTTAGGGTGTTAGTTTGGTATGCGATCTATGTACCAACACAATCTACAAAAGCCACATTTTATCTTAGCATAAAATCTAATTGTATATATATTACAATGGTATATACAGGAATAACCTACTCAAGTTTTACCATAAGGATCTTAATCCACTGAATTAATCAAGATACTGATTAATTGCAGTTAACTGCACGAGTGTATTTTGTGGTTATTTTGTGTGTGCGTGTTTATATATATATATATATTGTTTATCCTGATTAGGATTCATATAAAAGGTAGATCACATACCTAAGTAATTTCATCACACATAGATCCCATACCAAATTTGGACCCAATATAGAGTATTTGGGCCCCTCTTGTGGAAATGTGTCTTAAATACAATGGGACCCTTTGAAGGGGTTCCATTTAGATTTTGATACATCTTTTTTATATACATATAATACAGAGATGTTCATAGTGTAATGGTTATCATAATATGAAATGGACATGGTGACCAGAGTTCAAATCCTGAACAAGGCTCTTTGGATTTTCATATAACACTAATATCTGTGGGAAAGGTATGCTTCTAACTATTCTCTCTCCAGTTATGGATAAATAGTTGGGCAGACTAGGCTTTTTAGTCTTGGTATGGCATCCGGTCTAGGAGAAGGAAAACTCTTAATTCAAATCTGTTAAACTCCACTTAAAAATTGACCTTGTGTTGCATCCTGCTTATGTGGAGGGGTTGGGTAAATACATTTATGTAGCTTTTTTAGTTTTAGTTTTTTTAGTTCATTGAACACAGACATGTAATGAGTTTAAAATTATTCTGTATCATACAAATTAGACATAAATAGTGCAAAACAAGAAAAAAAAGGGAGAGAAAAACATGTAATGAAGGGGCCTAAAATTCTATTATCCCAGGGGTCACTTAAGTTCTAAATCCTGCTCTTGTGACAACGTATTTCTTATGTCTACAGGGTTTGCAGGATGTTGTTTTTGGGACAGCATTCATCCTGGTTTGGTTGAGCCGGCTCCATCTGGCAAATTCACCGTATCCCAAATGAACGAGATAGTGAATTCATAAAAAGAGTAACAAGGAAATAGGAAATTCCCATGCAGTCCCTAAACCCTGCATGCATATCCTGGTCAGGGGAAAAAGATGCCCGTGTTTGCCGCAAATTTTCCACGACACAGTGATAAGTACGTCAAAAGCCATTGATTCCCGATGATAATAGAGACGCCCTTTGGATTTTCATCAGAGCCCCTTTAGCCGGGTTGTGGCCCTAATACAACTGGATGACAGACCAATCCACCTTGGGAGGCCCTCCCAGGAACCTGAGTTCCAGACAGCATAGCTCTGCTACTACCACATTGAGGAGGGTTTGGGTTGGCATTTACCCTAGGTCAGTTGAGCCAGCTCCACCCAACGAATTCACCATATTCCAAATGAACAAGATAGTGAATTCATAAAAAGAGTAACAAGGGAATAGGATATTCACAAGTGGTCCCCAAACGCTGCATACATATCCTGGTCAGGGGAAGGAGAAGGGTTTGGACTTTAGGGTTAGCAGGATAGTGAAGAAAGGTGAATTTTTCCTGGTCTTTTTAAAAATCCTACCATAACCTGTAGATAATTTGGCGGTAAAGTAAATGATTTTATATGTTAAAAAAAAAAAGGACCATATGACCTTTAGGCACCCCTTTTGCCATCTTTATTCATAAGGACATTTTTTCATTTACACCGTCAAAATCCGGTTGTTTGTTAGGGGTTCGGGGTTAGTTTTATAATTAAAAAAAAAAAAAATCTAAAAATCTTCTGTTAACAAACAACAGGATTTTGACGGTATAAAGGAAAAAATGTCCTTATGAATCGAGATCACAAAAGGGGTGCCTAAAGGTCATATGGTCCAAAAAAAAAAAAAAAAATGTCCTTATGAAACGAGATCGCAAAAGGGGTGCCTAAAGGTCATATGGTAAAAAAGAAAACCCTCAAAAGACTCTGGTGTCAAAGAAACTGCTCCAAGGGAGATAATTGGAATAAAATCTAATAACACTGTAATATAAATGCAACAATCAAGTACTTCCGGTTATGATTTTTGTGACCTAAGCAAATATTTATGAAGAAGATCATGTGACTTGTCATTATGTATTGCAGATTGAAAACATTAAAATAAGGCAATTCAAAAATGATGAAGAAAGAAATGAGCTAAACCACATTTGAGGAATGAGGAGGAATCACAAATGCCAAATGATTGATACAATAATAATAATAATATCATTCGTTCTATTAGATCAGAATTGACACTTTTGTAGCTATATATATATATATATATATATATATATAAATAAAATGGTCAATATACACCCACACAATGATCTATATATATATATATATATATATATATATATATATATATAATGATCAAGATATACACACATATATAATGATCAATATATATATACTCATACATACATAATGATGAAAATATATATATATATATATATATATATATTATATATGAATAATGATCAATATATATACATACACATTGTGATCAATATATACACACACATGCATACATTATAATCAATATATACACACACATGCATACATTATGATCAATATATATATAAATGCATGCATACATTATGATCAATATACATATAGACGCGCATACATACATTATGATCAATATACATATAGACGCGCATACATTATGATTGATATATATATATAAGCACATACATTATGATCAATATACATATATACGCACATACATTATGATCAATATATATATATACATACATACATTAGGATCAATATATATATATACATACATACATTATGATCAATATATATATATACATACATACATTATGATCAATATATATATATATACATACATACATTAGGATCAATATACATATATACGCACATACATTAGGATCAATATACATATATACATACATACATTAGGATCATATACATATATACATACATACATTAGGATCAATATACATATATACATACATACATTAGGATCAATATACATATATACATACATACATTAGGATCAATATACATATATACATACATACATTAGGATCAATATACATATATACATATATATATATATATATATATATATATATGTATATATATATACGCACATACATTATGATCAATATATACACATGTATGCATACATTAAATACACACACATATATGAATACACACTAAAATGCACATATTGGATCAGGCTTGTTTGTGTGTGTGTAATATATATATATTTTTTTATTTTTTTAACCTAATTGAAAAAAAAAAATTCACTGATACAAAAATAACAAATTCTAATCTTAAAAGAAAATACTGTTGGCATTAGCAATCATTCCTCTTAATAGAAAATGAAAATTATATTAAATACGTTTGCAGAGTCAAATCCATTTAACTTTGATATATAAACAAACTTGAAAAAAATCAACAAATTTTTTTCACAGATTATATATTTTTAAAGAAATTTTCAAAATAAAAAATAAAAATAAATAAAAAAATGAATAAATAAATGAAAAAAAATAATAAAATGTTCATGAGATCAACAAAAACTGTCCAAAGAACAGAAAGAAAAAAAAATGTAGCTTTTCTTCAGTATGACTTATGGTAAACATCACAATAACCCAACATCTCAGAAGATAACTGAGAAGACACACATGTTAATTAGGATTACAATGTAACTTTTTCTTTTTTTTTTTCAAAGAAAAACCATTTGAGTCAAAAAAAAAAAAAAAAAAAAAAAAAAAAAAAAAAGTAGCTTTTCTTCAGAACAATTTATGGCATCACATAACCTGATATTTCAGTAACAACTGAGAAAACAGACATGTCAGGATTAAAGTGTGACTTTTTTTTTTTTAAAGAAAAAACATTTTAGTTAAAAAAAGAAAAAAAAGAAGAAAAGAATGTAGCTTTTCTTCAGAACAATTTATGGTAAACATCACAATAACCCAACATCTCAGTAACTGAAAAGGCAGATATGTCTGTTAGGATTGTGACTTTTAAAAATTTTTTTAAGAAAAAACATTTTAATAAAAAAAAAAAAGATTTAGCTTTTCATCAGTACAATTTATGGCAAACATAATCCCGATCAGGATTATGGCATCACATATAAACTGATATTTCAGTAACAACTGAAAAGATATATGTGACTTTTTTCTTTTAAGAAAAATCATTTCAATTAAAAAAAACCCAAAAAACAAAAAAAGTAGCTTTTCTTCAGTAAAACTTATGGCAAACATCACATGACCCAACATTCCAGTTATAACTGAAATATGTTAGTCAGGATTACAATGTGACTTTTTTTTATTTTTAAAGAAAAAACATTTCAATTAAACTAAAAAAAAAAAAAAAAATACATAGCTTTTCTTCAGTACAATTTATGGCAAACATCACATGACCCAACATCTCAGTAACAACTGCAAAGACTTATATGTCAGTCAGGATTAAAATGTGACTTTTTTTTCCCTTTTTTTTTTTTTTTTTTTCCCTTTTAAATAAAACCCATTTTCGTTAAAGAGGAACTTGGAGATGTAGTTGAACATTATGAAATGTGTTAAAAAAAAAAAAAAAATTCCTGAAGATGGTAAAAGGCAGAATGGAAAGATTTACATAGAATTGTTTTTTGTTTTTTTTTGTTTTTTGTTTTTTTCAGCAGCAGCAGCATCGGTGGCAGCAGCAGGATGTTGGTCAAATTCTTCTTCTTGCTTAGTAAGGTTCGCAGTATTAGCTTTGACCACTGGTCATTTACTGGTTGCACATGGAACTGGTTTGCAATCATAAAGAATAATATGAAGAACGATCGTCAAATTTCTTCAGGGAATCTCGGTTTTTCCAGACGTACTCCCGGAAAAAAGCAACGGTACCATTCCAGCCTTGCTGGAAAGAAAAAAAGAAAAAAGAAAAAAAAGGAAGAAAAAAAAAGGAAATTAAAAAAAATTATATTTTGCTTTTGCTATGGTTTATGCAACACATATCACAGGTAAGATTTAATATATTTATATATACTAGCAAATATATGCACCCTCCGGGTGTAAGTATTTAAGTTTTAATGTAATGAAATATCGTATTAAATTAGAAAGGCTAATGAAACTAAATAAGAATGCAGTTAAAAAGATTTGAAACAGGGGGGTATAATCGAAAAATAGAACAACTGAAACTTACTCTTTCATCACTCTCGTCTTTCATTGTTTTATTTTTTTTTAATTTAAGTATTTAGTTAAAAGAGGAAGTAAAGAATAAAATGACAGTTATCTTTTCTTGTTAATGGATTTCATTTAAGATTCATTGAAGAGATTTTTGCTTATATTCATTAAAATAAAGCCAAACAGTTAGAAATCAATAATACTAAGCATATATTTATTAAAATTACATTTTTAATATCAATATGCAAATTAGCCTTCCCGTTCACACTGTAAACCGCTATTTTGTTGTATATATAAATACAATTGCATGTTGTTAGCATGTAGATATGGTTAACAGTATTAATAACGTAAAACAATTTTATTAATAATTGAGGTTAAAATAAGGATAAATTCATGGTGAATGTGACATCAATAACTAAGGGAATTGTGACTTGAGTAGTGATTTAGTTTCGGTTACAGACAGAAAAACACACAATCTCCATTATAATAAGATATTGGTTAGGAGTTTGATTTAGAAGGCTATCACAATGCAGTTTGAAATAAATAAAAAATAATAATACGGTAACAATGGTGTTGTGTGTTGATCTGTATTTTTTATTCTTATATTATAATATTTTATTATTATAAAAAATACAGGTCAACACACAACACCATTGTTACCGTATTATTATTTTTTATTTATTCAAAACTGCATTTTTTTAACACATTTCAATTACCCCCCCCCCCAAAAAAAAAGAAGAAAAAAAAAAGGAAATTAAAAAAAATTATATTTTGCTTTTGCTATGGTTTATGCAATACATTATATCACAGGTAGGAACCGCGTGGTGTAATGGTTAAAGTCATGGGAAATGGACTCGTCGCTCCGAGTTCAAATCCTGGATGGTAATTGCAGTTCACTTTGCGCTAATACCCTTGGGAAAGGTATGAATCCTACTCTCCATCCAGCTATGGGTAAATAGTAGGGTAGACTGGACTCTTTAACCTTGGCAAGGTAACCAGTCTAGGAGAAGGGAAACTCTGAATTTAAACCTGTTAAACTCCGCCTAAGAAATTGACCTTGTGTCACATCCTGCTCGTGCGGAGGGGTTTGGTAAATATATATATCACAGGTAAGATTTAATATATATATATATATATATATATATACCAACCCTCTCCTCTTCCTTTAAAAACATTAAAAAAATTATTTCATTAGCTGGATATGATTAACACGAGTCTGTGTTAAATTAACTGTGAAATTGAGCAAAGTAGACAAAAATTTTGCAAAACTAAAAAAACTACATAATATATATATATTTTTTTTTCAAAACATAAACTAAGCTCCGAGAAAAATGTTCAACATGTTAATGATAAATAATAACACTTTATTTTTTTTAATTTTATTTATTTTTTTGTAATAAAAAACTATTTTGTACCATAACCCCTAGAAAAACCAAATATCCAAATCATAACGGTCTATCTCAATGTTCTATTTCAGCGTTTTTAGAAAAAAAAAAAATTCGATTTTCGAATATTTCCAAAAATCTCTGTTGTTTTTTTTGTTTTTTTTTCCCAACGAATTTTTTCATTCAAAATAATGTTCAGTCTGATGAAGATCGATTCTTCTATGTGTGCGAAATATTTTCCCACACATAAACTGACTGAAAACACGTGTAAGTGATATTGATTAATGTGATATCGATTAAATTCATTTTATCCATCTACATTTCTTTTCTTTACTCATTTTTCCTCATATTGTCGGATTCAATTCCTTTTCCATTTTCACACATATATATATATATATATATATATATATATAATTGATAACTGAATCATATTACCACGACCAGACAACTCGGCAAACACCATTTGCGACATCCGGAGCACTGGACAACTGTTTCGACCTCCTTTGGTCTCATCAGCAGTGCATACCACAATCTCTGCCACTAGAGATTGAACCAGCGGACCACAGCGTGAAGAGCGGGAACTCAACACACTGGTTCAATCTCTAGTGGCGGAGATTGTGGTATGCACTGCTGATGAGACCAAAGGAGGTCGAAACAGCTGTCCAGTGCTCCGGATGTCGCAAATGGTGTTTGCCGAGTTGCCTGGTCGTGGTAATATGATTCAATTATCAATTATATATATAATTCCTCTATCAAAATTTAATATATATATATCTTATTATAATGGAGATTACGGGGTTGTCTGTCTGTAACCGAAACTATATTACTACACAAGTCACAATTCCCTTTGTTATTTACACACATTCTCCATGATTTCATTTTTTATTTAAACCTCAATTATTAGTAAAATTGTTTTACATCATTAAGACTGTTAACAATATCTACATACTAATAACATGCAATTATATTTATATATTCAACGAAATAGCGGTTTACAGTGTGAATGGGAAGGCTAATTTGCATATTGATCTTAAAAAAATTGATTTTAATAAATATATGCTTAGTATTATTGATTTCTAATTGTTTGGTTTTATCTTAATAAATATGAGCAAAAATCTCGGGGATAAATCTTAACAGAAATCTATTAACATAAAGAAATAACTGTAATTTTATTCTTTTCTTCCTATTTTAACTAAACAGTTTAATTAGGGAAATTTACCAATGAAAGACGGGAGTAAGGGAAAATGGTGGAACAGTTAGTTTCAAAGTTGTTCTATTTTCCGATTATACCCCTCTGTTCCAAATATTTTTATCTGAATTCTTATTCAGTTTCATTATCCTTTCTAATTTAACATGATATTTTATTATATTAAAATTTAAATACTTGCACCCGGAGGGTGCATATATTTGCTAGTATATATATATAAATATATATATATATATGGAAATACGGTGAGGAAATTAATCCGACAATATGAGTAGAAAATATTTTCAAAAATATAACAAACACAGGATGTTACGATCAGGGGAAACAATTTCATGTGTCAATACTTAAGTATTTTGGTATTATACCATCATCAGGACACTGTTAAGGAATGTTTATATATATATGTATATATATATATTATTATTTATATTTTTGCTTGAGTTCAGTTACAATGCGTATATCGTATAAAATTCGATAATTAATGAAAATAATCATGACAAGCGAACTCGGCAAATATCGTGCCCCACATAGAACATCGTACAGCTGTTTCAACTTTATTAAGTCTCATCAGCGATGTATACTTATGATTTCCCTCCGACAGAAATCAAAACCAGGAACTCAGCACGCAGAGTCAGAGACTTTACCACTGGGCCACCAATACGCAGCAAACAATACATACGAAATTAGCTTGCCAAGGGTAAATATGTCACTATTACTACTACTATACAAAGCAGAGTGGACGTTGAGAAGATCACAAATTTTAGGCCTATGCTATGGCATGAGGAATGAGATTAAGGTAATTTGCTTTAGAAGCATTGTTGAGTAAAGTATATTATTATTTATATTTTTTGCTTGAAGGCAGTTACAATGCGTATATCGTATAAAATTCAATAATCAATGAAAATAATCATGATAAGCGAACTCGGCAAATGTGTGTGTGTTTATAGCAACCACCCACATACATCTAACGACCGAGATGACTACTATAAGAAAAAGCCAGCCACTTTAATCAGATTCATGTTCCGATGAAGAGTAGATAACACTCTCGAAAAATTCAACAAATAAAACGAAACATAACACTTAAAAAACCGAGTTTCTAATATTTGTAATGCTTCACACCAAAGCCCAAACAAAATATATATACTACAAATATACGGATATATATACATATATATATACACACATATATCAACGAGAAGCATACGTGGATCCCTTAACAACAACATGTATGTGTATATATATATATATATATATATATATATATAATCCAAAAATGTGGTGAAGAAATCTTTCTTATGACATAGAAGTTTCGATTTATTAATTAGATCATCTTCAGGGCATTTGTTGGTATATGGAAGGTAATAAGAAATTTTTATCACAGAATAACGAGAAAAAGCGAGTGGTAGTCATTGTTATTCAGTTTAAAAAATTTTGAGGTTTGTAATGTAATTAAAAATAAATATAAAAACTATAATAATAATAATAATAATAATAATAATAATAACAATAATTCATTCACTTACACATAATTGTAATATTAATATATATTAATCGTCACATAATCAGTTCCAACAATAAAACAACAATATTCAAAACTTAAATACAGAACTCTTACTAAAAAAAAAAAAAAAAAATTCATTTTTAATCCCCCCACACACACACCCAGACTTCCTTCTCTTCTCTTAATATAAAAAAAATTTAAAAAATTCTTTTGACGCCCAATGAGACCTTTCTTCCCCTACCTCTTACCAATACACACACACACACACACACACACACACAACCTTAAGGTTTATTTCTGCTGTCGTTCATCGCAAAAAATTTATACACACACACAACCACACACCTAAAAAATGCACAATGTTTCCTTTCGATACACACACCTACACCGTCCCATAAAAGAGAATATTTTACGTCATATTTCAAAACCATCCCTTTTTTCAAACCTCAAAAATTTTTAAACTGAATAACAATGACTACCACTCGCTTTTTCTCATTATTCTGTGATAAATAATTTCTTATCACCTTCCATATACCAACAAATGTCCTGAAGATGATCTAATTAATAGATCGAAACACTGCAGCATTGGTCAATAAACTCACCACTTAACCCATTTAAACCTGTGTTTTTTCATTTTTCTTAATATAATACATATATATATATATATATATATATATATATATATAAGTTAATAATGAAAAAAAAAGTTGTATTGAAGGATAATATTTATTTAGCCAATGCTACAGCATTTTGGTTTGATTATCAAACCATCATCAGGGCCATTGTTTGTGTAAAAAAGAAATTATTGCGAAACAAAAGTCTGTGATCCTCTGCTTTTAGATTTTCTGATTTTGTGGTCATGCTCCAAACCATAGAAGCAAACCCAGAAAGTAGCATTCAGAGAGTATCAGGTGAGCTTGGCATCTAACAGTCCTGTGTGGTTTGTCACCTTCATGACCTCAGCAAAAGCTTCTGGAGCAGCAGAATTGCACCTCATGTTATGAAAATATTGCAAAACCTTTGACACACCATGTTACATAATGAATAGGTAGAGCTTATCATTTTTAGCAAGTAGTGTACAATAGTTTTAAAAATAATGGTAAACACTTGGTTTTATGGTATGTCAACCCTTGTTGGGTTATTTTATGTGGAAAAACATTTTGTTTTATTCATTCTTGATAGATACTGAAATCTTTTTAAACACGTTTTTTAAAACTCATTTTGTTCTATTTAACCTATAGATGGTACCCTAACAGGTACTACCACTATATGTCAGAGTGGACTTGGGAGTAATGGCAATGAAGAGGTACTCCAGTGGTAACAGTAGAAAATCACTGTGATTCAAATATTTTGAATGACAACAGCCTCGAACCTGTTTATCTGTAGTCATCTGGGGCAGAGCTCTTATTGGCTTAGAGAGTCATGTGACCAGGCGACTCTGAGAAAGTAGAATGATAAATTAGTGGAGTTGAGACCAGGCAGCTCTGGTGGGCAGATGTGACTGTGCTGCTTTGAGGTAATAAAAATATATACACAAGAAAATGTCTCCATGTTGTTTCCATGATTATAGATAGATAGATAGATAGAGAGAGAGAGAGAGAGAGTGTATGTTATGGACTAGCCTGGCATACCTAGTCTAGAGAGTGAATGCACTGGTCCAGGACTATTTATATATATATTTACCAACCCCTCCGCACGAACAGGATGTGAGATAAGGTCAATTTCTTAAGCGGATTTTAACAGGTTTGAATTCAGAGTTTTCCTTCTCCTAGACCGGTTGCCTAACCAAGGTTAAAGAGCCCAGTCTTCCCTACTATTTATCCATAGCTGGAGGGAGAATAGGATTGATACCTTTCCCAAGGGTATCAGCGTTAAATGAAATACAATTACCACGTCCAGAATTTGAACTCGGGGCGACGAGTCCATTTGCCATGACTTTAACCATTACACCACATGCTTCCCCCAGGACTATTTATATACGGCTATCTGAGAGCATCAGGGTGATTACTGAGACTGCAAGGATTATGGAACCATTACGCGAACCGTCTACCTCAAGGTTTTAGCACTGTGTTGTGAGTTACTATATGTCTGGTGCACATGTAATTTGAATGTACCAGTAGTATACTGAATACTGTATGATCCAGTATATAACAAGTGGCGACGAGGATGAGATAACCTACAGAATGTTTGGACATTAACCCTAAAAGAAAAAAGAAAATATTTCCAGTAGGAACTAAAACTCAAGGGACAGGTGTTGTGGACTAGCCTAGTCTACCTTGTGTAGAGATTGAATGCGCTGGTCCAGGATTATTAATACACGGCTGTCTGAGAAATTATCTGAGTGATTGATGAGACTGCAAAGGTTACGTGAACCGTCTACCTCGAGGTTTTAGCACTGTGTTGCAAGTTACTATATGTCTGGAGCATATTTAGTTTTCAATGTACCAGTAGTATACTGAATACTGTATGATCCAGTATACAACAGTAACAGTGTTAATAATTGAAGTTGTAAATAGATGGTTCTTATAATGTTCCCCGATTGCTCTAAACAGCATACTTAATTTTGTTGGCTGTATTGAAAACTATTAAAAGCTGACAACAAATTTGTTACAAGGGTTCAGTTCATTTACTAAGAAAAAGGTAATATAGACTAGTCCACAACAGAAAGGTCTTACCCTATTGCAGGGGATAGAGTATCTAAAATACTTCATGACTGAGTGTTAATAATTGAGGCTGTAAGTAGACGGTTCTTGTAAAGTTCTCCCAAACAGTTCATTTACTAAGAAAAGGTAAGAAAGGCCAATAGCAGATAATAAAAATGTTTTCTATATAATATCATAAAAGAATTTTATTATGTAAGTAGATGGTTCTCATAATGTTCCCTGACTGCTCTTAACAGTCGTCTTAGACCAGTTCATTTACTCTCTAAGAAAAGGTAAGATAGGCTATGATCCAGCATACAACAAGTAGCGACTTGGCTTCAAAAACTTACATGAAGGTTTTCTTTACCATTTTGAGTTGTTAATTCTGCAAATTAACAATTGTGGTTTTAGAAAGGGGAAGTGTTGTGGACTAGCCTAATTTACCTTTTGTAGAAAGTGAATGGACTGGTCCAGGACTATTAATACACGGCTGTTTGAGTGTTACATATTATGTGGTGTCATGGGTTGTTGACAAGACCCTGTAGTTAGTTTGAAATAAGTTCCTTGGAGTTGGGAGTGTAGGCGGGTAGATTTCCATTGGAAAAATATCAGAATTGTTGGTAACCCCATCTGACCCCTAGAGAACATGTCATGAGAAACACGTGACTGTTGCGAGTTACTATATGTCTGTCGCACTCGAGATTCAACAATAAAGGCTCTGTGAGACAACATTTTTTTCACCCAGGCGATACCGGGTAGTCGATTCTACCTCGAGGTTTTAGCACTCTGTTGTGAGTTACTATATGTCTGGCGCACTCGGGATTCAACAATAATGGATCTGCAAGACAACATTTTTTTACCCCTCCCAATTTTTTACCCAGGTGATGCCAGGTAGCCAATTCTAGTAGTATTTAAGAAGGAAAAAAAAGAATTTATTTTAATGCTTACAGTAACCAGAAATTTTCTATCCTTTTCTTCTAGAGTGAAATCAGTTGTATCAATATAACCAGTGTTGATACCTACTGTGCGGTCCTTGTCTCTCTCCTGAAAAATACACAAAAAATTCATTAGCATTTTATTGGTTTACAGATGAAGACACTTAAAAACAAAAAACAAAAAAACAACACATGCAGGATGTGACCCAAGGTCAATTTTTAAGCAGAATTTAAGGGGTTTAAATTCAGAGTCTTTCCTCTCCTGTTTTATGGTTTCAAGTATTCCTATCAAATTCTAATAATTTATAAACAATTATGTATTTACCAAACCCCCTATTGCACGAGCAGGATGTGACTCAAGGTCAATTTTTAAGCAGAGTTTAACAGGTTTGAATTCAGAGTTTTCCCTCTCCTAGACTGCTAATAATTTGCATACTGTTTTATGGTCTCAAGTATTTTTTATCTAATTCTAATAATTTATACATAATTACGTATTTACCCAGCCCCTCCACATGAGTAGGATGTGACACAAGGTCAATTTTTAAGCAGAGTTTGAATTCAGAGTTTTCCCTCTCCTAGACTGCAAATAATTTGCATACTGTTTTATGGTTTCAAGTATTCTTATCTAATTCTAATAATTTGTATTTACCAAACCCCTCCACATGAGTAGGATGTGACACAAGGTCAATTTTTAAGCAGAGTTTAACAAAGTTTGAATTCAGAGTTTTCCCTCTCCTCAACAACTATTAATTTGCATATTGTTATATGGTTTCAAGTATTTCTATCTAATTCTAATAATTTATACAAAATTACGTATTTACCAACACCTCTACCTGAGCAGGATTTGACACCAGGTCAATTTTTTAAGCTGAGTTTGAATTTAGAGTTTTCCTTCTCCTAGACCGGTTGCCACACCAAGGTTAAAGTATCCAGTCTGCCCTACTATTTAATCATAGCTTGAGGTTGAATACTTGGATTCACACCTTTCCCAAGGGTATTAGCACTATGTGAAATACAAACAGTCAAATACCTTTAGTCTTAGATTATCTGCATTTCTTAGATGCTGTATTTTCAGGATTAGTTTTTATAGAAGGGGGAAAAATAGAGGGGAAAATAGATATTTGCTTCAACAAGTTCCTGCTGAGGGGGGGGGGACCAAAAAGAAGCGAGTTCATTGTCTTCTCGCAGGCCAAACTTTCTTTTGGTCAACACAGTCTTCGACCAGCAGCTGAAAATCCGTCGCTGTCGTCAAAATAATCTTTACTGACTGCCGTCTCACGTAGGCCAAATGCTTCTCTGCTTCTCACCTTTGCTCGCTTTGGTTACTTATGGGCATATTACCCAAACATCCGGGCACGTCAGGCGAACCTTGCGTCCATCCAGTGCCTAAATTGCATTTGTTTTTGCATGCGGGAGGACGCGGGTTCAATCCCGGCAGGCAAGACAATGTCTTGCTCTTTTTCCTTTCTCGTTCTCCATCATAGTTTTCATCTAAGTTGTTTGTTTTTTTTCATCTTTGGTTTTAAAAAAAACCCCAAAAAAAAAACTATATTTTGATTAAACATTAGACTCTACTTAGTTACGGGTCAGTAAGGATTAAACATAACATGATTGTAAGCCATTATCAAACTGTTTTCTTATTATTGGAAATTCCATAGTTAATTATCTCCCCTGACGCTAGGGGCGAATCGCCAACATCGTATGTTGGCGCCAAAACCAAAGGGTATTAGCACTATGTGAAATACAAACAGTCAAATATCTTTAGTCTTAGATTATCTGCATTTATTAGATGCTGTATTTTCAGGATTAGTTTTCATCTCTAAGTTGTTGTTTTTTGTCATCTTTGGTTTTAAAAACAAACTATATTTTAATTAAACATTAGACTCTACTTGGTTACGGGTCAGTAAGGATTAAACATAACATGATTGTAAGCCATTATCAAACTGTTTTCTATTATTGGAAATTCCATAGTTAATTATCTCCCCCTGACGCTAGGGGCCGAATCGCCAACATCGTATGTTTGGCGCCAAAACCAAAAAGGGTATTAGCACTATGTGAAATACAATCAGTCAAATATCTTTAGTCTTAGATTATCTGCATTTATTAGATGCTGTATTTTCAGGATTAGTTTTTCATCTAAGTTGTGTTTTTTTTTGTCATCTTTGGTTTTTAAAAAACAAACTATATTTTGATTAAACATTAGACTCTACTTGGTTACGGGTCAGTAAGGATTAAACATAACATGATTGTAAGCCATTATCAAACTGTTTTCTTATTATTGGAAATTCCATAGTTAATTATCTCCCCCTGACGCTAGGGGCGAATCGCCAACATCGTATGTTGGCGCCAAAACCAAAAGGGTATTAGCACTATGTGAAATACAAACAGTCAATATCTTTAGTCTTAGATTATCTGCATTTATTAGATGCTGTATTTTCAGGATTAGTTTTCATCTAAGTTGTTGTTTTTTGTCATCTTTGGTTTTTAAACAAACTATATTTTGATTAAACATTAGACTCTACTTGGTTACGGGTCAGTAAGGATTAAACATAACATGATTGTAAGCCATTATCAAACTGTTTTCTTATTATTGGAAATTCCATAGTTAATTATCTCCCCCTGACGCTAGGGGCGAATCGCCAACATCGTATGTTGGCGCCAAAACCAAAAGGGTATTAGCACTATGTGAAATACAAACAGTCAAATATCTTTAGTCTTAGATTATCTGCATTTATTAGATGCTGTATTTTCAGGATTAGTTTTCATCTAAGTTGTTGTTTTTTTGTCATCTTTGGTTTTTTAAAAACAAACTATATTTTGATTAAACATTAGACTCTACTTGGTTACGGGTCAGTAAGGATTAAACATAACATGATTGTAAAGCCATTATCAAACTGTTTTCTTATTATTGGAAATTCCATAGTTAATTATCTCCCCTGACGCTAGGGGGCGAATCGCCAACATCGTATGTTGGCGCCAAAACAAAAGGGTATTAGCACTATGTGAAATACAAACAGTCAAATATCTTTAGTCTTAGATTATCTGCATTTATTAGATGCTGTATTTTCAGGATTAGTTTTCATCTAAGTTGTTGTTTTTTGTCATCTTTGGTTTTTAAAAACAAACTATATTTTGATTAAACATTAGACTCTACTTGGTTACGGGTCAGTAAGGATTAAACATAACATGATTGTAAGCCATTATCAAACTGTTTTCTTATTATTGGAAATTCCATAGTTAATTATCTCCCCCTGACGCTAGGGGGCGAATCGCCAACATCGTATGTTGGCGCAAAACCAAAAGGGTATTAGCACTATGTGAAATACAAACAGTCAAATATCTTTAGTCTTAGATTATCTGCATTTATTAGATGCTGTATTTTCAGGATTAGTTTTCATCTAAGTTGTTGTTTTTTTGTCATCTTTGGTTTTTAAAAACAAACTATATTTTTGATTAAACATTAGACTCTACTTGGTTACGGGTCAGTAAGGATTAAACATAACATGATTGTAAGCCATTATCAAACTGTTTTCTTATTATTGGAAATTCCATAGTTAATTATCTCCCCCTGACGCTAGGGGGCGAATCGCCAACATCGTATGTTGGCGCCAAAACCAAAAGGGTATTAGCACTATGTGAAATACAAACAGTCAAATATCTTTAGTCTTAGATTATCTGCATTTATTAGATGCTGTATTTTCAGGATTAGTTTTCATCTAAGTTGTTGTTTTTTGTCATCTTTGGTTTTTAAAAACAAACTATATTTTGATTAAACATTAGACTCTACTTGGTTACGGGTCAGTAAGGATTAAACATAACATGATTGTAAGCCATTATCAAACTGTTTTCTTATTATTGGAAATTCCATAGTTAATTATCTCCCCCTGACGCTAGGGGGCGAATCGCCAACATCGTATGTTGGCGCCAAAACCAAAAGGGTATTAGCACTATGTGAAATACAAACAGTCAAATATCTTTAGTCTTAGATTATCTGCATTTATTAGATGCTGTATTTTCAGGATTAGTTTTCATCTAAGTTGTTTTTTTTTTCATCTTTGGTTTTTAAAAAACAACTATATTTTGATTAAACATTAGACTCTACTTGGTTACGGGTCAGTAAGGATTAAACATAACATGATTGTAAGCCATTATCAAACTGTTTTCTTATTTCCCAGAAAATTAAGACTTACCTGCAAAATAAGACATAAATTGAGAGCAATAACATTCCAGGGGATGACGATGATATGATTATTTTTTAATGAATTGTCGTTAATGAGGAGTTTTTTTTGTAAAATGGTAAATAAATGTAGATTGTTTTTTGTAATTTCTGTTTATTTAGATATTTCGTAATTTTCTACTTCTTAATGTCATTTATCGATATATGAAGAATAAGACATCCCCTGAAAATAAGCCCTAGTGTTATATTTACGAGTGAAAATTAATATAAGCCCTGTCTTATTTTCAGGGAAAACAAGGTCTTAAGTATGGACAAAATTTTATTTTTTCTTTTCTTTTTAACATTTCTTTGCTTTCATTTTGATCTCAATGTAGTTTAATAATAATAATAATAATAATGAAAGTACCTCGACAAAAGCTCGTTTTGTATTGGTGATCATTGTGTCGAATAAGGCAGTTAAAAAGGACTGCAGGTCTGTGATGTCCTGGCCACTGTAACCCAAGAAGCGAGATTGTACATCCACTCCCTTGAAGCCAAGAAATGTGACCAATTCTTGGTACTCTATCTGAAAATGAAAAATACATTCAAAATATTATATCATCATTTGAAAAGTTATTAAAAATTTGACTTTAAATAAACAAAAGATACTTTATAGACAAGTGTTGGATTATATTTTGGTATAGTTATTCACTAAGCTTAGCTTAGATGTGGCACAAAGCCAGAAGTATGGGGCAACCAATGAGAATCAAACTCACTAACAATAGTCTGCAAATCTAGCTTGCTAACCATTACACCACGTGAGGTGCCCATAGTTATTTACTAAATGTAGCTTAGATGTGGCACAAGGCTAGATTATGGGGCGCCTATTGAGAATAGAACTCACTAACAATGGTCTGCGAATTTAGCTTGCTAACCAGTACACCACAGGATGTGCCCAATTATATTTTGGTATCAGAACCACACAGAATCACCACTTTTATATATAGACCTTAGCAGCAGCAGCAGCAGCCACTTCCAGTAAAAAGTAGCCAATGGGCAGGCAAGACAAGAGGCATTTAAGATCATGCACTGTTTGGATATCATTCACTAGAATATCAACAAACAAGACGATTGATCTCTCTCGACTGGAGGCTTACTACAGATTTGGATTAACTGTGATTCAACAATGGCTATGGAAATCTCAACAACAAGAAAAGGGAAAATTGAGGTATGTATTTACCCAACCCCTCCACATAAGTAGGATGACACAAAGTCAATTTTTAAGTGGAATTTAACAGGTTTGAATATGGATGATATTTTGGTATAAGAGGCACACAGAATCACCACTTCTATATATAGACCTTACCAGAAGGAGTAGGGGCCAGCAGCAACTTCCGGTAAAATTGGCCAATAAACAGACAAGACAAAAAGCATTTAAGATCATTCACTGTCTTGATCAGGTCACTAGAATATCAACAAACACTGCTGATCTCTCTCACGACTGCTGGTGGATTGGATTAACTTTTCTCACACAAATAATAATTTATACACAATTATGTATTTACCAAGCAGGATGTGACACAAGGTCAATTTTTAAGCAGAGTTTAACAGGTTTGAATTCAGAGTTTTCCCTCTCCTAGATTGCTAATAATTTGCATACTGTTATGTGGTTTCATGTATTCCTATCTAATTCTAATAATTTATACACAATTATGTATTTACCAAACTCCTATTGCATGAGCAGGATGTGACTCAAGGTCAATTTTTTAACAGAGTTTAAGGGGTTTGAATTCAGAATTTTCCTTCTGCTAATAATTTGCATACTGTTATATGGTTTCAAGTATTCTTATCTAATTCTAATAATTTGTATTTACCAAACCCCTCCACATGAGTAGAATTTGACACAAGGTCAATTTTTAAGCAGAGTTTAACAAAGTTTGAATTCAGAGTTTTCCCTCTCCTCAACAACTATTAATTTGCATACTGTTATATGGTTTCAAGTAGCAGTATTTGACACCAGGTCAATTTTTTAAGCTGAGTTTGAATTCAGAGTTTTCCTTCTCCTAGACCGGTTGCCATACCAAGGTTAAAGAATCCAGTCTGCCCTACTATTTAATCATAGCTTGAGGTTGAATAGTTGGATTCACACCTTTCCCAAGGGTATTAGCACTATGTGAAATACAAACAGTCAAATATCTTTAGTCTTAAATTAACTTGGATTAACTTTTCTCACACAAAGAAAAGAAAAGAAAGATATAACCCATTTTTTTACCGCAACTGGAGTCCGTACAATTGACACCAGTAATTCCTATCCTGCAATGGTCGGTCTGCCACCGGGAATAATCAGTTTCCTTCACTCAACAAATCCTAGCAGTCATCCGAATTTTTTCCTCTCTCGTATTTACTTCTTCGCTTGTGTCGTACGTCACTGTCCTCGTCACAAGACTCAAAGCGCAACTGCCCCGTGCATTTAAAACAGGCCTTAAATAGTGACACTAACATCCGACATCCAGGTCCATCGCACAGTCTAGTGATTTTGCATGCGTGCCAACGAGGTAGTCCGACGTCAAGCCACGACTCACAATCAGGAGGATGTGAGTTCAATCTCTCCAATCGCCCGTTACACCCCCACCCCCGATCTCATTCTACATGCCAAACACAGTCTTGTACGCGCTTTGAACCACTACGTGCATGATTTCTCTCGCCACAAAAGAAGAAAAGAAAAGACTGCTGATCTCTCTTGATTGGAAGTGGTTTACTAACAGGTTTTAATACAAGTGTTCGATTATATTTTGTCATAAGAAGCACACAGAATCACCACTTCTATATATTGACCTTACGAAGGAGTAGTGCTGGCAGCAACTTCCGATAAAATTGGCCAATAAACAGACAAGACAAAAAGCATTTAAGATCATTCACTGTCTTGATAAGGGCTAATAGAATATTAACAAATAAGGAAAGTCTGCTGATCTCTCTACAGAATTGGATTAACTTCTCATTCACACAGAGAAAAAATGCAAGAAAAAAAAGGAAAAAAGAAAAAGAAAAGGAAAAAGAAAAAAAAGAAAAAAAGAGAAAAATAGAAAAAAAGAAAAGAAAAAAAAGAAAAAACAAGAAAGAAAGGGGAAAGTAAAGAACGGGAAAAGTAAAGAAAAGAAAGGAAGAAAGAAAAAGAAAACCCCCTTACCTGATCATTTTTGTTGATATCTAAGGATTCAAATACTTCTTTAATATCATCTTTGTTTTTGATTTCTTTACCAAATAATAAAATGTGATCATCTTTGGTCAGATCAGAGTCCTGAAAAAAAAAGTAATTTTTGAATTATTTCAATTAGAAAGAAAGAAAAGAGAGAATCTTGAAAAGAAAGAAAGAATGAAAAGAATAATGAAAGAAAGAAAGAATGAGAGAAAAGAAAAAAAAAGTAAATCTAATATCTAAAACCAAGAGTAAGAGAAAGAAAAGAAATAGGAAAGAAAGAAGGAAGGAAAGAAAAACTAAAGATGAAGAAAGAAAAAGAGAAAGACAGAAAATAAAAAGAGAAAGACAGAAAAGAAAAGTAAATAATAATCCTTGATAAACAAATATAGCTTCAAGTAACTATTCTTAATACAAATAATTTACACACAGTTATATGGTTTTATGTAATTAATAATAATCCTTAGTAAATAATTATAACTTCAACTAACTGTTCTTAATACAAATAATTTACACACAGTTATATGGTTTCAAGTAACTAATAATAATCCTTAATAAATAATCATAGCTTCAAGTAACTATTCTTAATACAAATAATTTGCACACAGTTATATGGTTTCAAGTAACTAATAATAATCCTTAATAAACAATTAGAGCTTCAAGCAACTATTCTTAATACAAATAATTTATAGTTATATGGCTTCAAGCATCTCTATCCAATACAAATAATTTGCACATAATTATATGGTTTCAAGTATTCCTATCTAATATTAATAATTATATGGTTTCAAGTATTCCTATATAATATTAATAATTATATGGTTTTAAGTAATTATTTCTATTTACTAATAGTCATTTTTTTTTAGAGTTATATGGTTTCAAGCAACAAATTATAATCCTTGATAAAGAAATATAACTTCTAGTAATTATTCTTAATACAAATAACACTGGTCATTGCAATTTTTGTTGAGTTGGATCTGACACATCATTTAAATAATTTATTCTTATATGACTATTTTTTCTAAATCCAAAAATGACCCCAGTTTTTCTATCTCACATCTACTTTTTAAGCAACAGGATACCCTTAATTTTTTCTCAAAAAACATAAAAATACAGTATCTAACAAATTTGTGCTTATTTTATGGAATGTTTTAAAAATTTACATATAATAGAAAATAAAACAATTATAGGGTTTCAAGTATGGAAGTGCATGGTGTAATGGTTAAAGTCATGGGAAATGGACACGTCACCCCGAGTTCAAATCCTGGATGTGGTAATTGCATTTCACTTAGCGCTAATACCCTTGGGAAAGGTATGAATCCTACCCTCCCTCCAGCTATGGATAAATAGTAGGGCAGACTGGGCTCTTTGAACTTGGTTAAGCAACCGGTCTAGGAGAAGGAAAACTCTGAATTCAAACCTGTTGAACTCCGCTTAAGAAATTGACCTTGTGTCACATCCTGCTCATGCGGAGGGGTTGTATTTCTGATACTAATGATTTGCACAGTTATATGGTTTCTTGTAACAAAAGATAATCCTTAGTAAGTAAAAGTAAAGTCGTCAGGGCGGCCTAATGTCGGCATCAGCCAGACAGCAAGGGAGTCTATCCCCTTTTCACTAGTGCTAGACCATGGAGATTATTTTAGCATCTGAGGTGGAGCGCCACACCTACCATCAGCTCCTTACTTTACCGCACAGATCCCTGTGCTACTCATACGCTGAGTTGGCGGGGACCGGTAACGCTCTACCGAAACAATTATAATTTGAAGTGATTATTCTTGTATTCCTGTTGAATATGAATAATTATCAACAGGGGGAGAGAGAAAAAAAAGAAAAAAGAAAGCTATTTATCAACTAGATTGTAAATAATCTTTCCTACTTGCAAATGGTTAAACAAAATTTAGTTATTTCCTATAAGTCTAACATGATCAGAGGGGAACCACTCTTGACTGATAAATTATTTATTTATTTCCCCATTAAACTAACCCTAACCCCCATCTTCTTTTATCCTAGATGATCAATAAATAAATAAATAAATAATTTATCAGTCAAGAGTGGTTCCCCTTTGATCATGTTAGACTTATAGGAAATAACCCAAAATTTTCCTAAAACAAAAGGGGAAATTGGTAATTTATGAGGAAGTGCGTCCTGGTCTCCTGCCTCAAAAATTGCTACCCGTGACTATTAAAATAATGACCCAGCTCAGTCTATTCAAAACTATCCATCTTCATATCTATCTATCTCAATTTGTTCATATTTATCTATATTACTTTAAATACTAAGATTTTTTTTTATTCATGTTTGTTCAATGTCTTGTTTTTAGTTTAAATAAACAAGAATTACGACAAAAAAAGATGCGACCCCCCCCCCCCAATACATTTACTTGTCAAAATATCTATCTCCATTTGTTTGTATCTAACTATATTATTTTGTTTGTTTATCTATCTATCTCAGTCTATTCAAAACTATATATCCATTTTCATATCTAAACAAGAATTACGACAAATTATGATAAATAAACAAGAATTACGACGAGCTGGGGTTGTTATTTTGATAGTCACCGGGTAGCAATTTTTGAGGCGGGAGACCGGGATGCACTTCCTCATAAATTACCGGGAAATTTAACACAAACTCCATTGTGTCTGGAACAGGCCCATACTATAACACCAACAGAGGAGGGGGGGTAGTTTAAAAAAAAAAAAAGGAAGTTATTTACCTGTAATGTAGCAGTAAATAAACCCTCATTCCTACTTGCTAATAGCACTGGTTTACAAAAAAAATTTTTTGTCTGAGGCAAGAATGTGAATAGGTGTTTTTTTTTACTAATTTGGGTGTGGCTGAATTCAAATTTATAAACAGTTTTGCTCTATCACCTCTAGTTTTCTGTCTTTTAAATAGTCTCATTTTAGTATATACAGAGTATATACGTGCTTATTTCAACAGTCGCAGAGCTTATTACAGATAAAACTGGATAGATAAAGAACATTGACGGAATAAATATACTTGGATGACACAATGTACACAATTCATAGTACCGCAGACAGAAGTAAAAAAGAAGACAGAAGTCACACAATATTAGAAATTAACCCTGAATGCATATACGCCTTTATGTACAGTATGTGTACCAAATGTACAGTATGCATATCTAAAAGACTAGAGGTGATGAATTCAGTATCACCAATTAGGTTAAAACAGCTATTTTTGTGCTTGCCTCAATTTTCTTTGTAAACCAGTGTTATTAAACAAGCAATGTCCAGAAATGCACTGGAAGCGATTTTACTACAAAATGCATTGGAAGTGATTTTACTACATAAATGCATTGGAAGTGATTTCACTACATAATGCATTGGAAGTAATTTTACTACATAATGCATTGCTACATAAATGCATTGGAAGTGATTTTACTACATAAATGCATTGGAAGTGATTTTACTACATAAATGCATTGGAAGTGATTTTACTACATAAATGCATTGGAAGTAATTTACTACATAAATGCATTGGAAGTAATTTTACTACATAATGCATTGGAAGTAATTTTACTACATAAATGCATTGGAAGTAATTTTACTACATAATGCATTGGAACTGATTTTACTACATAATGCATTGGAAGTAACCTCACCATCAAATCTAAATTCAGCACCCCCAAATTAGGTTAAAAACAGCTATTTTTGTGCTTGCCTCAATTTCTTTGTAAACCAGTGTTATTAAACAAGCAATGTCCAGAAATGCACTGGAAGTGATTTTACTACATAAATGCATTGGAAGTGATTTTACTACATAAATGCATTGGAAGTGATTTTACTACATAAATGCATGGAAGTTTTACTACATAATGCATTGGAAGTGATTTTACTACATAAATGCATTGGAAGTAACCTCACCCCCAAATCTGAATTCAGCTGCACCCCCAAATTAGGTTAAAACAGCTATTTTTGAGCTTGCCACAATTTCTTTGTAAACCAGTGTTATTAAACAAAATTTTCCTAAAACAAAACTTCAAAGGGCAATTTAACACAAACTTCATCGTGTCTGAAACAGACCCATTCTATAACACCAACAGAGGGAGGGGAACGGGTTGAATAAAAAAAGGAAATTATTTACCTGTAATGTAGCAGTAAATAAAGTAAGATCAACAGTTTGTTGGTGTTCTGGATTGTGCTCATCAATCACCTGCAAAAGAAACGCAAAGAAAATGGAATCCAATTAAATAAAAAAATAAAAAACTTGATTTTCTGTTAGTAATTATGTATATACTAGCAGGACCTGTAGATATACCACAGTATGATAATTTAATTATTACAACATTTGATATGTTTACTTAAGAGCTATTGCAAAATACATCAATATGTAAAGAGTTTAATAATCTCTCACTTTTTTTCTTTCTTTCTTTTCATTGTTAGGTTGAAACAGATTAGCATTATTACTTCCGTGCGCTCACCCCCTCTCTCTATCTTTCCCCTATTCTCTTTCATATTATATTTTTCTGTGTAGCATGTCATTTTTTCTCTTTCTTTATGATAAAAACAGAATGGTCCATTATTTAGCTGAGGTGACAACACTCATTAGAAATAAGAATTTGGCAGATAAGCAACACCAGATAATCAGGATTTAGATTTTTGCATTTTGTCTTGAATAATTTAATCTCATTTTTAACCAGAGGGTGTTGCAAAATGATAATGGTTGTACAATTAAGGAACACAAGTATTAATATATAAATTCTGGAGTAAATAAATTCAATAATATTCATCTGAATTTTTGAGATGAGGCTTGATAATTTGTACTATTTAGATTTTTTGTACTGTTGTCCACATATTTATTGTTATATGCACAATGTTTCAGCTGATCTGCTCTCCAACCTTCTTCAGGTGTTTCTTGCTGAATTCAGGAATCTGTAGCATAACGATGGTCACGGTACAAGAACAGTGTTTGTTGCATAGGCCAACTCAAGTTGTAGTAGTAGTCGTCGTTATTAGTAGTAATAGTCGTTAGTTCAGAAACAACATACACACAAGTTGTATAGACCCAAGGGGTTGTGTATTTATTTCTAGGCTTGTGGGTTCTTTTTTCAGAGAAGGAAAGATAGAGAGAAAGAAAGAGAGGGTACGGTCAAATTACTCTGTCGTACATCATGTTCACTATGGCAGTCCCAAACCGAATACGAGGGATGGGCAGACACGTCTGCTTTCACCAGAGCCCAGCCGAAAAAGATGCAGATTTTCTCTTCTCTTGTTTCTCGTCCCAGCGTCACACCCGGTTCCGGTCAAAACCCGGAACTTCCATTTTTATTTTTAATTCTATTTCTGGGGTCATTCTTCGGTCAAATTATTGTATGTTTACTCTTACAAATTTTAACCTTTTTTTGTTCTTATTTCTTTTTGTAAAGTTTTTAAATGTCATCCTTGGCCAGTTGAAAAGGGCTTAAAATAAGTAAGTCCTGAGTTATGGAATCCTTTGGTGAGGGAATAAGTCCTATCCTGTGTATTGTTAAAGGTCCAGTGACTTAATCCTATGTCTGTCGTCCACGAAACTCGAAGTAGTTATGGCCAGTACTATCGGTTTAAGTACTGTATCAGCAGCAGAGTACTGCCAGCGATTGGCCAAGAGTTTGATCACATGGTTCTCGCCGAGTCTATAAGTAGAAGTGGACTTTTGGCACACACATTATATAGAAAAAATCTCAACACTTTTTCCTCTCTTTCTCTAGAAATCTGAATACAGTTTTATTTTTAATCCCAAATTCCTATATCTGATTATGTCAGTTCACAGTTTATATCAAATGTGTAGAGTAAAGAGAATAATTCACTACAATTTACAACATTTCACTGATATTGAAATCTGATTCAGTCACATCTAATTTTTCTTTTTTGGAAATGTGAAAAATGTTTCAGAAGACTTAATGTGGTAGAATAGGATAGGGTGAATCGATATTTTAAGTATCTTAAGTATTCTAGGTTATTAATGCCCTTGGCTAGGATTGATCCTGCAACTTCAAGATAATTGTCACTTTGAACTGTATTACCTCAACCCTTGTATCCAATTGGACATATGGCACAACGGATATAAGGGTCCGAATAATCTAAATAATACAAAAAAGTCGGACCAAAAAAAAATCTTATGTAATTTTTTTTATACTGAGTTCATATATAACAAAAAGAACAATACTGTATTAGACATTTTTTTTGCTTTAAATTTAAGGAAAAAAAAATTAAGATGTTTCAAGAAAGCAAAATCAATTTTTTTCCAGAACTTTTCTTGTATTATTTGGATTTTTCAAACTATTGTCCTCATCTTTATTGTTATATAAACAATGTTTTGGCCAATGTACTCTCCAGCCTTCTTCAGGTGTTTCTTGGAAACCTTCTCTTTGGATCATTCACAGAACTTTGAACTGAATCCTATATTCAATCCACGGGGGTAGACTGTTCTCATTCTGTTAACCATGACCAGGTACAAGTGTTATGCTATGTTAAGTATTCTATGTTATTATTGATTTAGAACTGTATATCTATTGTATTGTCTAATTGGATGAGGACATTAGTTCAAAAATCCAAATAATACAAATTATCAAGCCTCATATAAAAAATTCAGACAATTGTTTGGAATTGATTTAGAGCAAAAATATTTGTTTTGAAGCTATTCAAAATGGCAGAAAATCTTAACCAAGTGCACCAGGCTTGAATAGAGGTCTGTCATCAAATTTTTGGTGGCTAAGAAGTGCAAACCATGTGAAATTTATAGAAGAATACGTGATGTTTATGAAGAAGCATGTTTTAGTAAAAGTTTTAAAAAATTAAAAAAATGTTTATGAATGGGCAAAATATGCATTTGCCACAATGAGCCTGAGTCATGAAAATGGAAACAGACTTGAACCTTTTCTTTTTTGGAACTTTTTCTTTATCAGAGATAAAAGTTTTGGGTGCAGTGGCCAGCAAAGATGATCATGCTGACAGTCATGACATAAAAGGACCTTATCACTATTGATTTCCTTGAAAAAGTAAAGATTATTTCTTTTAGGCTATTCAAAATGGCGCAGATGTAAACAGAGCACTTTAGGATTGAACAGAGGTCTGTCATCAAATTTTTGGTGGTTGAGAAGTGCAATCAATGTGAAATCTACAGAGGAATGTGCGATGTATATGGAGAGGCATATTTTAGTGAAAAAAAGAAATGTTTACAAATGGACTAAATAGTTTGCAACTATGATTGAAGAGGAAAAGAAAAAAAAATCAACTTTTTTGGGTTATTTAATATCAGGTATAAGGCGTGCATGGACTAAAGTAGGACTAAAGTAATATATTCTTAATTTTTCTTTTTTAAATAAATATATGCTTGTGATGGTGGTGGGGTGTATATGGAAATAAATGTGAAGAAAAAAAAGAAAAAGAAAAAAGAAAAAAAAGTATTCCAAAAAGGTAAATTTATTTCTGATATTTAATGCTTAGAAATATTTTTTGTACAGTTTGCCTCACACTATATAAACTGCTATGCAAATATGGGCGGCAGGCCAAAAGGGGAATGGGAAGTGTGGGGAGGTACTGTTAGATCATACAGTAAACACCTGTTTACCAAGAAAGCCATCATTTTCAAAAGCTCAGTTTTTTTTTTAAAGATGGACTACTAAACTACCAACTACCAATAACGGAAAAGTGGAGAAATATTCAACTATCTCAGAAAAAGAAAAGAAAATATAGCAATAAATAAAAAAGGAGAAAAATAACAATGAAAAAAGAAGAAATTTAAAAATAATGAAAAACTGGAGAAAAAAAAGGAAAGAAAAAGGGAGTGAGAAAAATAGAAAAATAAATAAGAACATTCCTCAGAATTTTTGAGATAAGGCTTAATAATATTCTTTCCCCTATGAATGTGTTAGAGATGAAACTTAATAATATTCTTTCCCCCTATGAATGTGTTAGAGATGAGACTTAATAATTCTCTTTTCCCCTATGAATGTGTTAGAGATGAGACTTAATAATTCTATTTTCCCCTGTGAATGTGTTAGAGATGAGGCTTAATAAGAATGTGTTAGAGATGAGGCTTAATATTCTCTTTCCCTATGAATGTGTTAGAGATGAGGCTTAATATTCTATTTTCCCCTATGAATGTGTTAGAGATGAGGCTTAACTTGTCCCATCTTATATGCCCTTTCTTCAGGTATTTCTTGTCGAACTCTTCTTGTCATAATCGGGAGCCATCATGGAACTTTGAATCTAACCCTTTATTCAGTCCATGGGGTATCCTGTTCTCATTCTGCTAACCATAGCTGGAGTACAGGTATTAAGCTGTGTTAATTATTATTCTATGTTACTGCTGCCCCTGGCCAGGATTGAACCTGCAGTCTAGAGTTGACTTAGAACTGTCTTAACCTAACTCCTTTATCCACTATGTGTATGTGAATAAAGGGTTAGGTTCAAAGTTCCGTGATGACTCCCGATTACGACAAGAAGGTCCCGAGTTTGAAAAGAAAGTTCCTGAGTCAGACAAGAAATACCTGAAGAAGGCTGGAGGGCACATTGGCCGAAACGTTGTACAGATAACAATGAAGATGAGGATAATAATCCGAATAATACAAATAATACTAAATAAGAACAAATGAATGAATAGATGAATAAATAAATAGATAGATAAAATAAATGAATAAATATAGAAAGGAAATATTGCAATCAAAAAGTAGAAAAGAAAAGAAAAAAAAGGGAATATTACAATGAAAACAGAACAAAAAAAAAAATGTAAACACCAAAAGAAAAAACAGAAAAAATAACAATAAAAAATAAAAAAAAAAAGAAAAAACAACAAAAAAAAAGAAAAAAATAACAATAAAAAAAATAAAAAATAAAAAAAATAGAAAAAAAAAAAAAAAAACAGAAAAAGAAATGAAAAAGATCAGAAAAAAAAAAAAAAAATTAAAAAAGAAAAAGTTAATAAGAATAAAAATAAAGAACAATGAGAAATAAATTATCCATGCCTTTTACCTAGGATTGAACTGTGATCCCTTATGCTTGAAAATATAAAACTAATCTCAGCCACAAGGCAGCAGGCTAAGTAGACATTTAATAAGCTTGGCTTAATATAGTCCAGGGTCAAATAGAAAATAAATGAAGAGGAATTATAGCTAGCCAGCCTTGAAAATTATGATTCAAATCCTGGGTCTTACCTTGGCTCAACCGAGTGACCTTTTCAATGTGCGGGGTGGGGAGGGTTTAGAAAATATGTAACTCTAATCTCGGCTATGGATGAGATATCAGCTAAAATTTACCAGCTCAAAAAAAGCCTCCTAAAATTTGACAGGCGTGGGGAGACCCCCGCCCCCATGCTCAGCAGGGGATACCCAGCATTGGAAATCTTTAAACTGAATATGTACGTATATACAGGGTGATTGTAAAGTAACTCCTTATTTTAAAAATCTTATTTATTTCTGAATCAATATTTTTACAATAAAATGAATACAGGGTGATTGGAAAGTAACTTCCTATTTTTAAAATCTTATAATTTATTTCTAAATCATTATTTTTATAAAAAAAATGAATACAGGGTGATTGTAAAGTAACTCCCTATTTTAAAACCTTATACTTTATTTCTGAATCATTATTTTTACAAAAGAAATGAATACAGGGTGATTGTAAAGTAACTCCTTATTTCAAAAATCTTATAATTTATATCTGAATCAATATTTTTAATTCAAAAAATGAATATGCAAAAAACACACATAACATGGAGTTTTATTAGTGATTCAGCCATTCACGAACAACAATAGCAAAATGTGGAGGAGCACCATCTTGCATAAAAATTAAGTCTTCAATATTCTCCCAAGTATTGACAACTAGCCAGATTTCATCTTGCAACATGGTGAGGTACCTTTATGCAACATTTATGCAAAGGATGTACCATTATCTTGGGTCAATTCTGAAATTTTTCTGAGATAATAGGGAGTTACTTTTTCAATCACCTTCTATTTCTAATGAATTATTTCCTGATGAAAAGAGAAATATTTGATAAATAATTCTTAAATACTTTTATTCTGACACACATTGGCTTTAGATTATTTACAGCTGTTGTTACAAATTTGTGGCTCATCCAAGTTCTGAACCGACTCCTAAAGGAGACGGAATTAATATTAATAATTTTTCTGAAATTTATTGAAAACATCAATGGTATATAAAGTTGGTTAAATCAAACTTAACGGACCTAAATTCCACCATTGTATGTCACCCCACCAAAAGAAAAAAAAAATACCAAATTTCAAGGTATTAACCGAATTTAATGTAATTTTCAGTGTTGATATATTAATGAATAAAAGATATATAAAAGAGATTGTAAAGTAACATCCTTCCCTATTTTAAAAATCTTAGGATTCATTTCTGAATCATTGCTTTTACAAAAAATGAATACAGGGTGTTTGGAAAGTAACTCCCTATTTTAAAAATCTTATTAATTTCTGAATCATTATTTTTACAAAAAATGAATATACAAAGAACACACATAACATGGAGTTTTATCTAAAATTTTATTTGGGCACCACCATTCATGTCCTGCCTCTAGCTAGGAATGCTCTTTTAGTTAAATGTTTAACAGGTTTGAATTCAGAGTTTTCCTTCCCCGAGACTAGTTATGGTTAAAGAGCCCAGTCTGCTCTACTCATAGGTATCAATACAGGGTGATTGTAAAGTAACTCACTATTTTCAAAATCTTATAAATTAATTTAAAATTATATATGGGTACCAGCATTTGCCTCCAGCTTCTCAAGTATTCTCCTAGACCAGTTATATAAAATATATGAAACCTACCCTTCTGGTTTGGGCCTCCTCCAGTTAGGGGTCTTGGGGGGTAAATACTAAGCAAGACACTTAAGCATCTCATTGTGGTGTAATGGTTAGCAAGCTAGTCTTGCAGATCCATTACTACTGAATAGTGAATTTGATCCTTGCTAGATGCCCCATTACACTCTGCCTGTGGTGAATGGATTTGGTAAGGACATACACTGGACACTTTTTCTTTTTGTGGTGATGGTGTTGCTTATAAAAACAGTTTTTACATTAATTAAATATGAATTCTGTTAAACATTGTCTTTAATCTTAATCCAATATGGCTGCCTCTTAAGATGGCTACTTAATAATGGTGATGGGATTGCTTATAAAAACAGTTCATATTAATTAAATATGAATTCTGTTAAACATTGTCTTTAATCTTAATCCAATATGGCTGCCTCTTAGTGGTAATGGTGTTGCTTATAAAAACAGTTTACATTAATTAAACATGAATTCTGTTAAACATTGTCTCTTATGTTAATCCAATATGGCTGCCTCTTAGTGGTAATGGTGTTGCTTATAAAAACAGTTTATATTATTTAAATATGAATTCTGTTAAACATTGTCTCTTATGTTAATCCAATATGGCTGCCTCTTAGTGGTAATGGTGTTGCTTATAAAAACAGTTTACATTAATTAAACATGAATTCTGTTAAACATTGTCTCTTATGTTAATCCAATATGGCTGCCTCTTAGTGGTAATGGTGTTGCTTATAAAAACAGTTTACATTAATTAAACATGAATTCTGTTAAACATTGTCTCTTATGTTAATCCAATATGGCTGCCTCTTAGTGGTAATGGTGTTGCTTATAAAAACAGTTTACATTAATTAAACATTGTCTCTTATGTTAATCCAATATGGCTGCCTCTTAGTGGTAATGGTGTTGCTTATAAAAACAGTTTACATTAATTAAACATGAATTCTGTTAAACATTGTCTCTTATGTTAATCCAATATGGCTGCCTCTTAGTGGTAATGGTGTTGCTTATAAAAACAGTTTACATTAATTAAACATGAATTCTGTTAAACATTGTCTCTTATGTTAATCCAATATGGCTGCCTCTTAGTGGTAATGGTGTTGCTTATAAAAACAGTTTACATTAATTAAACATTGTCTCTTATGTTAATCCAATATGGCTGCCTCTTAGTGGTAATGGTGTTGCTTATAAAAACAGTTTACATTAATTAAACATGAATTCTGTTAAACATTGTCTCTTATGTTAATCCAATATGGCTGCCTCTTAGTGGTAATGGTGTTGCTTATAAAAACAGTTTACATTAATTAAACATGAATTCTGTTAAACATTGTCTCTTATGTTAATCCAATATGGCTGCCTCTTAGTGGTAATGGTGTTGCTTATAAAAACAGTTTACATTAATTAAACATTGTCTCTTATGTTAATCCAATATGGCTGCCTCTTAGTGGTAATGGTGTTGCTTATAAAAACAGTTTACATTAATTAAACATGAATTCTGTTAAACATTGTCTCTTATGTTAATCCAATATGGCTGCCTCTTAGTGGTAATGGTGTTGCTTATAAAAAGTTTACATTAATTAAACATGAATTCTGTTAAACATTGTCTCTTATGTTAATCCAATATGGCTGCCTCTTAGTGGTAATGGTGTTGCTTATAAAAACAGTTTACATTAATTAAACATTGTCTCTTATGTTAATCCAATATGGCTGCCTCTTAGTGGTAATGGTGTTGCTTATAAAAACAGTTTACATTAATTAAACATGAATTCTGTTAAACATTGTCTCTTATGTTAATCCAATATGGCTGCCTCTTAGTGGTAATGGTGTTGCTTATAAAAACAGTTTACATTAATTAAACATTGTCTCTTATGTTAATCCAATATGGCTGCCTCTTAGTGGTAATGGTGTTGCTTATAAAAACAGTTTACATTAATTAAACATGAATTCTGTTAAACATTGTCTCTTATGTTAATCCAATAGGGCTGCCTCTTAAGATGGCCACTAAAAGAATTCAGAATGACTTACTTTCATCAATTTGTCAAAGGCATCTGCAATTTCTTTGTGTTTCTCACTTTCATTAATCTTTTTTTCTACTTTTTCCCTTTTCTTTCTGCCAAGGAAATGAAGAACAAAAAAATGTATGAGATAAAAACATAATGGACAAAAAAAAAAAAAATAAAGAAGAGAAATTCAACATTTACATATTGTTGTTATCCATTATTAAGTTTTTGTTGGATATTTCAGGTATTATCGCATAAATGCGTCCTGGCCTCCTGCCCTAAAAATCGATAAGTGGTGCCTATTGAAAATCCAACCTGCACTACTATTGAACTCCCTAACTGTTTGTAGGCGTTTTTCCTGAAAAGTTAATGCGATATGAAACAATATAACCCCCCACCCACACACACTGCCAAGTCTTTTTATGTCACGTAAATGCAAATATTTTACCCCACCCCCTTAAAATATTTTTGGTACTCTTTGCAGAGTTCTGTCCCGGCCTCCTGCCTCAAAAATCGCTAGCCGGTGGCTGCTGAAAAAAAAAACACCAGCTATGATTGAAGTCCATAGCTGAAGCGGTGTCACTTGAAAAAAAAACCCAAAAAACGACCAACTTAGGGTGTTTTTCCTGCTTACAGGGTGACCCAGAAAAAACAGAGTCCAAATCATTTATTTATTTTCCCATTAAACTTACTCTAACCCTAGTTTTTTTTTCAAGTGATACAGCTTCGGCTAAGGACTTCAATCATAGCTGGTGTTTTTTTTTCAGCAGCCACCGGATAGCGATTTTTGAGGCAGGAGGTTGGGACAGAACTCTGCAAAGAGTACTATTTTTTTTTTGGTACTGCTTAGCGTTTTTTTTAGGGCAGGAGGCCAGGATGCATTTATGCGATATGCACCAATATTTCTTTCATTTCATTGCAATTATTCAGCCCATAATCTTACAGTCATTCTTAAAACTTTTTGGACCTGTGGATATACCACGATATGATAATCTAATTATTACGTTTGATATGTTTACTTAAGAGCTACTGCTAAATAGTTCAATATGAAAAAAGTATAATAATCCTGATTTAACTCACTCTCACTCCATTTCCTATGACTCTAACCATTACACCACCTGCCTCTTTACTAATGACATATTCACTGATGATCTTAATAAAGAATAACTAAATGCTTTATCTAATCAGAATATAAGATAATATTACTTGTATTAATAAAGCAATTGAAATGAAGATGAAAGAAATACTAGTGAAAAATGAATAATGGCTGACAATGCTTGATCTAATGAAAATTTAAGATAATATTACTACTAGTGTAAATAAAGCAATTGAAATTAAGATGAAAGAAATAATAGTGAACAATGAATAATGCTTGATCTAAAGAAAATTCAAGATAATATTACTACTAGTGTAAATAAAGAAATTGAAATTAAGATGAAAGAAATACTAGTGAAAAATGAATAATGCTTGATTTAATGAAAATTCAAGAAAATATTACTACTAGTGTAAATAAAGCAATTGAAATTAAGATGAAAGAAACACTAGTGAAAAATGAATAATACTTGATCTAAAGAAAATTCAAGATAATATTACTACTAGTGTAAATAAAGCAATTGAAATTAAGATGAAAGAAATACTAGTGAAAAATGAATAATGCTTGATTTAATGAAAATTCAAGAAAATATTACTACTAGTGTAAATAAAGCAATTGAAATTAAGATGAAAGAAATACTAGTGAAAAATGAATAATGCTTGATCTAATGAAAATTCAAGATAATATTACTATTAGTGTAAATAAAGCAATTGAAATTAAGATGAAAGAAATACTAGTGAAAAATGAATAATGCTTGATTTAATGAAAATTCAAGATAATATTATTACTAGTGTAAATAAAGCAATTGAAATTAAGATGAAAGAAATACTAGTGAAAAAAAATTAATAATGGATAACAATGCTTTATCTATTAATAAGAAAATACAAGATGATATCTATATAATGTTATATGCTTTTTATTTATCTATTTCTTATGTTTCCTCTTTTTCTATCTTGTCAAATCAACTTACAAAAAAAAAAAATCTTTGCACAAAAAATATACACTTTTAAAATAATTCCTCAAAAACACAAATAAAAAAGATGTAGATTATTGTCCATAACTAAGTACAACCCAAACATTTTTTGAAATAGAATATAATTTTCTTCAAAACCAAAGATACCAGGATTTTATTATTGGTAATTTATGAGGAAGACCATCCCGGTCTCCTGCCTCAAAACTTGCTAACGGTGAGTGGTGAAAAACCAACCCCAGCTACGATTGAAGTCCGTAGCCGAAGCAATAGATAGATATGAAGACGACTAGATAGATAGATATTTTTTTTTAATTTTATTAAAATATAAAAGAATATCTAAATACTCAGATTTTCTTTTATTCATGTTTGTTTAATGTCTTGTTTTTAGTTTAAATAAGCAAGAATATCTAAATATTTTGATTTTTTTTTATTACTTGTAATTGATTGTTGAAAATAAATATATTAAAATAAAATGAAAATACCGAAAAAAATAAATGTTTTTGATTTTTTTATATGTAATTGAATGTCGAAAAAAACGCCTCAAGCTGGTTGTTTTCTTTCAAGTGACACTGCTTCAGCTACGGACTTCAATTGTAGCTGGGTTGGTTTTTCAGCAATCACCGGTAGCAAGTTTTGAGGCAGGAGACCGGGACGGTCTTCCTCATAAATTACCTTATTATTTTTAATGAAACTTTAAACAATCAAAACAAATATTATTAAGTATTACAGTATCACCCATTTTCAAGTGGCCATGTGCCTGACAAAGCTTTGTAAACATAATATCAACCATGAAGAAGTACACCCCCCCCCTAACAATTCTCTGCACAGAATATATAGACTATCTATATATAGATCAAATTTTGTTAAGTAATTCATCCTGTATTATGTATAACAAGTAACATCAAATATAATTTATATAGAAATTCAGATATGTTATTTTAAAGAGAGTGCTTATATTTGACTATGGATGGATTATCGATTAGCATTGATCTAGACTAAATACATCTATATGGTTACATGAAAACTCCACCTAAATGTTTATGTCAAAACGTATGGAAATGAATGAAACCATCTGAGAACTGAACTTTATTACGTGAGAATGAATAAAAGAGAGAAATATATATATATATATATATATATATATATATGAAAGGTAAAAATGGATATTGAATCCGACAATATGTAAGAAAGTTTTATAGAAAAAAACAACAAGATGTTAAAAATTTTTGCTGACAGAAATCTGTTTCGACATTATGAATATGTCTTTATCAAAGCAACATTGTAAGCGGAAAAACAAAATGAATATATCATTACGAGGCACAGAACGCTCTCGATCAGTACCGTAATTAAAAAAAAAAAAATTTAAAAAATACGTATTTATTGTTAAAAATAAAATAAATTTTATTTATAAAAATTATAAGCATTTTTATCATAAAAAGCTCGAAAGAGTTTGCAGCAAAACTTTTTAACATCTTATTGTTTTTTCTATAAAACTTTTTTACACACACACACACACACATATATATATATATATATATATATATATATATATATATATATATATAAGATTTTTGGATGTTTGTTTATTTTAGAAGCAAGAAGAAAAAAAATTTTGAATAAAGTATATATTAATATTTATATTTTTGCTTGAAGGCAATTACAATGCACATATCGCATAAAATTCGATAATTATAGAAGATAATAATGACAAGTGAATTATATAATTCTTTGCGAAATTCACTTGTCTTTATTATCTTCTATAATTATCGAATTTTATGCGATATACGCATTGTAATTGCCTTCAAGCAAAAATATAAATATTAATATATATATATATATATATATATATATATATATATCTTATATAAATAAAATAAATATCACAACAAAAAGACGGGGGAGATGTTGTGCATATAAGCTAGCCCTGACTTATGTCTGTTATTGTGTCCCCTTAGTGTGTAGCTCTTCTTTAAGTTTGTTTTGTTTTACGGCATATCAAATTCAGTGGGTCATTTAATGCCGAAAAAGTTGTGAAATAAATTCATTCTTAATGCATAATACAAATTTGTTTATCAACTCATGTTTTTCTATTCAACCCATGGATGGGACCCTAACAGGTACTACCACTCTGGGTCAGAGTGGACTAGGGAGCAATGGTGATGAAGGGGTGCTCCACATTCCCCAAACCTCCAGAACTGGAACCTCACCATCAGATAGAGTTTAACGTCATTCCCAGAACATGTAGACCCTCAGCCACCGCCTTCTAGCACCCATATGATAAGAAGGATTGAGGGTTGCCATAAGGGCAATAGGGTTGGGGCAATCATATAGGTGCTAGGGCTTGACGTGGCCAGCTGATTGATCTAGTCCACGAAAAGCCTAAAGTGGAATATTGCAAGTCATGGACTGTCCAGCCACCTGGGTTCTATCCTTAAGCATCACGGGTCGCCACCCATGGCCAACAGGTGGCCCCATTGGGGGAGTCTTACCCCTCTGCAGTGCTACTTGTAAGCCTGACCCAGAATTAAAAGATGTTTTATACACAGCTCCATTGTTGTCCTTATTTATACTAAGGGCCGGTTTAGCTCAGTCGGTAGAGTGTTCGGTTAGGAATCACAAGGTTCATGGTTCGATACCAGCCCTCGCCAACTCAGTGAATGAGTAGCACAGGGATCTGTGCGGTAAAGTGAGGAGCTGATGGTAGGTGTGGTGCTCCACCTCAGATGCTAAAATAATCTCCTTGGTCTAGCGCTAGTGAAAAGGGGATAGACTCCCTCGCTGTCTGGCCGATACTGACATTAGGCCGCCCCGTCGTCTTTACTTACTTTTATTGTGGTTAGGTGAATGGAATTTTTTTGGTGGAACTTTCATGTCACCATATATACTAAATATATATATATATATATATATATATATATACTAATACCTGAAACACTGGATAATATCTTCAAAATACATGAGCAATTCTACCAGAGATCAGAATAGATGAAGTCTAACGGTTATTTTAGTTTAAAGATCAACATGAAATATGAAAATGAAAACAGTTTGAAACATTTTAAAATACTTCCTCAAAAACACTCACACACACACACACACAAATAAAGACGTACACCAACATTTTTTGGTAATCCTTAACTTGTTCCTTGTAAATTCCTACCATAAAATAAACTGAACCCCCATTTTGTGTCCGTGTTTTTGCAATAAATGTTTTATTTTTCTTGCACCTGTTATTTTACAATACTGAATATATTTTCTTTATTTAAAAACATTTATTGCAAACATATATTTTCTTTATTTAAAAACATTTATTGCAAAAATATTTAAAACATTTATTGCAAAAACACGGACATAAAATGAGGGTTCAGTTTATTTCATAGTTAGAATTTACGAGGAACAAGTTGAAGATTACCCATTTTTTTTTAATGAAAAAAAAAAAGGATCTTGTTATTTCTAGTGAAAAATTATACAATCAAAACAGATGATATTAAGTATTAAAGTATTACCCATAAATAAGTACACACAACAATTTTATGAGTGGACCTGGGAGTAATGGCAATGAAGTGGTACTCCACACCACAGAATTGAAGCTTCACCACTAGAGGAATTTTAGTGTCATTTCCAGGACACCTCTTTTTTTTGTGGGGAGGGGGTAGGAGAGGAGGGTCATCCCACAATAGGGGATACAGTCAGTGTATTCTAAGTCCTACTGACAGGGTGAGTAATCCTAAAGAGTATACTGACCTAAAATGTGAGAAAAAGCATCAATAATAACATGGAGTGAAACTAATAATAGAATCATAGTAATAAAGAGTTTATTGATCTGGGTTTATTGTGATGATATGATCGACAAAAATCATTATTCAACAAAAAAAAAAACTATTAACATTTCACAATACCATAATGTTTGGTTTGTTTTATGGCATATCAACCTCAGTGGGTCATTTAATGCCGACAAAGTTTTGAAAAAAACATCCTTAATGGATAATCAGTTTTGTTTATAAACACATTTTTCTATTTAACCCATAGATGGGACCCTAACAGGTAATACCACTCCGGGTCAGAGTGGACCAGGGAGCAATGGTGATGAAGGGGTGCTCCACATTCCTCAAACCTCCAAAACTGGAACCTCACCATCAGATAGAGTTTAACGTCATTCCCAGGACATGTAGACCCTCAGTCACTGCCTTCTAGCATCCATATGATAAAAAGGGGTTGGGGCTTGCCATAACGGCAATAGGGTTGGGGCAATCATATAGGTGCTAGGGCTTGACATGACCAGCCGATTGATCGAGGGGGCCTCTCCAACCGCCTGTCTAGCCCAAAATAGGGCCAAAGTGGAATATTGCAAGTCATGAACTGCTCTATTCTTAAGCATCACGGGTCGCCACCCACGGCCAACAGGTGGCCCCATTGGGGGAGTCTTACCCCTCTGCATAGGTGCAGTCAGTGCATTCTAACGCCCCAGCTGACAGGGCGGAAAAGCATCAATAATAACATGGAGTGAAACTAATAGAATCATAGTAATAAAGAGTTTATTGATCTGAGTTTATTGTAATGATATGATCGACAAAAATCATAATGAGTTATTCAACAACAACAACAAAAAAAAATATTAACATTTCACAATACCATAATGTTTGTTTTGTTTTGTTTTATGGCATATCAACCTCAATGGGTCATTTAATGCCGACAAAGTTTTGAAAAATTCATCCTTAATTGATAATCAGTTTTGTTTATAAACACATTTTTCTATTTAACCCATAGATGGGACCCTAACAGGTACTACCATTCTGTGTCAGAGTGGACCAGGGAGCAATGGTGATAAAGGGGTGCTTCACATTCCCCAAACCTCCAGAACTGGAACCTCACCATCAGAGTTTAACATTATACCCAGGACATGAAGACCCTCAGCCACCTCCTTCTAGCACCCATATGATAAAAAGGGTTGGGGGTTGCCATATGGGCAATAGGGTCGGGACAATTATATAGGTGCTAGGGCTTGACCTGAACAGCTGATTGATCGGAGGTGGCCTCTCCGACTGCCTGTCTAGCCTAAGTAAGGACCAAAGTGGAGTGTTGCATGTCATGGACAGCTCAGCCCCCTGTGTTCCATTTTTAAGCATCACGGGTTGCCACTCATGGCCAATAGGGGGAGTCGATGTATTCTAACGCCCCAGGTGACAGGGCTGTGATGTTATTGGGAGATAAATGTAATTTTGATGAGTGGAGGGAGAGAAAATATATTTTAAGTGCAAAAGAAAGATTTCAATGAACTTTATTCAATGATATAATGGGTTTAAACTAGCTGTAAAAATTTAATGAGTAAAATACAAAATAGGCCTCAATGGTGTTGCAGAATGTAAGTCATCATCATCATCATCATCAGGTTGCACTGATAGCATGAATTCCTATGACCCTCTCTCGCCATCCATCCCTACTGTTCATCACTCTTGTAAAGTCCTCCTCACAACATCCAGAATCTGCACAGAGATGATTAATGTAAGTCTTTGCTGGTTAGCCCACTTTGAAGTGTCCATGTGTAGGCGTCTACAGAAGAATGTCACTTATGAGTTCGTTCTTGCTACTCCAGCAGTGTCCAGCATGTTTTGTTTGTCTTATTTGGATGGCTTGTGTGATAGGAGGTAAGTGGCTGTACACTTGCTTTTTTATAGGGTGCTACTTCCAGGAATTGTTCAGAACAGCACACAGAATCCTTGTGTGGTTCCCATCTAGCTTTTTTTCCAATCGATTTGTTAAAGTCTAAGTGCAGGTGCAGCCATACAGTAGCACTGATATGGCTATGACTTGAAGATTCTTGCTTTATTTTATCAGAGATCAGAATAAAATAAAATTAGCGTAAACAAGAAAGGACGCAAACAGCAGAATTTGTAAATTTGGAACTAAGGTGATGTTATGTGATATGCAAGTTCAAGTCTACCTTAATTTGGTTTGTTTAATGGCATAAAATCTCTGTGGGTTATTTAATGCCCAAAACTGTTAGAGTGTGAGATAAAAGTTGATACTCAAGTTATCTTTACAGGTGTATTTTTGTAGATGTATTTTGCGGATGTATTTTATATCTGATTCATAATTTTAGATATATTTCTATTTCTCTCAAGATGGATAAAATGTCATCCATCATCATCAATTGTATTCTAAAACATATACCTCATATTAATTTGTGTTGAAATATTTTTTTCTGATTGGAACGAAAACTCCACATTCCATGAGGAAATATTTGACGTGTCCTGCACCGTGGTTGCTCCTCCTGTTTGAGCATTAAAGAGTGTGTTAGGTGTATTTTTGTAGATTTATTTTGAGGGTGTATTTTATGTGGGTGTATCTGATTCATAATTTTCAATATATTTCTATTTCTATCAAGAAAGATAAAATGTCATGCATGTTAGTATTCTTAAACAGATCCTTCATATTATTTGCATTGAAATATTTCTTTCTGATTGGAGTGAAATCTCCACGCAAGGAAATGTTTGACAGTGAAGAGTGTTTGACATGTCCCGCACTTTGGTTGATCATCTTGTTTGGGTATAAAAGAGTGCATAAGTTTTGTATGGCCAATGTGCAGCCAAGCCAGTATTACTTCTTCCTCTTATGGATTTTCTATATCCTGGCTTCGATTCTCCTACTGTTGGCTTAATGGATGAAAATTTGTTCATTGTATTACTATTCAAACATTGTTGCCATTTTTGCTTGATAAATATTTCTATTTGGTTCTTTAGATCTGTATATGGGAAATTGAAGTTTTTCCTCAATTTCTTTATTCATGACATATTTTGCAGCTTTAGTGGTTAAAGTCTTGTGATATAAGGTAACAATAATAAGATGAAGATAAACTAGGAGATTTATTGATTCTTTGCCATTTACTTTATTGCTCATTTCATTATTTCTATCTTTCTATCATTTGTTCAGTTATTCTATTATATATCCACCCCCTCCCTTTATCCACCTCTCTCTTTCTCTCTCTCTTTAGTTCTCCTCTCTTGCTCTCCTCTCCTTCTCCTCTCTCTCTCTCCTCTCTCTCTTCACCTCTCTCTTTCTCCACCGCTCTCTCTTTCATTATTTCTATCATTTCTATCATTCATTCATTATTTCTTTCATTTCTATCATTCAATCTATCATTTCTATCATTCATTCAATCTATCATTTCTATCATTCAATTTATCATTTCTATTATTCAATCTATCATTTCTATCATTCATTATTTCTTTCATTTCTATCATTCAAGCTATCATTTCTATCATTCATTCATTATTTCTTTCATTTCTATCATTCAATCTTCATTTCTATCATTCATTCATTATTTCTTTCATTTCTATCATTCAAGCTATCATTTCTATCATTCATTCATTATTCTTTCATTTCTATCATTCAAGCTATCATTTCTATCATTCATTCATTATTTCTTTCATTTCATTCATCAATCATTCTATCATTCATTCATCTTCATTTCTATCATTCATTTCTATCATTCATTCATTATTTCTTCATTTCATTCATCATTATGCATTCTATCATTCATTCATTATTTCTTTCATTTCTATCATTCAATCTATCATTTCTATCATTCTATCATTCATTCATTATTTCTTTCATTTCATCATTCATTCTATCATTCTATCATTCATTCATTATTTCTTTCATTTCTATCATTCAATCTCATTTCTATTTCATTCATTATTTCTTTCATTTCTATCATTCAATCTATCATTTCTATCATTCATTCATTATTTCTTTCATTTCTATCATTCAATCTATCATTTCTATCATCATTCATTCATTATTTTTTTTCATTTCTATCATTCAATCTATCATTTCTATCATTCATTCTATCATTCATTCATTCATTATTTCTTTCATCTATCATTCAAGCTATCATTTCTATCATTCATTCATTATTTCTTTCATTTCTATCATTCATCTATCATTTCTATCATTCATTCATTATTTCTTTCATTTCTATCATTCAAGCTATCATTTCTATCATTCATTCATTATTTCTTATTTCTATCATCTATCATTTCTATCATTCATTCATTATTTCTTTCATTTCTATCATTCATTCATTATTTCTTTTCATTTCTATCATTCAAGCTATCATTTCTATCATTCATTCATTATTTTCTTTCATTTCTATCATTCAAGCTATCATTTCTATCATTCATTCATTATTTCTTTCATTTCTATCATTCAATCTATCATTTCTATCATTCATTCATTATTTCTTTCATTTCTATCATTCAAGCTATCATTTCTATCATTCATTCATTATTCTTTCATTTCTATCATTCATATCATTTCTATCATTCATTCATTATTTCTTTCATTTCTATCATTCAATCTATCATTTCTATCATTCATTCATTATTTCTTTCATTTCTATCATTCAAGCTATCATTTCTATCATTCATTCATTATTTCTTTCATTTCTATCATTCAAGCTATCATTTCTATCATTCATTATTTCTTTCATTTCTATCATTCAAGCTATCATTTCTATCATTCATTCATTCATTATTTCTTTCATTTTTATCATTCAATCTATCATTCATTCATTATTTCATTTCTATCATTCAATCTATAATTTCTATCATTCATTCAATTCATTATTTCTTTCATTCAAGCTATCATTTCTATCATTCATTCATTATTTCTTTCATTTCTATCATTCAAGCTATCATTTCTATCATTCATTCAATTTATCATTTCTATCATTCATTCAATCTATCATTCATTCATTCATTCAATCTATCATTTCTATCAATCATTCATTAGTTCATTATTTCAATCATTGCTATCATTCATTTATTATTTCTTTCTTTTGTAATTTATTATCATTTCTTGTTCATTTCTTCCGATCATTCTTTCATTCCAGGATTTGTAGATAAAAATCTATCATTCCTTACTTTGATAAATTCGTTACAGGATAGTCAATGTCACAGAAATCTTTCAATCGTTCTTCCAGGTGCGTTCTCATTATTTCTGGTTCATTCTCAGAATACTGAAAAGAAAAGAAAAGATTCATTTATTGATAAAAAAAAACAAGAAAAACATTAATGTAGGATTAGTCTAAACTAGCTGAGGTACTAGTCTATGCAGGGTAAGGCTTGGATAGAAGACCTAGTGATGTAAAAAAAAACAAAAAGCACCCCCCACCCCCCAAAAAAACCCCACATTGTACAGATAATAATAAAGATGAGGACACTAGTCCAAATAATCCAAATAATACTAATTATGAAGCCTCATCTCAAAAATTCAGAAAAATAGTGTAGATAACAATAAAGATGAGGACAATAGTCCAAATAATCCAAATTATCAAGCCTCATCTAAAAAATTCAGAGAAATAGTACAGATAACAATAAAGATGAGGACAATAGTCTGAATAATCCAAATAATACGAATTATCAAGCCTCATCTCAAAAATTCAGAGAAATAGAAAAAACAAAAAATCCAAACTTTTTACTTATTCAATTATTCTAAACTGTCAGAGCAACTCAACCTTGTCCAGTGATTTAAAAAGTGAAAAATAAATCTCTTATCTATATTTTTATATAGATGAATAAAAATTATTTTTCTATATATAATTTGTTTCATTATCTTTTATTCTTTATGGGTAATTCCATGCCAAATCATCCAGGCCATATCACCCACTCCTTTCAATTTTTCTGAAATTTAGTCCAAGTGTGGATTATGTTAAAGTTAGCCCATCGCCAACATTTGAGCTTGCAATTCCAAAAATTGGCAGAGTTATGTCGATTTTTACCTCTACAAATTTCGCAAGAAATGGTGACTTTTTGTCTGTAAAATGAGTTCTAGAGCTTCCCTACTCCTAAAAATTGCTTTATAAAAGCATTTTTGCCCAAGGAATCCAAAAATGATATAAAAAAAGGTCTTAAAAAACAAAAAAACATTTTTAAGTTATTGATGATATCTGATTTTTTTCATAGCAAGATCAATATCCGGATGTGGCACTGCATCTACGACAACAATGTTTTCTATTATTATTTCACATATAGTGAACATTATTTGTACCAAAAAAATAGTTTGATATTTGCTCAGAACCAAGGCTACAACATTTTGCAAAAAATTGTTAAAATTTTGTGCTTCAATTTTGTCCAAGTGTAGAATTGGAAACACACATTTTTGGGATTGTCTAATGTTAACATAGTCCAAACTTGAACAAAATTTCAAAAAAATTGAAGGGGGTGGGTGACAATTTTTATTTTTTTTTATTTGACATGGAATTACCCTTACATATTCTTGTTTTTAAGTTGTTTATTTTTGTTTGTATTTTAAAAAAAAAACTTTTATTTGTTTTTTTTATTATGTTTTATCATTTAATCGGTTTTTAATCATTTTTTTCAGTCAGTAGAGTGTTCAGCTGGGAACCGCAAGGTTCCTAGTTCGATACTGGCCCTCACCAGCTCAGCGTATGAGCAGTACAGGGATCTGTGCAGTAAAGTGAGGAGCTGATGGTAGGTGTGGCTCTCTGTCTCAGACACTAAAAACAGTCACCTTAGTCTAGCGCTAATGAAAAAGGGACAGACTCCCTTACTGTCTGGCTGATACTGACTTTAGTCCACCCCGACAACATTTTTTTTTATACCCTTATTGTATTTTTATCTAGCTTTTTTTATGAAAAATGACAAGTAAAAAGTTTTTTTTAACCCCCTTTTGGACAAAAATAGGATGTGGATTTAAAAAAAACTTTCTGCTTATTTAATCATTCTAAACTTGCAGAGCTACCCTGCGTTGCCTGGGATTTAAAAAGTTAAGGTACTACCCAACCCATAGCTGGGCAGATGAAGGGGTTTCCCAAGGGCACCAGTCCATGATTTCCCAAAACAGTGTTTACGTTGTAACACTATAATTAAGGATGGACATGGTCAGAAAAAAATAAATGAATAAAAATAGAATTTGTTAAAGCCCAGGCGTGGGTATATGGGTTTTGGTTGTCCTTTTACAGACACAAAAAAATTGGGCCATAAAGTTTAAGAGAATCGAATGGCCACCATGAAGTTAACCCAGTTAAAGATAAAATCTTTAGGTATCTAAGTATTAAAAGCAGAAAGCTATTTTTATGAGAAAAACCCTTTTGAAAAAATTAATGATCAGAATATTGAAGACATAAAGTCGGAAGAAAAGAGTAAGTGTTTTAATTTTAAGAGAAAACATAGTCTAGAAGTCTGCATCTAAATTAAGTACCAAGCATCTGGGTGGTCGGGTCTGTGGAGATGGTGGGGTAGAATTTTACATACATTCAGCAAAGCTCCAACCTTATTTAGTTTTGATCCCAGCCATTGAAGTGATAGTATCATCAGTAGCAGCAGAGAAAGAAGATAGCCAGGGAGCCACATCAGTGAAGCCAGTAATCAACTTATTCTTAAAACAACTTTTTTGCCAGCTGACATAGAACACTACAAACTGCAAAAGTGTCACAACTTCCTCTTCCATCAGCGTCCTGTTATCAGACTTTGTGTTTTTTTTGTTTTAGAATCCATGTGATCTTGTCTCTGACTTGTGCCCTTCGAATCGGTCAGCACATAATATCACAATGTTGGGGGTCTAGACATTGTGCAACGAAGGTGCAGGAGTGCAGACCGGGTATTCTCACAATGTTTGATTTCTTTGTTTAATGGCATATCAATCTTCATGAGTTTATATTAGCTACTATATTGAGGCGCGTGGTCTAACGGTTAGAGTCATAGGAAATGGACTCGTCAATCTGAGTTCAATTCCTGGACAAAGCTGTTTGCATTTCACATGGCACTAATACCCTTGGGAGAGGTATGAATCCACTTCTCCCTCTATGGGTAAATAGCAGGGGGCAAACTGGTTTCTTTAACTATGGCTAGGTAACCAGTCTAGAAGAAGGAAAACTCTGAATTCAAACCTGTTAAACTTTGCTTAATAAATTGACCTTGTGTCACATCCTGCTCGTGCGGAGGAGTTGGTAAATATATATATATTAGTTACTATATGATTGTCTTGACTGTATTCTTCAAATTTCTCTTTTGGCAAACACCCTCCACTGTTTATCATATAGGTGCTAGAAGGCAGTGACTGAGGGTTAACCACTATTTATCAATACACATATAATGCCAAATTGTTTTGTTTTACGGCATATCAAACTCAGTGGGTCATTTAATGCCGACAAAGTTTGGAAATGAATTCATTCTTAATAGATAATCAGTTTTGTTTATAAATATGTTTTTCTATTTAACCCATAGATGGGACACTAACAGGTACTACCACTCTGGGTCAGAGTGGACCAGGGAGCAATGGTGATGAAGGGGTGCTCCACATTCCCCAAACCTCCAGAACTGGAACCTCACCATCAGATAGAGTTTAACGTCATTCCCAGGACATGTAGACCCTCAACCACCGCTTCCTAGCACCCATATGATAAAAAGGGTTGGGGGCTTGCCATAAGGGAAATAGGGTTGGGGCAATCATATAGTTGCTAGGGCTTGATGTGACCAGCCGATTGATCAGAGGGGGCCTCTCCGACCGCCCGTCTAGCCCAAGATAGGGCCAAATTGGAGTATTGCAAATCATGGACTGCTCATCCACCTGGGTTATATACTTAAGCATCACAGGTCGCCACTCACGGCTAACAGGTGGCCCCATTGGGGGAGTCTTACCCCTCTGCAGAGGTGCATTCTAATGCCCCAGCCAACAGGGCGGAACAGTCCTACACATTAGCAACTACACCACATAAAACCAGTAGTAAGATCACACAGCAAGGGAGTCTATCCCCTTTTCAACAGTGCTAGACCAAAGAGATTGTTTTGGCATCTGAGGTGGTGCACCACACCTACCATCAGCTCCTTCCTTTACCACACAGATCCCGGTGCTACTCATATGCTGAGTTGGCGAGGACCGGTATCGAACTAGGAACCTTGTGGTTTCTAGCCGAATGCTCTACCGACTGAGCTAACCCGGCCCCAAAATGTTTGTAAGTTTACACAAATTCAGTTAAATCGAACTTAACGGACCTAAATTCCATCATCGTATGTCACCACGCCGAAAGAAAAAAAAAAATACCAAAAATCAGGGAATTAACTGAATTTAATGAAATTTTCCGTGTTGATATATCAATGAATAAAAGATATAATGCACCAGTTATTTTATTTAAAATCTGTCATAGGTGATATACCCTATTGACCAATGGAATGCGCCAACAGGTTACTATAAGTAACAGGGACAATTGTGGCTTGGCAGTAAGCCAATGCGAGTAAGCCAATAACTATTTGTCGGACGTAATTTCCACTTATCTGTATTGTATTTGTCTACTTTCTGTTAATACATTTTCCTACATTTGTTACCCGTTGTTTTGTTCTTATTTGACCCCTTAAAACCTCACAACAAAAACCTTTCTGTTTTTTCAGGTCAGTTAACTTTGAACCACATATCTTTGAGGTGTAACACAAATTCTCAAAGATATGTTAACTGACCTAAAAAAGGTGAAAGTTTTGTGTCCTAGATTATCGGCCGTGACATTATATATCACAATAAAGATGAGGACAACAGTCCAAAAAAAAATCAAAATAAAGAATTATCAGGGTCCAAATTGGAACTTACCAGCAGGAATCCAAGAGTTTTTTGGTTGTAGGTACCAAATCTTGCAGATTTGTCAAAGAATTTCAGCATATTGTCAAGCGGCCGAAGTCGTGTCAGAAATGTATCATTCCGATCCATTGATAACCACCAACCTGTCACACAAGAAAACAAGAAAAGAATCAGAATTTGATGCAGGGTTTGGGTTAAGTTTAGGGGACAAACAAATTGCTGAAAAGTGGACATTTTATATATATATGTAATATAAAAAACACAAGTTCATAAAACGAGTGATGTTTATTCTGCCAATGCTGCAGTGTTTCAATCTGTTTCAAAAGATCTTTAAAAAAATTGTTGAATGAAAAACTAGCGTTCTTTTGGATGTTTTTCATTCAACATTTTTTTTTAAATAGATTGACCGACAAAGCAAAACGACTCTCACAGTCTTCTTATTTTCTGTGATAAATTTATTTTTCCTCAAATTAACAAAAGCTCTGATGAAGATCTATTGAAACAGATCGAAACACTGCAGTGTTGGTGAAATAAACATCACTCGTTTTATAAACCTGTGTTTTTTCAATTTTTCACTATATTACATACAGTCGGATTCACCTCCATTTTCTCTTCACACACTCATACATTATATATATATATATATTATATATATATATATTGTTAAATAATACAGCCATTTTTTGTCTGCAAGTTTTATCCTTTGGTTTTTCATATTGCCAGATTATTTTTGTAATATCTGGCGAAAATTGGCTGATGTATTTGCCATATGTCATAGACCAAGTACTTTCCGCCCTATCGTGGGCCATCTTCAGGGTATTTTGAAACCGTACAACAATGGGCTTTTCCATTTTTCATTTTCCATTACAATGCACCTTACAGACAATAGCTCAATAGCCCAACATCAAAAAACACACTCTTGTCCCAATACTAAATTCCGGAAAATACTCAATGATAACACCACCATTATAGAAACACAAACACGTAAACAACGACTAAATATCTTAGAAGCAATGCATATTAGACACAAAAATTAAAAACTAAACAAAATAAACTTTGATAATAGCACCAATGTTCTAAAATGCCTATAATTACATTAACAAATTATAAAATTATAATAATATTAAAAATGATAATAAAAACAATAATAATAATAATAACACTAATAATAATAACAACAACAATAATAAACACAACCTATATAAATAGAAAATGGAAAAGCCCATTGTTGTAAGGTTTCAAAATACCCTGAAGATGGTCCACGATAGGGTGGAAAGTATTTGGTCTATGACATATGGCAAATACATCAGCCAATTTTCGCCAGATATTACAAAAATAATCTGGCAATACAAAAAAACAAAGGACAAAACTTGCAGACAGAAAATGGCTGCATTATTTAACAATATATGCCTACAAGAAAAAATGCTGCCTAGATACACACACACACACATATATATATATATATATATATATATATATATATATATATATATATATATATATATATTTATACATACACACACACACATATTTTCATTTACTAAGTTTAGTTTACCACAAATTGTCCAGCTTAAGAATTATTACACTCCACATATAAACATTAGTTTGACGTTATCATTTTCTTTTTAGATGTTAACATTCATCTAACTTTATTTCATCAGATGTGTTGGCGATGACGGGGAGATATTTTAAATTTTAATTCTAGTTATAATATCTTATTCACGTCACCTTCGTAAAATAGATTTCCATTTCAAATATTGAAATTGCTAAATTTTTTAACTAATTTCTGGGCCAAATGTTGCAAAAACGAGGATTTTTTGAGCATTTTAGTAGACGATCTTTGATGCTATTTCCTCAAATAAGTAAGTGTTGAGAATTTCCAGTATATAAGGTGTGTGCTAGATCCTCGCCTATACTTATAGACTAGGCCAGAATCATGTGATCTATCTCTTGGCCAATCACTGGCAGTACTCTGAGGTTGATACAATACTTAAACTGACCCTACTGGTCATAATTACTGTAACATTCATGGATGACGGACATAGGATTAAATCACTAGACCTTTACCAATACGCGGGATAGGACTTATATGCTTACCCAAGGATCCCATGACACAGGACTTTCTTTAAGCCCTTTTCAACTGGCCAAGGATGGCATTTAAAAAATTTACAGTAATAGATCTAGTTTTTTGTATCGGTATTCATGACAGTGTTGCATACTGGCATCAAATTCTATATGTTATATAGCGGATTCAAATTCACGACGCTAAATTCGTGTACGTTTTGTAGCGGATATCGTCACTAACCCTAGACGATATATGTAGTTGTTGTTTAATGAAATCTACAACACATGATATAGTAGTAGTTTTTACTTTATTTCTTCTTCTCGGCTGTACGTGGTGGGCGGCGGTGACAATAGGAATGCTCAAGAGTCGACGATGATTACTACTACTGCTGGGATGGTCTGGCCATGTTGAGGTAAAGGGGTGGATGAACCTCACTGTCCGCTGGCAGCGATTGACCGAGTCAACAGTCGCTCTTTCTGCTCTGTTCACCGTCCGTCCGCTATCTGACTGTCTAACTGACTCGACCCTCTGGCTTTTGTATTGACGATACGCCTACGCATCATTATCTTTTGATCTGATAACGGACCATTGTTATATATTTCTTTATCTTCTACCTGCTTCTTTGACCGGAAAGCCTTGATTCCGTTTTTTAACTTCTTTGTTCGTTTTACCGGGAAAAAAGTCCTTTGTTATTTTTGTTGTCTTTTCTTTGTTTCGCTCGTACAATATACAACAACAGCAACATACAACTTTCACTGTTTGAGAGAATATGACATTTTTTTAAAAGTGAAAAATCAACCTACCCTAGTGGACAGAGACCTCATAAATAGAATTATTAATAAGTAGATAATAAAACACTTACCATCAAAACTGTGGATAGGATAATTACATAGAAGCCCACCATCAACATAACACTTTTCTTCGCCTTTTCCAACGCCATAACGTGGTGGTGTGAACATACCAGGGATTGATATAGACATCCGTAGAGAAAGTCGAACTGGCATATGTGGTGTCGTCTTTGGGTGGCAATATTCTACAGCCATGTGATTCACATTAGTCACCACAACACACAATTCTCTTCCATACTTCTTGTATACCTGTATAAAGACAATAGAAGAAAAGAAAATACTGTTTATTTATTATTTTAATTATTTACAGTGCATAGGAATTAAACATTTCAATTCTAATTCTGTGTTATATATATATATATATATATAGATGATTTTTGTAAAATCGAAATATTGATCAGTATCAGCTATGATTATATTATAAACTGTTTTCTCTTTAACAGCATTGTGTGATGTTTTCATTCCACCTTTTAATACACATATATATATATATATATATATATATATATATATATATAAAACAAGCGTCCCCTCATTATGTAAACTTCTTATTCAATGAACACACGTGTAATTGGCTGCAATTAATCGGTACCTCGATTAATTCAGTGGATTTAACCCTGAAGATCCTAATGGTGAAACTCGAGTAGGTTTCTATTGTATCAATCTTTAATAAATTTGCTCTACTTTGTATTGAGCACTTTGTATTTGTTATATCGCTGACTTAACCCCTGGATTTTGTGCACCTCCAACGATCGTGCCCATATTCACCGGTAAGCCACCTTTTATCTATATATATACACACATTTAAAATGAAATGGTTTAAAATTACCGACTATAGTTTCTCACAGTAGCGCGAATCTTCAGGGTACCCTGAAGATTCGCACTACTGCGAGAAACTGTAGTCGGTAATTTTAAACCATTCAATTTTAAACGTATATTTAGCTCTTTATATTGAGCACTTTTAGATCATTTTTTTTTTTTAAATCCAGAAGTGAATAGTATTTTTTATTTGTTTGCTTGGTGGATTTAATGGTAACTGCGATATATATATATATATATATATATATATATATTACAGATTCCTGAAATTTTCCATCTTCATCAATTGTACTGTTGGACTTATTATATTTTTAAAAATTTCTTTTGAAGCCGGAACATTTTCCTGAACTTTTTGATATATATACACTTTTACTGCAAACTCTTTTGAGCTTTTTTAATGATAAAAATGCTTATAATTTTATAAATAATAAAATTTTATAAATAATAAAATACGCATTTTAAAATTTTTTTTGAAAATTCCGGTACTGATCGAGAGCATTCTGTGCCTCGTGATTAATGATATATTTATTTTGTCTTTCCGTTTACAATGTTGCTCTTCATATGGTCGAAACATATTTCTGTCAGCAAAACTTTTAACATTTTGTTTTTTCTACAAACTTTATATATATATATATATGTGTGTATTAACACTAAGTTTGATTTACTCCAATATACTTCCAAACTGTAATTTCTAATTTTTTTGAACACTGATATTATGAACCCTCATGCATCAAAATCAACGAGAGAGTCTATAATGATATATACCAACCCCTCCGCATGAGCAGGATGTGACACAAGGTCAACTTCTAATGTTTGAATTCAAAGTTTTCCTTCTCCTAGACTGGTTACCTAGCCAGGGTTAAAGAGCCCAGTCTGCCCTATAATTTACTCATAGCTAGAGGGGAAAGTATTTGCATACCTTTCCCAAGGGTATTTAGAGCCATGTGAAATGCAAACAGCTTCATTCAGGATTTGAACTCGGTTTGATAAGTCTAATTCCTATGACTCTAACCATTACACCTCCATATATATATATATCAAGAAAATGATACAACACCTACATCTCACTCTACACAAACACATAAACACATACAACGAGGCGATAACAACACTACCCACTACAACAACTATACCCATACCACAAATTATAAACCAAATCTACCACTACAGCGTGGACCATGAAAAAAAACGTCTAAAACAAAAATTCCAATGGACTCAGAACAAACAACACCAACGCAACACACAACGCAAATATGCAGGAAAAACGAATGACTTTAAAGATGAACCACACAACACAATACCACAAAATCAGCCACGTGTTACGGACTTATCACACTCCCTAACTAATGAAGAAAAGGAGCTACTTAGTCTAGGACCCAAGTTTATATTGTCTCAAAAAATAAATGACAAACTACTACTGGACCTTGAGACGAACTTTTGTCGAACTGCATACCAACTAAAATGGCTAACCTCATCGATAACACACCCCAACCCACAGTACAACAAATAAAATCTCTCTCTTC
>CM042180.1:6009343-6064343 GCA_023376005.1 Doryteuthis pealeii
TGGCGGGCATTAGAATACAACCCAACACAAATGATCCCTCTGTAGAGAGCGGTATCAGACCCCCAAGTGCCACCTGCTGGCCGTGCCCCGGTGCAATCCTAGATGCTAAGCGATGGTATACATGATAATCAGAGGACGTCCCATGACAGCAACACTCACTTTAGCCTCTACGTTCGTGACTGATTCATGTTATTCGTGTTGATCTTGAGGGTGATGTTCGACTCTCTCTATAGACTGCTTGTCTCGCATTGCAAACGGACCATTAGAAAATATGGACCTCTCTATATCCACACCTCTGTCCAGCTGATCTGCATTGCCGAGTGTGTGGTTGTGCAGCCCACTCGTAACCATCTTCACCCGCAGTCCCAACAGGATGCGATCGATGAATAAAAAAATGTACTTTGGCAATAAAACTTAAGACCGCAAGATGTTGTGACATGCCTTATATAAAATCCAAATCAACCAATGTTGTCTTCTATATTGTCTTTCTTTATTTTTTAACAAACCTTTTTGTCCTGAGAATATTCTTGTTCCGATTTTGTGTCCTGATTCAAATTTGCGTTATTTTTCTATTGTTTAATTAACTTCCGCCCACTATTTAAGATATTTTAAACAGAATACTGTGATGTAAGAGAAATTTTGAACTGTGCAAACACACCCATGTTGACAAGACTAGAAAATAAATTTCATCATACAACAAGATTATTTTTCCTTCATAATCCATCTTTTCAATATCTGTCCGTATTTCATTTCCATTCTTTCATCACTTACAACACACACACATTATATTTTATATATATATACATATATACACACCACACACAGTCTATATTATTATTATAATCTATACCTCACACAACACACACACAATATTAATAAAAATTTATATATATCATATAATTTAAGATAAAACCAAACCAATTAGGAAACAATATGTTTTATTAGCGCCTGCTGGACTTCAAGAAACCACAGACACATTATACTATGATAAAGATGACACCTGTCTTTTATTTTTGTCGGTTTGGTGTGAGGCAATGAGTTGTTCAGCATACAGAACTTCGAGGTGTGTTTATACCGGGACGCAAGGAGTACTTCTTGGTTTGCTGCTGGAGCGAGACCTCTGACGCGATTGACACCTTCATTTCCGCTGGACCCTGTTTTAGTCTTATACAAGCTAAAATCATGCCCACGCTTTTATCATTTCGTGAGCGACAGGCCCGATAACGGAAAATCTGATATTTCTTTATTTTTCCTCTTCACTCGGTCGATGACTCCGCTTCCCGTTTTCCTTTGCTTATTATCGTATTTTCTTCATCTTCTCCCTGCCTTTCTGCTTACGGGGAAGAACTCTCTTCCAGTTCTCCCTTTTTTTATTAATATATATTTTTATCTTCTCGTTTTCTTTGCTGGAAGCTCCTCTTCCAGTTGCCATAACTGCAACCAATAATACTTAAACACACTATTCTATAGAAAAAAAAAATGAAACAAATATAGTCATGTCAAAAAACGTGAGATCAAAGGGCAAAATCTTATCAAAACACTAAAAAAAAACTGACTTTGTCCAGTAGTACGCCTGCTTACTATCGTATAGTTAGAGTTTGCTTCGCCCGCCACAACAAATAATTCCTTTTGCATGAACTTATGGCAGGCATAGTAGATGTGTAGGAAACACAATATTATGAAGATTAAGAGGGACAGAGCATTCTTCGATTAGACTGACGGTAACCTACATCCAGGACGCTTAACATCAGGTTCGTTACGTGTGATTTTCGAATCGATGCATTCGGTGGGCAAAATAAACATTTTCTATCCACGGATTATAGCGGTTTAAAATAGTTGTCGAATGGATTCTCAGTCCTTATTTGCATTAACCATACAAATTTCTGAAATTATTTAATGTATGGAAGGTACTTTTTTTTAAATCTTAAAAAAAAAACACTGAGGATTGTTGCGACCACTCATGCACGGGCCTTAATCTTGACGCAAGGATAGGGAAAATTATATCCTCCCCTTCTAAATCGGAAGGTAAAGTTTAAGACAAATTGTCTTACACTTCCTAACTCCATTGTGTAAGATGCGGGCGGAAACGGATTTGTGTCCAAATTTTCAAGCATGCTCGGGGTCTGGTTAATTTGGTTCTTGTAGGCTTCTGCCAATACGAGTTTCAACCTTTTGCTGCCAGTGGGTGTGACATGGAATGACCATAAGCTCTTAAAATAAACAAAGTAGAGAATTAAAGCAATTTTCATTCAATTAATAAAGCTGACTGTTAAAGGTTCTATGGATGACTTGATATTTGTGCTGATGGTCATTATATAATTATCGACATTGTCTGAGTGGAGAAAACAATGAAGTGCTGATTAGGAAAAAAAAAAAGATCAGATTACTAAAGCTGTATTCACCAAACAGAAATGGACAATGAAAATAAAGCATTAATTTACCTCCCCCCCCAAAAAGATTCCTGTCTTGGTATGAAAAACACTTAATTCCAGCGACGTTTCCCATTACTGAGACACCTCTTTTGTTCTGTTGTAACCGCTCTGCATGTAATTGCAAGTGGAAAGCAAAGACTGTTGCACGTACACGAGATGTTTCAGAGAAGAGGAGTTTGAGAATAGTGATGTTCAGAGTAAGAGGATGTTATAAACAGGGATATTTAGTAGCAAGCGGATGATGGCACGGGAAAAACAAAACAATATAAATTTCAAAACTTGTATTGAAAAGTATATGTGGAAAAAACATACGAAAGTTTGAAATAAATTCAAGAGAGAAAAAAGTTTTTGAATTTGATGAATTGTTTATAGGTGCAATAGCAATCCGAGTAAATGTCCAGAAATTGGGTGGTTATCGCACGAAAAAACTGAATAATTAGGAGAAAAAGTTCGATTTTTTTTTTTTTTTTCTTGTTGTGATAGTGTGGGTGAATATTTAGGTTCCAGTAATAATGTCCAGGCATGACTGTGTTATTCGTGGTGATTGTAGGCACAGGATATTGTGTAGTTGGTGTAGCGCGACTGACTGTTTGCGCGCCCTTTAAGTGATCATCGAAATGAGATTGGGAGTCGGATGTGTAGATGAAAGTTTTACTCACTTTCGTAGCCACGCAATGGAGGTGTTGTAGTTCCGAGTACGGACTGTGTTTCTGTTGTTGTTGTTTGCAGCAGAATAGTGTATTGGAGTAAGGATTCTTTGGTCATCGTCGAATGATGTAGAAATGTTCGCGCTGTGACTGCTGATGAGTCAGGTTTGGGTTAGTAGGTGGGAGGGAGGGGTGACTCTGCTGCCTTGTAGGTATCCTTCGCTTGCTAGAATGCGTCGTCGCTCGTTTGTGCTGTTCGTTGAAAGTTTCTGAACCTGCATCGTCGCCGTTTGCCTATCTCAGAGCTGTTTATTTATAGAGGCAATCGCTTGCCAACAGTGGATGAATGAAGTTATTTTCAATTTCACCCGGGGAATCGCCTTCATTGGATGAAAATGGCGAATTTATTTACACACATTTTTTAGTTTTACTTTTAATGTCGGAAATGACTATCAAAGCGAAAACTCCCTCCGATCGGAGCCCATGCGACAGATATGTGTTAAGAACTGGTCATTCTGTTTGTAGGATATCGAAAGAGACACTTCCGATTTTTTTTTTGGTTGTGGTGTTTTTTTTGGGTTTTTTTATTATGTATCTTATTATGGATTTGACATATTGCTGAATTAGTGAATCGGACGCATTTGTCTACATTTGCTATACACAAGAGTTTGAAGTAGTGATGTTCAAGAAAGAATTAGAAATTTGTAAATCAGCCTGTAAAATGTGAATTGTACTAGAATTGGTTAAAAGCATTAAGAAAATACTGAATAAGGGAATAAAGAATTATTAATAAGCAAAAAAGATTGAGGCTCAGAATAGTCTGATAATCTACCATGACTGTCAATCACGAGGGATGGAGTTTGAGCTGATTTTTGATCTTCTTTATTGGGATTACACATCCAGCTTATCATTAAACTGGTTGTTGTTGATCACATGAAGAGATACTAATTAACAGGTCCAGATGATACCATTTGATACCTTCTTTTTTTTAACACTCTAATGCTTAGATTTATGGCGAAGATAATATAACTGCTTTATAAGTGGTAAATAGAGTGTTTAATTGTGTGAGTTAGTGCATTGTTGAATTGAACAACATCAACTAAGTTGTTTGGTTGTTGTTAGCGCATATTCAACCTCAGTGGGGCATTTAATGCTGCCAAAAGGTTTGAAATAAAATCATTCTTAAGGTACCAGTTTGTTTTTTTATAAACTCCTTTCGTATTTAAAACCTGGAGAATACTGTTAATTGTTATTCGTTTACTTTTCACCCTTAAGCCAGGACTTTGAACCTGCACAGTTTCTGAATATGACCGTTACAGATTGTTAGACTATTGACAGATGGTAACAGACTCAACACCTCTCAGCTTAATGACCGTTCCTGGCACTAGTCTAGTAGTCTAATTGTTTTTAAGCTGTATAGTGGGTTCATTGGAGAACTAGTAACTGCATGGTTAGATCTGGCCAGTCACTTGCTCAAACAATTCGTTGATAATGACTTTTTCAATATGGCGCTGCGAAAAGGATTTGACCTATGTGGGTGGGATAAAGGTTATAGGCAGGCAATCTTGTTGCCTCTGCCAAAACTTATGGCCCAGACTTTCTAGTGAAGAGATTTCAAGGTCCAGGCTTGCATGCTGGGATCGTGCAATGCTTAAGAACTGGTATTAAAGACTGATGAGGTGACATGCTCACCTATACTAAAGCTAGCCAAGGACTCCCATGACATCCATCATAGCTAAACTTATTACAATGATAATTAATATAACCCATATATGAGACGCCTAATAGGTAACTGCCACTCCAGGGTCAGAGTGATCCTGGAAGCAATTGCGGTGATGAAGGGGGGTGCTCCGACATTCCCCATACCTCCAGAACCTGGAACCTGCACCATCAGATAGTTTAATGCCGACTATGCCCAGGACATGCAGACCTCAGTCATTGCCTTCTAGCACCCATTAATGATAAAAAGGTGTTGGGCTGCTTGCATGAAGGCAATAGGGTTGGGAAAATCATATAGTGCTATGGCTTGACGACCATGCCCGATTGTCGGCGAGGGCTGACGGTCCTCTTCCGAACGCGCTGTCTATCCGAAGGATAGGCCCAAAGTGGAGTATTGCAGTCATGAACGCTCAGCCACCTGCGGCCTCTATCCTTAGCATCATGGTTTCAGCTACTCCACATGCCAACAGGACCCATTTGGGGGAGTCTACCCTTGCAGATGGTGCATTCTATCATGAACTCCAGCTGAAGGTGGCAAGGACAACTGGTATATTCCAGTAAACCTACATAACAAAAACAGGATGATAACAACATGGTCGCGAGGAGGTGGAGACAACATTGACCCAATTTCCCCTGCCCTGATCCAAGACAATTCCAGAGATATCCTTACCGCTTATGTCCTGCCCATATCTCCAAATCTATCCTGTTCACACGCATGTTGAAAGAACCGTTAGTCGTAGCTGTTGATTTGAGTAAACCAACAAGCAAACTGACACCTAGTGTCCAAGGACAAACTGGGTACCTTATGGGATCCAGAAAGTCCACTTCTAGCAATTTTGGTGTTTCCGATTCCTAGAGTCTGATTGGGCTGGTTTCGTATGATGTTAAGGAGGCTTCATAATAACCTGCCATCTTTGCCAGTAGGTTGGCAGCAAAACAGATTTGTACTTAAGTTACAATTGCTTGCTGCCTTGTCTTACAATTCGGGTGTAATGAACTAGTAAGATTATTCAACAGCCTCAAGGCTCAGCCATCATTTAGTTTGTGGTGCTGTTGACGATTTGTTAACCATGACTTGTTCTTGAATTTAACACCTACTTGGTCCCTAGGTGAAAGATGTATGATGTTGTAAGAACCTGAAAAAACTAATGCCCAACACCTAAAATTTAACGAAATTGTAGTTTTTTCACCAAATTAGGTGATTTTGGGCTCTATAAGGGGCTTTAAGTTTCATATCTATGTCAATCCTTTTGAATTAAGCACTTCTTTGCATTCACCAATTCTACGCATTAGAAATCTATCAAAAAAATAACAGATACAAATTAAACCTAAAATTTTAACGAAATTGGAGGTCTTTTTTTCCACTAAATTGGTGATTTTGAGGCTCTAAATGGGGGGGACTATTTAAGGTACTCATCACTCCACCAATTCTTCAAAGTCAGCACTTTCTTTGACATCAATGAATGCTACGCATTGAACATCTATCAGAAAAGCCAATAAAATAGCAACTTTAAATATTCCCAAAATTTGTGTTTTTTCAGCGGCACGGAAAATCCAAATAAAATCAAAACCTAAAATATTTGACGAAATTGGTGTTTTTTTTCATGCAAAGAGAAGTAAGAGAAACAAATTAGATTGAAAAGGTTAGAGAGAAGAACTTATTCTAAATATAGTCAGCGTCTGCATCTTCCAATGTATTTCTTTATGTGTCCGTATGTGTAGCGTAGTCCCCAGAAAACATGCTTACGAGTTTCCTTCTTAGTAAATATCTAGCCAGGACCTGTGGCATATCTTCCACTCATTAATATACAATTGTCAATCATCAATGTATCTGATATGTTACTAAAGAGCTATGATAAAATAGTTCAATTGTAAAAAGCTCATATATCAATAATCTTGATTTAACACTCTCAACACTCTTTTTCTTCTCCTTTATATCAATTGAAAATGTTAGCATAATCTTGTTCCATCCCAGTGCGCTCACCGCTGCTCTGCTATCTTCCCCCAAATCCTTATTCTCACATCTTCTTTGTTTTTTATTATATCTTTTCTGCGTCTAGCATGTGCCTCTTTATCGCTATCTCCTTTCTGATGTTATAATACACAATGACAGTGAATGCGTGTCCCGCGTCAATTTTCGCTGAGGTGACTGCATAACTCAGATAGTAGTTCAATCGACTAGAAGATCAACTCGTATCAGATAACACCTTCAGGGATTACATTTTGATTGTCATTCATTCTTGACAATTTGGGCTCATGTGTCTCATTGTGACTATAACCACGAGGGGTCTTGTTAGTCGAAGGATGATAGATGGTCGTACTTTTAAGGAACCAATGAGTATTGCGAGCTTCTAGACGAGATATTTTTCCAGTCCCTTGAAAAATAAATAATATATTTATTTTAAACTGCGGACTCTTTCGCTCAGTGATGCTCACTGGTTCATGAAATTCTCAAGTCCTCTGAGCAATTCAGATCCTCTCGCAGGTGTCGACCCGTTCCTATCTACATAAATGCAATATAGTTGTCAATTATGTAGTTAAGGAAATTGACCATTCCAGCACGCCTTAATCAATTCATATTGCTGGAGAATTATTTTCGGGATAATCAACACCAGATAATCAGATTTACGATATACAGATTGGATAAAATGTACAACTGTTACATAATTGTTAGTACCCTTTAACCATTACACCATGCACTTCCTGCAAAATGGTACTATATGTTGGGCTACAGCCTCTAGGAGTAAAGGGATGTTAACGTGTTACATAATTGTTAGTACCCTAATAATTATGTAAGTTTAGCAGTGTAAAATTCAAAATGGTTATTAGAAAATTACGGCTAGCAGTTGTTTTTTTTTGATGATGGGAGTATGTGACAATGGTACATATTAAGATCCGCGTCTCAACTGCTGTTTACAGTGGGCAGTCAACGGAGATTCATCATAGATTATCCACAGTTTACAATAGGGATCACCAATATGTGTGTGAAACGTGACAATTGAAATCTATATTTGTGTTTTTTATTGGAAATATTCTTATGCGAATATCAATATATGAATAACATTCAGACAAAAAAGATATGGTTAAAAAAAATTGTGTTGAAACAATGTTGTTTAATCATTAGGTTATGAACTTATATGATGTAGTAGGCTTCATATACACTTAATAATTACATAATTGATTGGTAGCTATAAATTATGTGTGGTAGTGTAGAAATTAAAAACAACCGTAATTCTGAATCATGGGAAAAAGATATTCTAACGTGCAGTACGTCATTTAATAGAATATTAATATGATGTATATCAAAAGTTCCGGTATGTCAGAAAATTTGTGAAGTGGTATTCGTCCACTGTGAATTCTTGCCACAAAGGCGATTGAAGTCAGTTAGTCTACTGTTGGTTTAATAACAGCAGCTAAGTACAACTCCAGCAGTGTCCAAACACAGTTGGGATAAATGAGGAATCAAGAATGATCCATCCGATGCAATCGGGTTATTTGGGATGATTCCATTCCTTGAGTTCTGATTCGGCTGCTTGACTGCTTGATTTGAATGACATTGTGGAGTCTTATAATATATCATTTGTCATTTTGCAGTGGACTTTGTGACATTCGGGTTGTATTTGAGTTACAACCGTTTGTTGCCTTGTCTTCCCAGTTCGACAGTAATTGGAACTTAATTATTCTTCAGTCGATTCAGCAAGTGTCTACAGAGATACTACAGTATTTGCTTTGTTTCAGTGTGCGAGAAAGAGGTGAGAGATGTGGCAGAACAAATTGTGGGGCTTCACCATGACACTGCCTGAGAATCCGAGAGTTCCTGGCCAGAAGAACATCACTCTGGCTGGAACAAACCTCCCTACTTGCCCGACCTGGTTTCAATGTTGATTTCTTCCCCAAGCTCAAGGACGTATCAAGGAAACCCGACATCAGAAAGGCCGTGATGACAGAGATGTGAGAATCCCGGAAGAATCCAACCATGAGTGTATGCAAGCATGGCAGCAAAGGATGGGAAAGTGCATTTAGACTCCAGGGGGATGACTTTCAAGGGGATACTTGTAGTTGTAGTTTCAAAGAATGCAACATTAACAAAAAGGTTTAGTGAGATTGTGTGAAACTGAAGTTTTCCTTTCAAGTTACCTTCAATGTTTGGTTTGGAATTGCTACATCCACTCAAGAACAAATTCAAATACAGAATATAGTATATACTAAATTCAGAAGAAATTCTTTTTTTTCTCGGCAGGAGGTGAGGGTTTCCCTCCAAGTTTCATTATTACCTTTTGTGTAGCACACAGCCTTATAATATAATAAAAGAAAATATTAACCATGCAACTAAGTCATAATTATTTTTCTTTTCAATGTTCAATTGTTGAACAAACCAATTTTCTAGAATGGACAGCTAGATAAAATTTTTTTACTAATTTTTTTTCTATAAAGTTTATAATTGTAATACATAAAAACAAAACAGTGGATGAGCTTTAAAAAATAATTTGAGGCAAATATTGACTATTTTTTATATTGGTAACTATTCATTGATTTTTTGTGCAGATCTGATTGGCTATACAATTTTTAAAACATAAGTCAACTGAGACGTAAAACCTTTACCTGACCCTTTTTTTTTTTTTTTTGCAATTAAAACTTTTGTTAATTAAAACTGTCTGGGTTTTTTTTAATACGGATTCTAGATTACTGCCTGTTACTAATCTATCTATGACATATTCTGTTTGTTGGTTCAAATTTAAGTTACACAATTTCAAGTGGATCCCCTACCCAACTGATTTTGTGCCCGTTGCTGCATTTGTTAATAGCGCCATGTAACTGATAAATGCTCTCACAGGACATAGTTTTGTGACTGTTTAAGTCAGTCAGTCAGTATAATGTTGGTTTGGACAACAGCAACTGGCTAAGCACAGTAGCCAAAACAGCTGGTACTTATGGAGTCCTGATTGGCGGCTTGGTTTCTATGATGTTATGAGCTTCATAAATACTCTGACATCTGTAGTAGGTTTGCAAACAAAGTTAGGTCTGTATTGAGTTATGGCGCCTTGTCTTACCAATTCAATGGTAATTGGAACTTAGTATGATTATTCTACATAGACTAAAAAGGATGTGACTGACGCCGTGGCCAGTAATTTCAAAAAGGCCTTTAATGATTTCCCTTCCAAAATCACTTTGCCTAAGCTACATCTCTATGCTGAATTGAGATTTGAAAAAACTTTCATTTCTAAGTACATATCTTTTAAACAGTGCACATTCTCTCGTGATGACCCCAAAGCCCAAAAACATAACAAAACAATCCTGGAGTTGAACTTCTCGTCGGTTTTGCTATTGGATTGAGGAGCATTCTACAGTCCGCTGTCGCTTTCTGGTGAGTTTCTGTTACTTATCAAGTAAACTTTCTTCTTTAAATTTTACCCTGTCTACTACAATGTTTGTTCTACTAATAGCTAAACAAGGTACTGTTTTTTTTTCACTCAACGATGAGTAAATTATAAATATCTTTTAAAGTTTAAATTATTTCTTACTAAGTATTATTTGGATTATTTGCACTATTGTACTCATCTTCATTGTTAAGTATCTGTACAAATTTTGACGATGGGTCCTCCGCCTTCTTCAGGTATTTCTTGTCGGACTTGGGAACCTTCTTTTCGAACTCTGGGAACCATATTGTAATTGGGAGCCATCATGGAACTTCGAACCTAACCCTTTATTCAGTCCACAGGTTATCCTGTTCTCATTCCGCTAACCATAGCTGTTAAGCTGTGTTGATTATTATTCTGTTACGCTGCCCCTGATCAGGATTGAACCCTACAGTCTAGAGATAACTGTCACTCAGAACTGAACTTACTTAACTCCATTATCCACTAGGCTATTGTGTCCAATTGGACTAGAAGGTTCCCGATCCAACAGAAATACTTGAAAACCTCAGTGAAACATTGTACAGATTAACAATGAAGATGAGGACAATAGTCTGAATAATCTCTATTATAATGGAGATTGTGTGTTTTTGTCTGTAACGAAACTATATTACTAATCGAGTCACAATTAACATAGTTATATTCATCACATTCTTCATGATTTTATTTATATTTAAACCTCAATTATTAATAAATTACTACACCTTTTTATTAGTGTTGTCCATATCTACATACTAATAACATGCTATTGTATTTATATATACAAAAAATAGCGGTTTGCAGTGTAACGGAAGGCTAATTGCATATGAATATTAATGTATTTTATTAATATGGCTTAGTATTATTGATTTCTAACTGTTTAGTTTTATTTTAATGAATATAAGCAAAAAAACTCTCCAATGAATCTTAAATGAAATCCATTAACAGAAAAAATAAGTGTAATTTTATTCTTTATTTCCTAATTTAACTAAATAGTTAAATAAGTAAAATTCAGCAATGAAAGACGGCAGTGATGGAGAGTAAGTTTAATTTCTATTCTATTATACCCCCACTCTGTTTCAAAATCTGCATTCTTATTAGACTTTCTAATTTAATACGAATTCATTACATTAAATCTTGCACCCGGAGGGTGCATATATTTGCTAGTACAAATAATACAAATTATTAAGCTACATCTAAAAAAGTCAGGGAAATAGTATTTTGCAATAGTCTTATTGTTATAAACAGAGTTAGTAGCAAGCGTATATGTGGCAAGGAAAACAAACACAGATTTTATGTTTTCTATAATTGTATTGAAAAAAAGGAACATGAAAAGCGACGAAAAGGCTGAAAGTGAATTAAGAGAAAGTCTGATTTTTGTGATAATTTGCAACGTATGGTGATGAAGTCAGTGAAGGGTCCGGTGGCCAAGTCAGTTGTAGTGTGCTGGTGATGTGGCAGCGAATTTTGTGTTTTGGTTTTCTGAAGTCGATAGCGGGTTTGTATCTGTATGAAAGTTGGCGTATTTTGTTGCTGAATGATGTGGAATTGTCTGTCTGTTGACTGCTGGTCGGTCAGATTTTGAGTAGAGGTAGTGCGGTTCCGCCTTTGATGTGCTTGATGCTGTCGCCGTGGTGTCTGTGTTGTGGATTTTGAAGAAGATTATATAGGTGGTCGGGACCCAAAATCGCGATCAACTGAGATCTTTTCATTTCACCCGGAATTGTTTGGATTGGATGAAAATGCAAATTTTATTTACAATATTATTTTTTATTATTGTTTAGGAAATTTTGTTTTCCAGACGGAATTCTGCTGGAGCCTATGTGTAGAAAACTGTGTTGTTTGGCCACTTCGTTTTAGGCTACCATTGAGTTAACTTCATTGACATCAGCAAACTTGTGTTTGTTTTTTGGCGAGTGTATGTATCTTATTGCAGCTGTGTGTGTGCATGAATTGAATTGTTGAATTAGTGAATCGAGAGATATCTATATGTGATTATAACATTAGTCATCATCATGGGCAATATCAAGTCTCGAAGACTATGATTAAAAGTTTTTGTGCTGCCCCTGATATTGCAGCGCTCCCCTGACTATGAAGTCCCCATGTTTGAGAAACCATTCTCGACCACAGTTTTGCATTTGACGTATCTGTCCCTGTAGATGCATTCCCGATGGCTGTTGCCCGTTGCTTTCTTATGGACCTCTTAGCGCTTCATATGTTGTATCAGTGAAGTATTCTCACCTCCAAGTCCCTATGGAGATTCTGCCTGCCACGGAAGCGGTCTTGAGCCTTTCCCAGCTGGAAGGGACAATGCCAAAGCACTGAGATCATTTTTCATACAACATCCTTGAATCGCAGTAGGGTGGCGAGCCACAAATCTGTCTTTTACAAAATGTTAGCTCTCCATAACAGGATGTCTTTTCGGATTCGCCATCATCCATCCGACGTACATGACCCAACCATCCCGGAGACGATGTATTCTCCCCAGTATGAGAGTTACAAGTCTCGGCTGAGCTCTCCTCTAGGAACCTGCTCAGGTTAATACCTCGTTATCAACGGCTCCAGGTTTATAGAACATTATGTACTCTCTAACGTGTATAATAGTTAAATCATCATACGTAATATATTGCTTTTCCCACTAGTATCTTAGTAATAGCTTAAACAGTGCGACATGTAACTGGTGCTCACGTGATAGATAGGGAAGGGCATAAAATAAACTTGTTGACTTCCTAGCTGAATTTTGCTGTCATGACGACAACCACCAAGTTACATTTAGCAGTTGCACAAATACCTGCTGCGGTAGGTTGGAAGAGTTAAAAGTGCAAATCTTTTTATTGAAGTTCGTTTTCCTCATGTCACCCTTTTTGTTGCATTATAACAGTAATTCCTTAACACCTGTCATCTGTCAATTCTTTTATTGATTCCCTGCCAAACATTGTTCGTTGACGTACAGAAAGCCATATAAATAGATTGGTTTATACCATTTACAGCTTGTTCAACCTGCTGTTGCGGTGTAGTTTTATGCCAAAAACATTTTGTTTATTCATTCTTGTTGCGCATTCTTAAAAAAAAATTTTTTTTTCAATTTTTTAAAAACTATATCACTAGTTAACCCATAGATGTGAACCTCTGTCGCACTACACCCATCCAGGTAGAGCTGACATAGAATTATATTATCAATAGTCTCCTTTATGAAAAATTAGGAAAGGTATGCATCCAAACTACCTCCCTCCAGCTATGGGTAAGAAGTAGTGCAGATTGGCTTTTTAACCTCTCAATAACCACAGTTTCAGAGAAGGAAAACTCTGAATGCATATCTGTTAAGCTTCATTTAAAAATGTGTTTGAAAGATAAACATATCATACTCGGCCTCACAGGAAGCTGTAGCACTAGCATCAAATTATCAGACAAAAAACAAGGGGCTGTGTAGGCTGAGTACAGGCAAGCCCCGTACAGGGCCCAGGTGTGCAGAATGTAGGACAGGGTTTACTCGGCTACAGTCCTTTTTTTTATTGGTAACTGACACTAGTTACAGCCTTCCTGTAAAGGTGAGCACTATATATTTATTCTACAAAAAAATGGACAATTGTCACATCTCACTCATCATGCAAAGGGTTAGTTGTTCGTGTGTGTATGTATGTATATATATATATATATATATAATATTAATATACCAAACTTGTTGGTAAATCCTCGAGGTGAGAAAAAAAAACAGCAAATAGTTTGATTGTAAAAATATACTACCAAACATCACCCGGGAGAGAAAAAAATTTGGGAAAAAAGAAAAGACCAAGATAATCGTACCAACCAAAAAATAATCATTGGTACAATATTTTGGCCAAAAGAAAAAACACTTATAATAAAAGATATATATATTCATACAAAACCGCCAGGAAACTAAAGCTAATAAGTAAAAAGTGCTCTACCTAAGTAGAGCAAATAAAAAGATAAACTAATGGTCAGAAAAACCTACTAAAAATTTCGCTAAGTGCTCTTCAGGCTAAGATCCGAGTTAGAAGAGCACTTAGCAAACTTTTAGTGGGTTTATCTGACTCATTAGGTTTATCGCTTTTACTATATATATATCTATATATATTATATATAGTAGTTGCACCAAATACCTGTATGCAAGAGTTTAATATAGCAAATCTTTTTTATTGAAGCTCATTTCTATGTCACCTTTTTGTTAATTATATAACAGGTAATTCCCTAAACACCTGTCACCTGTCAATTCCTTGTTTGATTCCCTGCCAAATGTTGCACCTGTATTTCTGCAAAGAAGTGCAGGTGGGTGTGGGTATGTAACAGATAGTGAATCTAATGAGCATTTTCATCAAAGGGTTGACAGATGATTGGCAGTTTTTAGATTTTACAGCATTGTAGGGTTATTTTATGCTGAAGACAAAGCAAGCAAGCTGTAACTCAATTACAGTCTCTGCATTGCTGCAAAGAAGTGTAGGTGGTGGGGGTATGTAACGTATAGTAATCTAATAAGCTGAAGTCAAACAAAGAAGCAAGCTGTAACTCAATACAGTCCTTGCATTGCTGGGAGCATAATGTAGAATAATGGATATTTATCTAGCACGATATCTACACTGAGACTAGCTGCCAATCATGACTACAATATCAAGGGGGTAATTTCTACATAATTTAGTACATATGCTTTCTGACATACAATATTTTGAAATGCCCTGTACATTAGTTGGCTGCATTTTATGGCATGTCAAAACCCTGCTGGGTCATTTTATGCCAAAGACATTTGTTTTATTCATTTTTGTTGGGTATTCAATTTTTTTTTCCAAACTCAATTTTTTTCACACATTTTTTTAATACTCATTTTTAATTTTATTTAACCCATAGATGGACCCGAACAGGTACTACCACTCCAGAGTCAGAGTGACCTGGGATAATGGTGATAATAAAGGAGTGCTCACATTCCCTAGAGTTCTAGAATTGAAACTTTTACCTTCTTCATCACCATTTCCCAGGGTCACCCTACCAGAGTGGTAGTACCTGTTAGGGTCCATCTATGAGTTAACTAGAAAAATGGCTTGAAAAAATGTTTCAAAAAATTGAATTTAAAAAAAAATTGAGTATCCATCAAGAATGAATAAAACAAAATGTCTTGGCATAAAAAACCCAGCAAGGGTTGATCTGCTGTAAAATTACCAACCAACAATATATATGGTTTCAAGTAACTAATAATAACTTTTTATCATACATGTGCTAGAAAGCTTTTGGTTGAGGTCATAGTGTTTCTGGTATGATTAAACTGCATATTATATATAATATATATAATAATATATATAATTGTGTGTGTGTGTGTGTGTGTGTGTGTTTATGGTAAAAGAAATAGAGGGAAAATGTGACAAAAAACAATTCAAACAAGTAGATGTAGGAAATATATTCGTGGTTCATTGGCATGACTTCTTCAGCCATTTTGAAAAAAACGACTGAAGAAGTCGTGCTCAATGCACAACGAAATATATCCACATTCTACTTGTTTGAGTGTCTTTTGTTCCACATTTTCCCTCTATCTTTTACTACATTCTGTCGGATTTACTCCAATCCTCCGACCCTCATATATATTATATATATATATATATTATATATCAAGAAATATTAAACTTTACACATTAACATATCCAATAATAATTACCTTTTACTGTGTTTCCCCCAAATAAGACCTACTTGGGAAAAATAAGATAGTGTGATTTTTCTGGATGATTTGATATTAAGCCCTACTTGAGAGCAGCAGACAGATGAAAGAAATAAGCATTGTTCAAAATCACATCATGTGACACAAACACTCGAGATCCCTCAAAAATAATTCTTACAAAATAATCGATCGATCTAGAGTGTCAACTATAGATAAAATACACATCAATCATTTAATAAAATTTCATTTTCTTTCAAGCAAAAATCTATCTCATTCTGTTCGTATCTCTCTCTCTCTCTCTCTCTCTCTCTCTCTCTCTCATTATATATATATATATTATATATATTATATATATTATATTTATATTGAGAGAGAAGAGAGAGTAAACCACAGACACATGTTTCAGGTATCACCTCTCATCAGTGCAGTTAATACCATGTTTAGCAGCTACCTCTGGCCGGGTTCGAGACCCGAATGAAACTTACGCTTGCCAAACCTCTTACCCATACGACCACAGTCAGCTGCCAAGTATAGCAGGCTATTTAATCGCCTACATTTCTAAGCAGAAATGAATTCACCTAGAGGTCTCAAACTTTTGTAAACAAAGGAGTCTTAGCTGAATTGACGATACAGTGAATTTTGCAATTAAATCCCTTCTAAATAAAGTGCTCAACCGAAATTGGAGCGTATAATAGAGTAAACTACAGACGCGTGTTTCGAGGTATCCCCTCTCATCAGTGCAGTTATACCATATATAGATAGATAGATAGATTGATAGATTTTTTGGAAATTATTTTAGTTAAAATTATTTTAATCTCGCAAAAATATTTGTTTTACAGCTATTCAAAATGTCGAAAATCAAACAGATTCGTGCTCATTTCTATATGTTTTTTTTTTTTTATGGTTTTTTTTTGTGTTTTTGTTTTCTTAAAATATTTCTTACAAATAAGCCTTATTTTTTTAGAGTGAAAATTTAGATAAGTCCTGTCTTATTTTCGCGAAAACCAGTACGTTCAATTTTTTAATACTTGATATGACTGAGGTCAGACTTCTACTTGATATGACTAAGGTCAGCACTTAGCATAACTTCCTGGTATTTAAAAAAATAATGCTTCCATTATGTTATCTCTGGTGATATTTCAAAAAAAATTTGAACGAGATTTGAAAATGGGATAGGTGATGGAAAGCAATATAACATCCATTTAATGCCTGCAATTAAGGGACACTTGAGATATTAACCTCTGTCGTTGTCTTGTTCTTCCTTTATGTGTAACATACTGTCCCACCACGAATCTTCAGGGTCCAGCTTTGCTGTGTGTGGGGCTGATTGCTCAACTGTTGACATTGTCATAGGAGGTTGACCCATTTGTATTATATTCACTTTAGGATATACCCTTTGGGAAGGTGTTGCATACCTCTTTACCTTCTATTCTTCTTTTCTATCTTAATCTTCTTAACTCTCTTCCTAACTCTGGACTTCTCCTTGGGACTTCGTGTCTGGTCTTCCCATTGGGGATTTTCTTCTTATCAGAAGCCCTGTGTCATTGCGTAGTTGTAGATAATAAACACAGACTGTTCGATTTTTACTTGATCACTTTTATTTTCGAAAATCTCCACCGGACTACCTTGCCACAGATCGAGTCGGAGGGTATAACACCGACTACCACCGTTTGTTCTTGGCGCGATGACTAAAATCTATTTCTAAATCTAAAACCGGAAGAGGCTCTCCTCCACCGTTTCTCACGGTATCCCCGGAAAGGATCAGGATGAGGTCAAGCCTTGTCACTCATCCTCAGGCACGCTGCAACTTATACAGCATTTTGATTCTAGCACTACTGTACATAAATATTAAGAATCTAATATTAATGTAACAAAGGTTAGGAATCCCCTTATCTCCCAGGTATGGGCTAAAATAGCGACTCTATTGGGCTTTAGTCTGGTGTTGACATAAACTGCATGTGGAAGTTGTCAATCTGGAGCTTGGGGAGTGTGGACCTGTTAGGGTCACATCTATGGGTTAAATGGGAAAAAAATTGGAGTTTAAAAAATTGTTATTAAAAAAAAAAAATTTTCTAATTTTAAAAAAATTTGAAATACCATTCAAGAGAAAAATGTCTTGGCATAAAATAACCAACAAGGGTTTACATTGCCATAAAAATCCAATCAACCAACCCTGTGATGAGTTTGAAACCCCAGTTATGCTATTACGTTCACTTTAGGACTAATTACCTTGGAAAGGTAGGAACTACGCTTATAACCAACTTATGGGATAGATAGCACCACTACTGTTCTTCGTACAAGGGTGGGCTCCCCATAGGTAATGGTTAACATGCTAACTGGCTTCTAGTAAGCATGGTCTAATCCGTGATACTATTGCCTTACTTCGGATAGATACTTTTGGGAAAAGTATGAACCCACCCACCCCCAGTTTGGGTTAATGGTACCACTGCTGTTCTTTTACAAGGAATAGCTTGACATTAACCATGAAGGTGATATTTGCATAAGTAACGATTAAATAGCTCTAGAGATGAAATAATCGCTGACTTATTGGAAGTATTTTAAAAATTTCATATGCTTACACAATATAAAAATATAAAAAAAATATAAATTTTTACCGACCCCTAATTTCTTAGCAAAAAAAAGGACCCTTTTCATCATTATGTTGCCATGTAATTGAATGCCCCCCTAATTTTGCTTATGCTAATGACAAAATATTTTTTCAACATCAATTGAACAAGAAGTTAATGGGCTTAAAGGGAGGAGGCAGAAAATGTCAAGAGAATCCATGCTGTCTGTACAACTTTGATTTAGTTTATATTTTTATATTCGCCTGTAGTTCAAAGATTGAACCTGCAACCAACAGATACATGTCACTTAGAACCTTATTACCTTATAACCCTTTTATAATGGGATATAACTGTTCTAGTCTGGTTAAAACCAAACTACATCGCTACTGATGTCATGATTCCCTAGTTATTTAAGTCTATATTCTATCAATTTGAAATAGTCATATTCAATTCTTAATTAGCATTCTTATTTATTAACGCGTGTCTCATTAAAGTCTAGCTGAGTTAGACTTGCCTCAAAACAGCCCAATACATTAATGCATTTAAAAATCCTGAATTATTGTGTTATATATCTCTAAGAAATAAAGATTTACTTGGTGGGATAATGCATAATGATTTTAAACCAACTGGGTTTTGATAAATATTATTTTGCTATTACTGATTTCTAATACTATCATGTTATCTCAAAAGCAATGTGCTGATAGCTTTTCTGATTTAGTGCATCTGGGATGCACTAAAATTTGCCTTCAAATGAGTCCACAAGAAATTAATGCGGTCCAATTAAAGTTTCTTGCATAAATTGTAGGGGTCTTCTATTTATATCTTCTGGAAACAAACTAAAGCTGCCTACCCCTCCTGTAATCTATCCTGCTGTAATTCTCGAAGAAACTATGAAATGTATTTAAGTTAGCTTGAAATGGTTGAAGGGAAGAAAAAAAGAAAAACACTGGTTGTATGTTGATAGGATTTTACTGCATCCTTTAGATTTTTGGACAGGGATGCAGATACTAACCTATCAGATCTTCGCAAGATGTAAAAATTAAAGCAATCCTATATATATATATATATATATATATATTATATAATATATATATATATATTGTTGTGTTGATTATTTGTAGTTAAATAAAATTAAGCCTGTGCTACAATCTGACCACTTAAATTTATAGACTAAGTGAGGATCACGTGGTTAACCTCAGCCAAGTTCAACAGCCCCGAATACGGGTTGCGGTTAACTACTTAATCGGCTGATATTGGCAGATGTCATTTGCACTTCATTGTGATGAAGACCTGCAGACTAGGAACACTAAGGTGCAAACACAAGGATTCTCAAAAAAGGATCACACACCTAGACAGCACTTGCTGCTTAGAAGCCTAAGGATTGGCCACAAAAATCGTAACAAAATAATTAAATAAAGTTTAATATTCTTATATTCTTTCTTATCAGTTTCATTAGTCTTTTTCTAATTTACATATTTATTATATTAAAATTTTGCGCTCTGTAGCTGGGGCGTTAGAATACACCGACTGCACCTCTGCAGATGGGTGTTTAAGACTCCCCCAATGGGGCCACCTGTTGCGGGGGGGACCGTGTGGTCTCGAACCCGTGATGCTAGGATTAGAGCCCAGGGGATGAGCAGTTCATCGACACTGCAATACTCCACCTTTGGCCCTATTTGGGCTAGATGGCGGCGAGAGGCCCCCTTGATCAATTGGCTGGTCACGTCAAGTCCCTAGCACCTTTCATGATTTCCCACCCTATTCCTTATTGGCAAAGCCCCTAACCACCTAGATTATCATCATGGGGATGCTAGGAAAGCGGTGGCTGCGGTCTACATGTCCTTGGGAATGACTGTAAACTCTAATTGATGGAGGTTTCAGTTTGGAGGTTTGGGAATTGGACCACCTCTCTTCATGCATCATGGCTCCCTGGTCCACTCTGACCCGGAGTGGGGTAGACCTGTTAGGGTTCCCATCTATGGGTTTAATAGAAATATGTATTTATTTAAAAAAATGTATTATCCATTAGAATGGATTTATTTCAAAAACTTATCGGATAAATGACCCACTAGCGTTGAATGCCACAAACAAACAAACCCAAACAAAATATATTAAAATTAAATATTGTGCCTCAGGAGAGTGGCATATTTTGTTAGTACCATTAAACAAAGAAACTAAAGCAAACCAACCACATATCTATTTATATGTAAAAAAAAAAAAATTTTAAAAATATTTTATCGCAGGTAGGATTTGACACAAAGTCTCAAGTATGGTACATCAAATGAGGATCAAACTTGCTATTCAGTAGTAACAGATTTGCAAGACTAGGCTTGCTAACCATTACACCATGACAACATATTCAAAGACGAAGTTTAGTCATAACCATAGTTAGTATTTCATGTTCATAAGTTAATATCTTCACACCTACGTGTGTGGAATTTCAGGTACCTGGGTGTGCCAGACAGTTGGCAAGTGAAAGTTAGCCTGGCAGACCATCACAAGAAAGTTCCATTCTCACTGGGTTCATAGATTGGATTTTACGGCATGTCAAACCTTGTTGGGTTATTTTATGCGAAGACGTTTTGTTTTATTCATTCATGATGGGTACTCAATTTTTTAATTTTTTTAATTCAATTTTTTTAAAAACACATTGTTCTATTTAACCCATAGATGGGACCATAACATTGTCCCAACCCTATTGCCATTATGCAGAGATGCTGATAGGTACCACATCCTGCTTCCCTGATGCACAAAAATCTAAAGGGACACAGTAAAATCATATCTATGCATCCCAGTGTTTTTCTTTTTTCTTCCCTTGCCATTTCAAGCTAATCATAAATACATTTCAATAGTTTTTTTAGATACTAAGTACATAGGAAAGTTTACAAGGTAGGTGTTATATGGCTTTAGTTGAGACCCATACATTTTCCTGGGGACTCATTCAAAGCAAATATGTGCATCCCAGGATGCGCTAAATTAAAAATCTATTAGGCATCACTGCTTATGGTAAGCCCCTACCCTTTTTATCATATGGGTGCTAGAAGGCGGTGACTGAGGGTCTACATGTCCTGTGTATGACATTAAACTCTATCTGATGGGGAAGTTCACTTCTGGAAATCTGGGAATGTGGAGTACCCCTTTATACCATACTCACAGTGGTCCACTCTGACCCGGAGTGGTAGTACCTGTTAGGGTCCCATCTATGGATTAAATAGAAAAAAACGAGTTTTTAAAAATGTTGTTTGAAAAAAATTTGAATCCATCAAGAATGAAAAACAAAACTTTTATGGCAATAATACCCAGCAAGGGTGACATACCATCTGCTCTGATTCTTTCTTCTATCTTTTAATGGAATGATCCATTATAAGTCTGAGGGGGTAACGGGTATAACACATGTATGATAGTTATGTAGTTAGAAACCATCATGTATATTATTATACTAAAGCTGAGTGAATCAATGATTGTATTCTAAAGGCTTTTTTCCAGTTTAGTTTTGGCACAAAATTTCATACTAAAATATTCCTTATTTTTGGCATTGAGTTATGCTTGAAAAAGATTCCATTTTATTGTGTTCTAATTAGTTGCAATTAAGTCAAAAAACTGACCTGTCTCTTAATCGCATTCTGCCTGTCACTTTCCCCCTCTCGATATATATCTTGATTACCTCCTTATTATATATGTTAGTTTCTCTGTGATAGTTAAGAAAATGATTTAGAGAGTGTGAAATATATTTCTATGTTTAAGTTTCTATTGAAGTCAGGTAAGTCTACTGTTGGGTTTGAATAACAGCAACTAACTAAGTACCACTTAAGGTGGTGTCCAAGACAATTGGTATATTATAGAAATCAAGAATGACCCATTCATGAATTTGGGTGATTTTGGGTCATTCCATTCCTTGAGTTCTGATTGGCTGCCTTGACTGCTTGATTTGAATGACATTGTATAGTTTTATATATCCTGTCATTCTGCAGTAGACTTTGTGACATTCGGGTTTTGTATTAAGTTACCAATCGTTTGTTGCCTTGCTTCCCAGTTCGACGGTAATTATTCTTCAGTTTCAAAAGCAGCCTAACCTGTAGCTTAAATTAGATAAAACGTTCCCTTAGAAATCCACAAGATGATTTTAATTTTTTTTTTTTTTAATGCTCAGCCATTATTTTTTATTTTTAAATTTAATTTGCTTTGCAAAGTCACTTTTCCCTAATCCCAATTATTTACCCAGAGCTTGATGTGTGACCCACGGGTCTCGTTTTTTCTAGTATTAATATATAGATGTGGATATTCTTTGAGATTTGCAATTAGGATCTGCATCAAAACAGTTCATTGATCTTTTATTGATAATTTCTTTCAAAAGAAAATCATTTTGTTTCCCGGGGAAATCAAAGCAATGCTAATAACTAGTTTTCAAAAAGGGAATTGTTTCAAGAATATATATATATATATATGATTCAGACATTAATAATTATTTATCAAATAACACTTTGTTTTATGTTGACATAGGATGTTATAACATTTCTAGGAAAAATAAATCACCAAATAGACTTTTTTTTTTGTTTTTTTTAACAATTGCAATTTTTTTATTAAAATTTGACTGTTTCTCTTTTCTTCTCTTCTCTTCTCTTCCTTCACTTCTTCTCTTTCTTTCTTTTCTTTCATTCTCCCTTCTTTCTCTCCTTCCTTTCCTTCTTGCATTTCCCTCTCTCCTTTCGTTCCTTTCTTTTTTCTTTCATTCCCCCTCCTTCCTTCACTCTTCTCCTTCCCTCTCTCCTTTCGTTCCTTCTTTTCTCTTCTTTCCCTTCTTTTTCTTTCCTTCTTTTCTCTTTGTTTGCTCTCTTTTCATTTCTTTTTTCTTTTTTCTCTTTTCTCTCTTCTTCTTTCTCTTCTTTCAGTCTTTTTTCTCTCTCTTCTCTTCTGTCATTCCTTTCTTTTTCTCTCTATCTTATTCTCTCATCCTTCTCCTTTCATTCCTCTTTCTTTCTCCTCTCTTTTACTTTTTTTCTTTTTTTTTTCCTTTTTTCAGTGATCCCAGGACCATATTACCCCTTTTAAAGGCCCACCCTTTTTTTTAATCTCGATTCAAAAGAAAAGACATGTTTTTCATTTACACCGTCAATATCCGTTTGTTGTTAGGAGTTAGGGTTAGGGGTTAGTTATATTTTTTTTTTAAATCTAAAATCATCTGTTAAAACAACCGGATATTGACGGTGTAAATGAAAAACATGTCCTTTCTTAACCGAGATCAAAAAGGAGTGCCTAAAGGTCATATAGTCCAACTGATGCCAATAATAGCACTTATACTTCTGGTATATGAAACATATACACATGCACATATTTGGACGCACTCGCTGCATATATTTCATTTGATCTCAAACACCCGTTGGAAATAACTCATTTATATTATCAATTCATTCATTTAATTGATCTCCTCAATCTCATCTACCCTGTGATTTCTCTAAAAAAAAAACATTACGACTCGGCCATCCAATCTTGCAAAATGCAAAGACTAATGAATGGTATTAGATAATCACTTAGTGACATTTTTAAAACCGAAAAGTCAATAGAAACAGGTTTACTCGGTCAAGATGTCTGACTGAAGACCTCTATTCGTTAACCTTTAAGATATCTAAAAAAGGAGTGAATACTCCCAAAAATTTAGATAACTGAACTATTTATCAGTAATTGCTGTTTTGTTTTTTCAATTTATTGTTTGAAGTCGGTTAGTATACTGTGGTTTGGCTAAGTACAACTGAACCAAGCCAGTCAGTCAGTATACTGTTGGTTTTGGACAACAGCAACTGGCTAAGCACAACTGATCCATCCATCCAGCCAGTCAGTATACTGTTGGTTTGGACCAACAGCAACTGGCTAGCACAACTGATCAGCCAGTCATTCAGTCATACTAGTTGGTTTGGACAACAGCAACTGGCTAAGGCACAACTGATCCAGCCAGTCAGTCAGTATACTGTTGGTTTGGACAACAGCAACTGGCTAAGCACAACTGATCCAGCCAGCCAGCTCAGTTATACTCTGTTGGTTTGGACAACAGCAACTGGCTAATCACAACTGATCCAGCACAGCCAGGCCATCAGTACTGTTGGTTGGACAAACAGCACTGGCTAAGCACAACTGAACAGCCAGCAGTCAGTGGGAAGGGGTCAAGCTATGATATGGTTTAACTCAGTAATGCTTTTCTATGACAATGATAATTATTTAATTATAATTTTAAAAAAATGCTGAGAATTTGTAATTGTTTATTTGTGGAATTTTTTTTGTTTACATTTAAATTATTTTTTTAAATGTAATCCTAAACTTATGAGTGTTTTGAAACAATTTCTTTTTTCTAAAAAATTTTTACAAAACTTTACATTCAGTTCATAAATATTTATTTTTCTTAATTGCTGTCGCATTAAAGTAGCCAGGGCCTGTTCAATATTTAACTGGGTGGCCACTTAAGCAACAGCAACAACAGGTACTGTAAGCAACCCTGGTCCTTTGTTTATCAAATTTACTTGATTCGGCATTAAATTAACTAAAAAAGAGTTCATATGCTGTAAAACAATCAAGCAACGGCCAGCCATTAAAAACCGGTCCTGTACGGAGAACGAGTACTACCGTACTCATTTTAGAAAAAGAGCAAAGTCCTTGTCTGCCTGCCAGAGTCGAACCGCGCCCCCGAATGCAAAGAAATGTGATTTAGGCGCTGGATGGATGCGAGGTGCAATTCAGCTGCTCGGATGTTGGGGCCTACACGCGTCCATACGAATGCACGAAATTGTGCGTTGCACAGGCGTGAGTCGACTGATGTGCCTGGATGTTGGGGGAATATGCCCATAAATAACTGAAGTGAGTGGAGCGTTGGCACAAGTAGTGGCCTACACGAGACTGCACTCAGTGAAGAAAACGCTTTGTGGACGACCCTGCATAAGAATTATTTTTTCTTAATCCACAAAAATATCAAACTAAAGATTTTAGATTTTATCATTTTGGGCCTCTATGTAAACATGACACCAATCAGTAATTCTCATTGTATTACTGTTTATGATACGGTGTTATTCACACAGTGGCTGTAGATTTCAGATGAGCCAGAGTCAATTTGTCCTGTCGTTATATTGGTGTGCCAAGAAAAGAATTGGTATTTTTCTTTATTTTTTATTTTTCTTTATTTTCTTTTTTTATCTTTATTTTTGTTTCATATATCCAAAATGGTTTCCAATAGCAACAAGCTTTACTTCAAAGACAGCTTTATCGCTTGGCCATCAAACTCTGACCAATAAAAGATAATCAAATATTTTTCCACATCATTACTGGCATGAAAGATGGAAGCTGTCAATAGCCAATACTACTTATGTTGATTTTACACTCTCTTTAAAAAAAAGGCATGAACTGACTTCCCCTGTGCACTGTCTCAGTATCTTTGTATGCACCAGGTTTTTTTTGTCTGTGAGGAGAGGCAGGTCGTGGCATGGGTCGGGTGGCTCGTTTCAGGCTGTCGGATTTCCTGTGCAGCTTGGGCTGGGTGGGCTTTCGGCTTCATCGCTCAATCTGAATCCAGCTCCAGCTTCTTCGCCTTCTCTCATGGCAGGTCGTTCGCTTTTATGTGTTTTTTTTTGTGAAAAAGGGGATGGGTCGCCTTGGCGGTCCTCTTGCTAGCATCAAGGGCTTGCAGGCTCCCCTGATATGGAGGTGTGTGTCTAATGGTTAGTTATCGTAGGAAAATGGACTCGTCAACCAGAGTTCAATTCCTGAAGGAAGCTGTTTGCATTTCATATTGCGCTAATACCCTTGGGAAAGGTATGAATCCAATTTTCCCTCTAGCTATGACTAAACTGCAGGGCAGACTAGGCTCTTTAAACCTTGGCTAGGGTAACCAAGAGAAGGAAAAACTTAACTCAAACCTGTATTCACTTAACCACACCTATGTCGGTGGGCATTAGAATACACAGACTGCACCTTTCAGGGGGTAAGACTCCCCCACTTGGGGCTACCTGTGGCCTTGGGTGGTGACCCGTGTTGCTTAAAGATGGAACCCTAGTGGCTGTGTAGTCTATGACTTGCAAAACTCACTTAGACCCTTTACTTAGGTATACGGGGGTCGGAGAAGCTCTCTCTCTGATCAATCAGCTGGTCATGTCAAGCTCTAGCACCTATATGATTGCTCCAACCCTATTGCGTTATGGCAAGCCCCAACCCTTTTATCATGTGGGTACTAGAAGGCAGTGACTGAGGGTTTACATGTTCTGGAAATGACGTTAAACTCTATCTGATGTGAATCCAGTTTTAGTGGTTTGGGAAATGTGGGAGCACCCCTTCATCACCATTGTTCCCTGGTCCACTCTGGCCCGGAGTGGTAGTACCTGTTAGGGTCCCATCTATGGGTTAAATAGAAAAAAGTTTTTATGAAAAAATTGAGTATCCATTAAGAATGAATTTCAAAACTTAATCAGCATTAAATGACCCACTGAGGTTGATATGCTGTAAAACAAATCAAACAACATTCATCAGGGCAGTAGTGAAATATTTTCTATTTTTCTACATTACTGTCAGATTTAATTCCCTATTTTATCCCACTCTCTCTCTCTCTCTCTCTACCTCTCTCTCTCTCTTCTTTATTAATATATATATATATATATATATATATATATATCAAGCTGATAGCTTTTTAATTTAGTTTGTCCTGGGATGCATGTATTTGATTTGAATGAGTCCCCAGGAAATTTGATGGGTCCCAACTAAAGTTTCTTTCATATATGAACAACTAAAACCGTCTAACCCCTACCTTGTACCCCATACAGTGTTAATTTGAAAGTATTGAAATGTATTTACAGTTAGCTGGAAATGGTAGGGAGGGAAAAAAAACACTGGACACATGGATAGGATTTTTAAGCATTAGTGACACAGGACACATACCTATTCAGCATCTCTGTATATATATGAAGTGGAGAGGACATTCCAACCGTTGCTATTCTTGCTTAGAAAAAAAAACTTCTCTTTTGCGATGATGCAGTTCAGTTTGACATGTGATGTGCAATCACCTTTTGGTCTCTTGATGTAACCACAAGGTTAAGTTTCCTTCTCTTAGACTGGTTGCCATACCTAAATTAAATTATGTGATCTATTCAGACCACAAATCAACATTAAGCAGACTGTTTCATCATGGTCCAAAAGTTAGAATGACATTTCTCCAATTCTGTTGACAAGTTCTTCTATTCTAGTTTGATTATTCATCATTTGATGACAAAATCAGTGACAGAATTAGAAAACTGCCACCATATGGAGATTTAACAAAAGTGCTTGAAACAACAATAAGCTATTTCATTTGCAGATTTAAAAGGGACAATTAATTAAAGATGCATAAATGTTATTTCTAATGAGAAATATTTCCCAGTAACTAAAAAAAAAAATTAACTCTATTCAAATTAGTAAATAAAGTCTTAACATTTTTTTTATATGAAAAAATAAATAAATAAATAAAAAAAAGGACAGAAAATTAAATCTATTTAAAAATATCAAGTATTTTTTTAGTAGGAAAATAAAAAAAACATTTCAAAACAGTAAATATAGAGTTAAATCTGTTGTTTATATGATAAGAAAAATATATAAATAATATTATTTTGAAATAGTATATATAGTCCTAAATTCGTTTTATATAAGAAAAAATGAATAAATAAAATCTATTTTAAATAATAGTCTTAAAAATTTTTTTTTATGAAAAGAAATAAAATCTATTTCAAAATAGTAATATAGTCTTCTAGGTGATCTAATGAAACAGCTTGGAACAACAATAAGCTCACTCTCAAAGAGAAAAATATTTCTTGATTTACCAAATGTTTTTCAGACGCTTTATTAATAAAAGTCCCCTATGGTGTAGATGTTAATGTGTCAAACAGCAATATTAAGCAGACCGTCTCATCATGGTCCAAAGTTAGAATGACAATTCTCCAATTCAGTTGACAAGCTTCTTCATCAGTTGATGACAAAGTCAGAACAGAATTAGAAACCCACCACAACATATGGAGATCAAAACAAAAGTGCTTGAAACACAACAAGCTCGCTATCAAAGACAAACAATTCTTAAATAAACAAAGTTGTATCATGACGATTGTCAAATATGGAATCAAATATGGAATACCTTTTGGTCCCTTGATGTAACACAAGGTTAAGTTTCCTTCTCTTAGACTGGTTACCATACCTAAGTTAAAGCATGTGATCTATTCAGACTACAAAATCAACATTAATAAGACTGTCTCATGGTCCAAAGTCAGAATGACAATTATTCAATTCTGTTGACAAGTTCTTTTATCTCAGTTTGACTCTCTCATTGTATTTACCTCGTACCCCACAAGGCCTTATTAATGTGGGACCACCCACAAACCGAAGCTCATGGTTGGGCAGTGAAAAATTGCGTTGATCCCCGTCGGCATTCCCCCTCAAGGGGGGCGCCTCAGGCGCTGGCAATAAACTCAGCCCTGCCCCTTTAAATTGAGGGGGCAAGTGTTGCCTGGGATGGCCCCCTGGGATTGACGCCGTTAATTATAGCAATCTCACCCAACGGGTGTTTAACTCTCTCATCATTTGATGACAGAATTAGAAACCCACCACAACATATGGAGATCAAACCAAAAAGAGCTTGAAACAACAATAAGCTCACTATCAAAGAATTCTTAATTTAACCAAATTGTGTCATAACGATTGTCAAATATGGTTCTAAGATATGGCTAAACTTACACCAGACATGCAAAGAAACTCAGGGTGAGTCCCGTGCGTGTAGTGCGTCAACATATTGGACTACAAGATCATAGTAAGCGAGTTCAAACTTCAGCTGAACACCATATAACTGTAAATTTCCAGTTGTGCAATTCTGTGTGATTTGAACTCTAGTTTCCAATTTATTTAATATGACAATAACTGCTGTGCAATGAGCACCTCATATATCTCAGTTGATGACAAAATCAGTGACAGAATTTAGGGAAAACTGCAACAATATATGGTGATGAATCAATATACCCCTTTGCTGCATCAGGTATATAAATGGTGAGAGGGGCAGGTTTCACGACTGGCCATCTTGTTGCTGATGATTGTTAAATATGGTTCTGAGAAATGGCTAACTTACACCAGAAATGAAAAGAAACTCTGGAGTCTGTTGCGTAGTGGTTAATGTTTTCAAACTGCAACATTGTTTTAAGCGAGTTCCAAACTCCAGTTGTTCTATTATGTTCACTTTTAGACTAATACTCTTGCAAAAGCATGAACCCTCTCATCCCTCAGCTATGAGTTAAATACTACCACTACTGTTTTACAAGTTTTACATTAGGTGTGGTGTAATGGTTAGAGTCATAGGAAATGGACTCGTCAAGCCGAGTTCAAATCCTGATGAGGTTGTTTGCATTTCACATAATGCTAATACCCTTGGAAAGGTATGAATCCAACTAATCTCCCTTCAGCTATGGGTAAGTAGCAGGGCAGACTGGCACTTTAACATGGTCTAGCGTAACCAGTCTAGAGGAGGAAAAACTCTGAATTTAAAACCTGCGTAAAACTCCGCTTAAGAAATTGACCTTGTGTCACATCCTACTTGTGCGGAGGGGTTGGTAAATAGATACAAGGATGGTGTTGGCATTGAATAGCCCATGAGATCGATATGTGATTAAACAAGAAACCAAATTTAGATTAGCATAAAGTCACTGTAGCTTAGTAAACTGTCAGGTTTCTCACCATATGATTTCAAACCAAGTGATTTATATATATATATGTGTATTTCTTTCTTGATATAAACTCTGTAAGAACAATTTAGATACTTAGGCAGTAACATCTCCTCCAGAAAACGACGTTAATGCACACATAGGAAAAGCATGGGCCACTATAAATTAAATTATCGGATCATATGGAGGTTCCAATCTCACAGACAAGTTAAAGAGACAGTTCTTCCAGGCTGTTGTCGCTGTCAGTACTGCTTGTATGGCTGCACCACCTGGACCCTAACTAAGCGACTAGAGAATAAACTAGATGGGAGCTGCACAAAAAATGCTGCGGGTGATCATGAACAAGACCGGGAAACAGCACCCTACGAGAAAGCAGCTGTACGGCCACCTACCACATATCACCCAAACCATCCGAGTGAGACGGACAAGACACGCGGGACACTGCTGGAGAAGCAAGGAAGAACTCATAAGCGACGTCCTCCTGTGGAAGCCAGTACATGGACAAGGCCAGCGTGGGCCGACCAGCAAAAATGTACGTGATCAGTTCTGTGCAGATGCAGGATGCGCATAGAGGACCCCAAGAATGATGAGCGATAGGGATGGGATGGAGAAAGATTGTTATGGATATCCCGCTGAAAGCGCGGACATGATGATGATTTCTTTCTTGATAGAATTGTAAATCTTGATAAACCAAAGTTGTGTTTTGATGATTGTCAGGTATGAAAAGAAACTCAAGGGAAGTCCCCATGGCGTAGTGGTTAACATGTTCGACTGCAACATCATAGTAACCGCCCTGTCGGCTGGGGTGTTAGAAGCACCGACTGCACCTCTGCAGAGGGGTAAGAGTCCCCCAATGGGGCTACCTGTTGGCCGTGGGTGGCGACCCATGATACTTAAGGATAAAGCCCAGGTGGATGAGCAGTTCATGACAATGCAATACTCCACTTTGGCCCTATCTTGGGCTAGACAGGCGGTCAGAGAGGCCCCCTCCGACCCAATCGGCTCGTCACATCAAGCCCTAGCACCTATATGATTTTCCCAACCCTAATGCACTTATGGCAAGCCCCAACCCCTTTTATCATAGGGTGCCAGAAGGCGGTGACTGAGGGTCTACATGTCCTGGAATGACGTTAAACTCTATCTGATGGTGAGGTTCCAGTTTTGGAGGTTTGGGGAATGTGGAGCACCCTTTCATCACCATTGCTCCCTGGTCCACTCTGACCCGGAGTGGTAGTACCTGTTAGGGTCCCATATATGGTTTAAATAGAAAAATGTATTTATAAAAAAATTGCATATCCATTAAGAATTGATTTATTTCAAAATTTTATCGGCATTAAATGACCCACTGAGGTTGACATATGCCGTAAAACAAAACAAAACCAAACCAACATCATAGTGAGTTCAAACTCCAGTTGTGCTATTACATTTACTTTGATTAATACCTCTTGGAAAGATATTAACTCTATCAACTCCCCAACTATGGTTTAAATAGTACCACTACTTTCTCTAGAAGGATGGATTGGCATTAAATAACATGAAGGTTTATTTATTTGTTTGTTATGCCTCGTTGGGCATCTCCCCATCTTGTTACATAAAATTTAAGATGAAAAAGAAAAATCTTTGCCACAGAACATATACACTGTTAATATAATATCTATCTGCAGATCAAATTTTGTTAAGAAAATCTGTAGTGAGAGAAGAGACTTACTTCATGCAAAACGGGGCAAGAACTTGCTTTGCGTGCAAGTCCACCGGAACTGAATGGTGAAAGAGGAGTGGATGTAGGCAGGCATGCAACGTCAAAAAGTTAGAGAGGAGAAGGAGAAGACTCTTTATAGAAGCGCCTGAGGCATTGTGGTAGAAGTTAGAAATAAAAACGTCTGCTTCTCTGAGAGGGAAGGGGGGAACGTGGATTCAGTCGATAGACTAGAACGAGCAAAGAGTGTTAGAGACAAATTCATCAAATGGTTCCCAAAAATTCTTTAAAATTTTTCTGAATCACCAAATTAACTTAAAATGTTTCTACGCTGTTCCAAAAATAAATCCAATTAGTTAATAGACTTTTGAAATCTGACTAGACAGTAAATTTCCCGTTTGAGATAAAATATAAGAAAAAATGTCTACTATAATTAGAAATTCCATTTATTATTTTGAAAGTTTCAATTAGATCACCTCTCATTCTTCTTTTCTATCAAAGTTCGTCCTAATTCATCTCCAACCTGTCGGCTGGACGTAGAATGCATCGACTGCACCTCTGCAGAGAGGTAAGACTCCCCCAATTATGCCTTGACAGTAAGCTTTAGGAGAAATACCCTTTAAAAATCTCTCCTATAATTAGAAATTCCATTTATTATTTTGAAAGTTTCAATTAGATCACAGCTAATACTAATTTCTTTAATCTTTCCCTGTAACTATAATATTTTACTCTTTTTATTTTTATCACTCTTCTTGCCTTCTTTCTTTCTTTCCCTCTTTCTTTGCAACTCGAGAAGAAATATTTAAAAAAATGTCTACTATAATTAGAAATTCCATTTATTATTTTGAAAGTTTCAATTAGATCACCTCTCATTCTTTCTAGTAAAGTAAGTAAAAAGTTTTCGGGGCGGCCTAAGTCGGTATCAGCCAATCAGCGAGGGAGTCTATCCCCTTTTCACTTGCGCTAGACAAGGAGATTATTTTAGCGTCTGAGATGAAGCGCCACACCTACCGTCAGCTCCTTACTTTACCGCACAGATCTCTGTGCTACTCATACACTGAGTAGGCAAGAACCGGTATCGAACTAGGAACCTTGTGGTTTCTAGCCGAACGCTCTACCGACTTAGCTAACCCGGCCCATCCAACATCACACTGTAACTAATCTTTTACTCTTTTACTAGTTTCATCAGGTGAGGTAACTGAAAAATTTGAATAGTTTAGACCGATAAAAGTCAAGGTAACACATATTATATATATATATATATATTTTGCGATAAGGAAAAAGAAATACTGGAACATTTATAAAAACTTGGCTCGTTAGTACTATTGGTATTTTTTACTTACTAAAGAGATGAAGATTTGTATACACCTCCCAACTCCTGGCCAGAGACTGAATCAATTTATGTGCTTCCTCTAATTATATATTTGGGAAAGTATGAGAAACATAGTTGCCAATTTACAAATTAATTCCAAATTAGTATCTTTATATGTTGCTTAGTTTTATGGCATGTCAATTGGTGTTGGGTTATTTATTGCTGAATGTGGTCTTTCTTTTTTTTTTTTTTTTTTTTTTTGTAAAGAATTACATACCTTCAAGTAACTAATGATAATTATTTGTAACCAATTATAGCTTCAAGTAATTATTCTTAATATAAATAATTTCACGCAGAAGTCCTGTAGCGTAGTGGTTAACATGTTGGACTGTAACATTTTAATAAGCAAGTTCGATCTCCAATCCCTATTATGCCAAGGCCCTCTAACATATCAGTCGGATTTTCAAATTCTTTCTTTTTCCTCCTCTTCTTCTTCTCTCCTCTTCTTCCTCTCCCTCTTCTTCTTCTCTCCTCTTCTTCCTCTTCTCTTCCTCTTCCTCTTCTTCTTCTTCTTCTTCTCTTCTTCCTCTTCTTCTTCTTCCTCTTCTTCTTCCTCATCTTCTCTCCTCTTCTTCCTCTTCCTCTTCTTCCTCTTCTTTCACACTCGGATTTTCAAATTCTTATTATTATTCTTCTCACACTCACATTTTCCTCCACTTTCGTCTTCCTCTTCTCCCCCTCCTCCTCCTTCTTCCCAGTATCATCCTTCTTCTTCTTCTTCTTCTTCTCACCCTCGTATCCTATTACTTCTCCTCATTCTTTTTGTTCTTGTTCTTCTTGTATACCTCGTCACATCTACTTCTTTCATTTTTCCAATCCACCTTTGCTGCTTCTATATAACCCATCTGTTCTTGTACTAGTTGTTGTTGTTGTTGTTCTTTTCTTCTTCTTCTTCTTCTTCTTTATTTGGTTTCTTAGTCGTATATATTAAAAAAGAAACTGGTGAAATTGGCAAAAGACGAAAACTCTTTGATGCAAAATGGTGGCCAATTTGAGAAGAGAAAAATTTATATTAGAGGGCCTTGATTATGCTCACTTTTGGACTAATACCCTTGGGAAACGTATGAACTTGCTTATCCCCTCAGCTATGGGTTAAATATACCACTATTGTTTATCTACAAGGATGGATTTGGCATTGAATAAAAGTCAGTCTTTTTTTTAAATAGGTGAGGGGTATGAGACTTTTACTAATTCTGTGTGCTGCCTTTATGCACTGCTTATACGCTAGAACATAAAGCACAAATCATCTGGCTTACATGTGACTTGACACGTGTATTGGTTGATATGGGACCTGACACGTGTTTGTTCAATATGGGCCCTGACACGTGTTTGGTTCAATATAGGGGACCTGGACACGTGTATTGGTTCAATATGGGACCTGACACGTGTATTGGTTCAATATGGGACCCTGACACGTGTATTGGTTCAATATGGGACCGACACGTGTATTGGTTCAATATGGGACCTGACACGTGTATTGGTTCAATATGGTGACCTGACACGTGTATTGGTGGGGACCTCACGATATGGGACCTGACACGTGTATTGGTTCGATATGGGACCTCACACGTGTATTGTTCGTATGGACCTCACATGTGTATTGTTCAATACGGGACTGTTATGGTTAAACAGTTTAGTTTATTCTATTAATTAATTGGCTAATTACCCCCTATCACACAAACAGTCAAGTCACACTGAAAAGTAACCAGTTTCCGCTAGATCAACAGTTAAGTGATTTAGCTGTTTTGTACTTAGATGAGTGACCATTTAAGCAGCAGCAGGTACTGTAAGCAAGCTGAATCAAAATAACTTATTCAGCATTAGATGACTCCAAAAAAAAGAATGATATACTGTAAAAAACCCAACCAGCCAACCCAACATTTTCTTCTCTTTGGGACACATTTGTGTATTGTTATATATTCCTCTTATACTAGCTACGGCAAAATGGGCCTAAAATGCGTTTTGACAAAAATGACTTTAGCCCCAAACCCCACCCCCCACACACACAGAAAATAATTTACCAAAAATCGGGAAATATCAGATTTTAATTTTAATTAAATTTTTCAGTGTTTATTTATCAATGAATGATCTTTGTAATGCATTATTATTTATTACAAACTTCTCATTTTTTTCAGGTCGCCTTAATTTTGACCTCCCTCCCCCACCTTATGTTGGGGGCGTAACATTTTTTTGAGTTGGTCTTATAGTTTTCTAAACAGTATAATAAAGAGATAAAGACCGAAATTATGAATAGAAAAACAATAAAAAAAATTTTACGGTGGCTTTCTATGAGAAAATAAAGTACGAAAATCGAAAGATTTGTAGCAGACGACAATTGGGTTATAGCTATCTTATACTAATGTTTTTGTTTTTTTATCTATGTACATATTAAATGTCTTGTATATTGTGTATCCATTGATCAACTAACACTGAATAAACAGAAGAGGAGATTAACTTACATAAATATACAAGACATTTAATATGTACATAGATAAAAAAAACAAAAACATTAGTATAAGATAGCTATACCCAATTTGTCGTCTGCTACAAATCTTTCGATTTTCGGTACTTATTTTCTCATAGAAAAAGCCACCGTAAAATTTTTTTATTGTTTTTCTATTCATAATTTCGGTCTTTTATCTTTTATTATACTGTAATTTAGAAAACTATAAGACCAACTCAAAAAAATGTTACGCCCCAACATAAGGTGGGGAGGGAGGTCAAAATTAAGCGACCTGAAAAAAATGAGAAGTTTGTAATAAAATAAATAATGCATTACAAAGATCATTCATTGATAAATAAACACTGAAAATTTAATTAAAATTAAAATCTGATATTTCCCTGATTTTGGTAAATTATTTTCTGTGTGTGTGGGGGGGTGGGGGTTTGGGGCTAAAGTCATTTTGTCAAAAACGCATTTTAGGCCCATTTTGCCAGTAGCTAGTATAAGAGGAATATTATAACAATACACAAATGTGTCCCAAAGAGAAGAAATGTTGGTTGGCTGGTTGGGTTTTTTTTTACAGTATATCCATTCTTTTTGAGTCATCTAATGCTGAATCAAGTTATTTTGATATCAGCTTGCTTACAGTACTGCTGCTGCTTAAATGGTCACTCATCTAAGTACAAAACAGCTAATCACTTAACTGGTGATCTAGCGGAAACTGGTACTTTCAGTGTGACTTGACCTGTTTGTGTGATAGGGGGTAATTAGCCAATTAATTAATAGAATAAAACTAAAAACTTGTTTAACCAATACACGTGTCGAGTCCCGTATTGAAACAATACACATGTGAGGTCCCATATCGAACCAATACACGTGTGAGGTCCCATATTACCAATACACGTCAGTCCCATATCGAACCAATACACGTGTCAGGTCCCATATTGAACCAATACACGTGTCAGGTCCCCATATTGAACCAATTACACGTGTCAGGTCCCATATAAACCAATACACGTGTCAGGTCCATATTTCAATACACGTGTCACGTCCATATGAACCAATACACGTGTCATATTCAACCATATCAAACCAATGTCAAGTCACATGTAAGCCAGATGATTTGTGCTTTATGTTCTACGTATAAGCAGTGCATAAAGGCAGCACACAGAATTAGTAAAAGTCTCATACCCCTCACCTATTAAAAAAAAGACTGACTTTTATTCAATGCCAAATCCATCCTTGTAGATAAACAATAGTGGTATTATTTAACCCATAGCTGAGGGGATAAGCAAGTTCATACGTTTCCCAAGGGTATTAGTCCAAAAGTGAGCATAATCAAGGCCCTCTAATATAAATTTTTCTCTTCTCAAATTGGCCACCATTTTGCATCAAAGAGTTTTCGTCTTTGCCAATTTCACCAGTTTCTTTTTTAATATATACGACTAAGAAACCAAATAAAGAAGAAGAAGAAGAAGAAGAAAAAGAACAACAACAACACAACTAGTACAAGAACAGATGGGTTATATAGAAGCAGCAAAGGTGGATTGGAAAAATGAAAGAAGTAGATGTGACGAGGTATACAAGAAGAACAAGAACAAAAAGAATGAGGAGAAGTAATAGGATACGAGGGTGAGAAGAAGAAGAAGAAGAAGAAGGGATGATACTGGGGAAGAAGGAGGAGGAGGGGGAGAAGAGGAAGACGAAAGTGGAGGAAAATGTGAGTGTGAGAAGAATAATAATAAGAATTTGAAAATCCGAGTGTGAAAAGAAGAGGAAGAAGAGGAAGAGGAAGAAGAGGAAGAGGAAGATGAGGAAGAAGAAGAAGAGGAAGAAGAAGAAGAAGAAGAAGAAGAAGAAGAGAAGAGAGAAGAAAGAAGAGAAGAGGAAGAAGAAAGGGAGAGAAGAAGAAGAGGAGAAGAAGAGAGAAGAAGAAGAAGAGAGGAAAAAGAAGAATTTGAAAATCCGACTGATATGTTAGAGGGCCTTGGCATAATAGGGATTGGAGATCGAACTTGCTTATTAAAATGTTACAGTCCAACATGTTAACCACTACGCTACAGGACTTCTGCGTGTAAATTATTTATATTAAGAATAATTACTTGAAGCTATAATTGGTTACAAATAATTATCATTAGTTACTTGAAGGTATGTAATTCTTTACAAAAAAAAAAAAAAAAAAAAAAAAAAAAAAAGACCACATTCAGCAATAAATAACCCAACACCAATTGACATGCCATAAACTAAGCAACATATAAAGATACTAATTTGGAATTAATTTGTAAATTGGCAACTATGTTTCTCATACTTTCCCCAAATATATAATTAGAGGAAGCACATAAATTGATTCAGTCTCTGGCCAGGAGTTGGGAGGTGTATACAAATCTTCATCTCTTTAGTAAGTAAAAAATACCAATAGTACTAACGAGCCAAGTTTTTATAAATGTTCCAGTATTTCTTTTTCCTTATCGCAAAATATATATATATATATATATAAATATAGTGTTACCTTGACTTTTATCGGTCTAAACTATTCAAATTTTTCAGTTACCTCACCTGGATGAAACTAGTAAAAAGAGTAAAAGATTAGTTACAGTGTGATGTTGGATGGGCCGGGTTAGCTAAGTCGGTAGAGCGTTCGGCTAGAAACCACAAGGTTCCTAGTTCGATACCGGTTCTTGCCTACTCAGTGTATGAGTAGCACAGAGATCTGTGCGGTAAAGTAAGGAGCTGACGGTAGGTGTGGCGCTTCATCTCAGACGCTAAAATAATCTCCTTGGTCTAGCGCAAGTGAAAAGGGGATAGACTCCCTCGCTGATTGGCTGATACTGACTTTAGGCCGCCCCGACAACTTTTTACTTACTTTACTAGAAAGAATGAGAGGTGATCTAATTGAAACTTTCAAAATAATAAATGGAATTTCTAATTATAGTAGACATTTTTTTAAATATTTCTTCTCGAGTTGCAAAGAAAGAGGGAAAGAAAGAAAGAAGGCAAGAAGAGTGATAAAACAAATAAAAAGAGTAAAATATTATAGTTACAGGGAAAGATTAAAGAAATTAGTATTAGCTGTGATCTAATTGAAACTTTCAAAATAATAAATGGAATTTCTAATTATAGGAGAGATTTTTAAAGGTATTTCTCCTAAAGCTTACTGTCAAGGCATAATTGGGGGAGTCTTACCTCTCTGCAGAGGTGCAGTCGATGCATTCTAACGTCCCAGCCGACAGGTTGGAGATGAATTAGGACGAACTTTGATAGAAAGAAGAATGAGAGGTGATCTAATTGAAACTTTCAAAATAATAAATGGAATTTCTAATTATAGTAGACATTTTTCTTATATTTTATCTCAAACGGGAAATTTACTGTCTAGTCAGATTTCAAAAAGTCTATTAACTAATTGGATTTATTTTTGGAACAGCGTAGAACATTTTAAGTTAATTTGGATGATTTCAGAAAAAATTTTAAGAATTTTTGGGAACCATTTGATGAATTTGTCTCTAACACTCTTTGCTCGTTCTAGTCTATCGACTGAATCCACGTTCCCCCCTTCCCTCTCAGAGAAGCAGACGTTTTATTTCTAACTTCTACCCACAATGCCTCAGGCGCTTCTATAAAGAGTCTTCTCCTTCTCCTCTCTAACTTTTTGACGTTGCATGCCTGCCTACATCCACTCCTCTTTCACCATTCAGTTCCGGTGGACTTGCACGCAAAGCAAGTTCTTGCCCGTTTTGCATGAAGTAAGTCTCTTCTCTCACTACAGATTTTCTTAACAAAATTTGATCTGCAGATAGATATTATATTAACAGTGTATATGTTCTGTGCAAAGATTTTTCTTTTTCATCTTAAAATTTTATGTAACAAGATGGGGAGATGCCCAACGAGGCATAACAAACAAATAAATAAACCTTCATGTTATTTAATGCCAAATCCATCCTTCTAGAAGAACAGTAGTGGTACTATTTAAACCATAGTTGGGGAGTTGATAGAGTTAATATCTTTCCAAGAGGTATTAATTCAAAAGTAAATGTAATAGCACAACTGGAGTTTGAACTCACTATGATGTTTGGTTTGGTTTTGTTTTGTTTTACGGCATATCAACCTCAGTGGGTCATTTAATGCCGATAAAATTTTGAAATAAATCAATTCTTAATGGATAATGCAATTTTTTTATAAATACATTTTTCTATTTAACCCATATATGGGACCCTAACAGGTACTACCACTCCGGGTCAGAGTGGACCAGGGAGCAATGGTGATGAAAGGGTGCTCCACATTCCCCAAACCTCCAAAACTGGAACCTCACCATCAGATAGAGTTTAACGTCATTCCCAGGACATGTAGACCCTCAGTCACCGCCTTCTGGCACCCATATGATAAAAAGGGGTTGGGGCTTGCCATAAGTGCATTAGGGTTGGGAAAATCATATAGGTGCTAGGGCTTGATGTGACGAGCCGATTGGGTCGGAGGGGGCCTCTCTGACCGCCTGTCTAGCCCAAGATAGGGCCAAAGTGGAGTATTGCATGTCATGAACTGCTCATCCACCTGGGCTTTATCCTTAAGTATCATGGGTCGCCACCCACGGCCAACAGGTAGCCCCATTGGGGGACTCTTACCCCTCTGCAGAGGTGCAGTCGGTGCCTTCTAACACCCCAGCCGACAGGGCGGTTACTATGATGTTGCAGTCGAACATGTTAACCACTACGCCATGGGGACTTCCCTTGAGTTTCTTTTCATACCTGACAATCATCAAAACACAACTTTGGTTTATCAAGATTTACAATTCTATCAAGAAAGAAATCATCATCATGTCGCGCTTTCAGCGCGGATATCCATAACAATCTTTCTCCATCCATCCCTATCGCTCATCATTCTTGGGAGGTCCTCTATGCAGCATCCTGCATCTGCACAGAACTGATCAACGTACATTTTTGCTGGTCGGCCCACGCTGGCTTGTCCATGTACTGGCTTCCACAGGAGGACGTCGCTTATGAGTTCTTCCTTGCTTCTCCAGCAGTGTCCCGCGTGTCTTGTCCGTCTCACTCGGATGGTTTGGGTGATATGTGGTAGGTGGCCGTACAGCTGCTTTCTCGTAGGGTGCTGTTTCCCGGTCTTGTTCATGATCACCCGCAGCATTTTTGTGCAGCTCCCATCTAGTTTATTCTCTAGTCGCTTAGTTAGGGTCCAGGTGGTGCAGCCATACAGCAGTACTGACACGACAACAGCCTGGAAGAACTGTCTCTTTAACTTGTCTGTGAGATTGGACCTCCATATGATCGATAATTTATTTATAGTGGCCCATGCTTTTCCTATGTGTGCATTAACGTCGTTTTCTGGAGGAGATGTTACTGCCTAAGTATCTAAATTGTTCTACAGAGTTTATATCAAGAAAGAAATACACATATATATATATAAATCACTTGGTTTGAAAATCATATAGGTGAGAAACTGACAGTTACTAAGCTACAGTGACTTTATGCTAATCTAAATTTGGTTTCTTTGTTTAATCACATATCGATCTCATGGGCTATTCAATGCCAACACCATCCTTGTATCTATTTACCAACCCCTCCGCACAAGTAGGATGTGACACAAGGTCAATTTCTTAAGCGGAGTTTACCAGGTTTAAATTCAGAGTTTTCCTCCTCCTAGACTGGTTACCTAGACCATGTTAAAGTGCCCAGTCTGCCCTGCTACTTACCCATAGCTGAAGGGAGATTAGTTGGATTCATACCTTTCCCAAGGGTATTAGCATTATGTGAAATGCAAACAACCTCATCCAGGATTTGAACTCGGCTTGACGAGTCCATTTCCTATGACTCTAACCATTACACCACACACCTCTGTAAAACTTGTAAAACAGTAGTGGTAGTATTTAACTCATAGCTGAGGGATGAGAGGGTTCATGCCTTTTGCAAGAGTATTAGTCTAAAAGTGAACATAATAGAACAACTGGAGTTTGAACTCGCTTAAAACAATGTTGCAGTTTGAAACATTAACCACTACGCAACAGACTCCAGAGTTTCTTTTCATTTCTGGTGTAAGTTAGCCATTTCTCAGAACCATATTTAACAATCATCACAACAGATGGCCAGTCGGTGAAACCTGCCTCCTCTCACCATTTATATACCTGATGCAGCAAAGGGTATATTGATTACATCACCATATATTGTTGCAGTTTTCTAATTCTGTCACTGATTTTGTCATCAACTGAGATATATGAGGTGCTCATTGCACAGCAGTTATTGTCATATTAAATAAAATTGGAAACTAGAGTTCAAATCACACAGAATTGCACAACTGGAATTTACAGTTATATGGTGTTCAGCTGAAGTTTGAACTCGCTTACTATGATCTTGTAGTCCAATATGTTGACCACTACACCACGGGACTCACCCTGAGTTTCTTTTCATGTCTGGTGTAAGTTAGCCATATCTTAGAACCATATTTGACAATCGTTATGACACAACTTTGGTTAATTAAGAATTCTTTGATAGTGAGCTTATTGTTGTTTCAAGCTCTTTTGGTTTGATCTCCATATGTTGTGGTGGGTTTCTAATTCTGTCATCAAATGATGAGAGAGTTAAACACCCGTTGGGTGGAGATTGCTATAATTAACGGCGTCAATCCCAGGGGGCCATCCCCCCAGGCAACACTTGCCCCCTCAATTTAAAGGGGCAGGGCTGAGTTTATTGCCCAGCGCCTGAGGCGCCCCCCTTGAGGGGGAATGCCGACGGGATCAACGCAATTTTTCACCTGCCAACCATGAGCTTCGGTTTGTGGGTGGTCCCACATTAATAAGGCCTTGTGGGGTACGAGGTAAATACAATGAGAGAGTCAAACTGAGATAAAAGAACTTGTCAACAGAATTGAATAATTGTCATTCTGACTTTGGACCATGAAGACAGTCTTATTAATGTTGATTTGTAGTCTGAATAGATCACATGCTTTAACTTAGGTATGGTAACCAGTCTAAGAGAAGGAAAACTTAACCTTGTGTTACATCAAGGGACCAAAAGGTGATTCCATATTTGACAATCGTCATGATACAACTTTGTTTATTTAAGAATTGTTTGTCTTTGATAGCGAGCTTGTTGTTTCAAGCACTTTTGGTTTGATCTCCATCTGTTGTGGTGGGTTTCTAATTCTGTTACTGACTTTGTCATCAACTGATGAGAGAACTTGTCAACTGAATTGGAGAATTGTCATTCTAACTTTGGACCATGATGAGACGGTCTGCTTAATATTGCTGTTTGACACATTAACATCTACACCATAGGGACTTTTATTAATAAAGACGTCTGAAAAACATTTGGTAAATCAAGAATATTTTTCTCTTTGAGAGTGAGCTTATTGTTGTTCCAAGCTGTTTTCATTAGATCACCTAGAAGACTATACTTACTATTTTGAAATAGATTTTATTTCTTTTCATAAAAAAAAAAATTTTTAAGACTATTATTTTAAAATAGATTTTATTTATTCATTTTTCTTATATAAAAAGAATTTAGGACTATATATACTATTTCAAAATAAATATTATTTATATATTTTCTTATCATATAAACAAAGATTTAACTCTATATTTACTGTTTTGAAATAGTTTTTTTTATTTTCCTACTAAAAAAATACTTGATATTTTAAATAGATTTAATTTCTGTCCTTTCTTTTATTTATTTATTTATTTTTCATATAAAAAAAATGTTAAGACTTTATTTACTAATTTGAAATAGAGTTAATTTTTTTTTTTTTAGTTACTGGGAAATATTTCTCATTAGAAAATAACAATTTATGCATCTTTAATTAATTGTCCCTTTTAAATCTGCAAATGAAATAGCTTATTGTTGTTTCAAGCACTTTTGGTTAAATCTCCATATGTTGTGGCAGTTTTCTAATTCTGTCACTGATTTTGTCATCAAATGATGAAATAATCAAACTGAGATAGAAGAACTTGTCAACAGAATTGGAGAAATGTCATTCTAACTTTGGACCATGATGAAACAGTCTGCTTAATGTTGATTTGTGGTCTGAATAGATCACATAATTTAATTTAGGTATGGCAACCAGTCTAAGAGAAGGAAACTTAACCTTGTGTTACATCAAGAGACCAAAAGGTGATTGCATCACATGTCAAACTGACTGCATCATCGGCAAAAGAAAGTTTTTTTTTCTAAGCAAGAATAGCAACGGTGGAATGTCCTCTCCACTTCATATATATACAGAGATGCTGATAGGTATGTGTCCTGTGTCACTAATGCTTAAAAATCCTATCCATGTGTCCCAGTGTTTTTTCCCTCCCTACCATTTCCAGCTAACTGTAAATACATTTCAATACTTTCAAATTACACTGTATGGGGTACAAGGTAGGGGTTAGACGGTTTTAGTTGTTCATATATGAAAGAAACTTTAGTTGGGACCCATCAAATTTCCTGGGGACTCATTCAAATCAAATACATGCATCCCAGGACAAACTAAATTAAAAAAGCTATCAGCTTGATATATATATATATATATATATATATATATATATAAAGAGAGAGAGAGAGAGAGAGAGAGAGAGAGAGAGAGAGATGGATAAAATAGGGAATTAAATCTGACAGTATGTAGAAAAAATAGAAAAATATTTCACTACATGCCCTGATGAATGTTGTTTGATTTGTTTTACAGCATATCAACCTCAGTGGGTCATTTAATGCTGATTAAGTTTTGAAATTCATTCTTAATGGATACTCAATTTTTTTCATAAAAACTTTTTTCTATTTAACCCATAGATGGGACCCTAACAGGTACTACCACTCCGGGCCAGAGTGGACCAGGGAGCAATGGTGATGAAGGGGTGCTCCACATTTCCCAAACCACTAAAACTGGAACTTCACCATCAGATAGAGTTTAACGTCATTTCCAGAACATGTAAACCCTCAGTCACTGCCTTCTAGTACCCACATGATAAAAGGGTTGGGGCTTGCCATAACGCAATAGGGTTGGAGCAATCATATAGGTGCTAGAGCTTGACATGACCAGCTGATTGATCAGAGAGAGAGCTTCTCCGACCACCCGTATAACCTAAGTAAAGGTCTAAGTGGAGTTTTGCAAGTCATAGACTACACAGCCACTAGGGTTCCATCTTTAAGCAACACGGGTCACCACCCAAGGCCAACAGGTAGCCCCAGTGGGGGAGTCTTACCCCTCTGAAAAGGTGCAGTCTGTGTATTCTAATGCCCCAGCCGACATAGGTGTGGTTAAGTGAATAACAGGTTTGAGTTAAGAGTTTTCCTTCTCTTGGTTACCTAGCCAAGGTTAAAGAGCCTAGTCTGCCCTGCAGTTTAGTCATAGCTAGAGGGAAAATTGGATTCATACCTTTCCCAAGGGTATTAGCGCCATATGAAATGCAAACAGCTTCCTTCAGGAATTGAACTCTGGTTGACGAGTCCATTTCCTACGATAACTAACCATTAGACCACACACCTCCATATCAGGGGGAGCCTGCAAGCCCTTGATGCTAGCAAGAGGACCGCCAAGCGACCCATCCCCTTTTTCACCGGAAAAAAAACACAATAAAAGCGAACGACCTGCCATGAAGAGAAGGCGAAGAAGCTGGAGCTGGATTCAGATTGAGCGATGAAGCCGAAGCCCCGCCACCCGAGCCCAAGCTGCACCGGAAATCCGACCGCCAACTGAAACGAGCCACCCGACCCATGCCACGACCTCGCCTCTCCTCACAGACAAAAAAAACCTGGTGCAATACCAAAGATACTGAGACAGTGCACAGGGGAAGTCAGTTCATGCCTTTTTTTTTAAAGAGAGTGTAAAATCAACATAAGTAGTATTGGCTATTGACAGCTTCCATCTTTCATGCCAGTAATGATGTGGAAAAATATTTGATTATCTTTTATTGGTCAGAGTTTGATGCCAAGCGATAAAGCTGTCTTTGAAGTAAGCTTGTTGCTATTGGAAACCATTTGGATATAATGAAACAAAAAATAAAGATAAAAAAAGAAAAAATAAAGAAAAATAAAAAATAAAGAAAAATACCAATTCTCTTTCTTGGCAGCACAATATAACGACAGGACAAATTGACTCTGGCTCATCTGAAATCTACAGCCACTGTGTGAATAACCACCGTATCATAAACAGTAATACATGAGAATTACTGATTGGTGTCATGTTTACATAGAGGCCCCAAAATGATAAAATCTAAAATCTTTAGTTTGATATTTTTGTGGAATTAAGAAAAAATAATTCTTATGCAGGGTCGTCCACAAAGCGTTTCTTCACTGAGTGCAGTCTCGTGTAGGCCAACTACTTGTGCCAACGCTCCACTCACTTCAGTTATTTATGGGCATATTCCCCCAACATCCAGGCACATCAGTCGAACCTCACGCCTGTGCAACGCACAATTCTCGTGCATTCGTATGGACGCGTGTAGGCCCCAACATCCGAGCAGCTGAATTGCACCTCGCATCCATCCAGCGCCTAAATCACATTTCTTTGCATTCGGGTGGGCGCGGGTTCGACTCTGGCAGGCAAGACAAGGACTTGCTCTTTTTCTAAATGAGTACGGTAGTACTCGTTCTCCGTCACAGGACCGGTTTTTATGGCTGGCCGGTTGCTTGATTGTTTTACAGCATATGAACTCTTTTTAGTTAATTTAATGCCGAATCAAGTAATTTTGATAAACAAAGGACCAGGGTTGCTTACAGTACCTGTTGTTGCTGTTGCTTAAGTGGCCACCCAGTTAAATATTGAACAGGCCCATGGCTACTTTAATGCGACAAGCAATTAAGAAAAATAAATATTTATGAACTGAATGTAAGTTTTTGTATAAAATTTTTTAGAAAAAAGAAATTGTTTCAAAACACTCATAAGTTTAGGATTACATTTAAAAAATAATATTTTAAATGTAAACAAAAAAAAATTCCACAAATAAACAATATACAAATTCTCAGCATTTTTTAAAATTTGATAAATTAAATAATTATCATTGTCATAGAAAATTGCATTACTGAGTTAAACCATATCATAGCTTGACCCCTTCCACTGACTGACTGGCTGGTTCAGTTGTGCTTAGCCAGTTGCTGTTGTCCAACCAACCTGACTGGCTGGCTGGCTTAGCCAGTTGCTGTGTCCAAACCAACAATATACTGACTGGCTGGCTGGATCAGTTGTGCTTAGCCAGTTGCTGTTGTCCAAACCAACATATACTGACTGACTGGCTGGATCAGTTGTGCTTAGCCAGTTGCTGTTGTCCAAACCAACAGTATACTGACTGACTGGCTGGATCAGTTGTGCTTAGCCAGTTGCTGTTGTCCAAACCAACAGTATACTGACTGCTGGATGGATCAGTTGTGCTTAGCCAGTTGCTGTTGTCCAAACCAACAGTATACTGACTGACTGGCTGGTTCAGTTGTACTTAGCCAAACCAACAGTATACTAACCGACTTCAACAATAATTGAAAAAACAAAACAGCAATTACTGATAAATAGTTCAGTTATCTAAATTATTTGGAGTATTCACTCCTTTTTTAGAATATCTTAAAGGTTAACGAATAGAGGTCTTCAGTCAGACATCTTGACCGAGTAAAACTGTTTCTATTGACTTTTCGGTTTTAAAATGTCACTAAGTGATTATCTAATACCATTCATTAGTCTTTGCATTTTGCAAGATTGGATTGGGCCGAGTCGTAATGTTTTTTTTTTAGAGAAATCAACAGGGTAGATGAGATTGAGGAGATCAATTAAATGAATGAATTGATAATATAATGAGTTATTTCCCAACGGGTGTTTGAGATCAAATGAAATATATGCAGCCGAGTGCGTCCAAATATGTGCATGTGTATATGTTCATATACCAGAAGTATAAGTGCTATTATTGGCATCAGTGGACTATATGACCTTTAGGCACTCCTTTTTGATCTCGGTTAAGAAAGGACATGTTTTTCATTTACACCGTCAATATCCGGTTGTTTTAACAGATGATTTTTAGATTTAAAAAAAAAAATTATAAAACTAACCCCTAACCCTAACTCCTAACAAACAAACGGATATTGACGGTGTAAATGAAAAACATGTCCTTTCTTAATCGAGATTAAAAAGGGGTGCCTAAAGGTTATATGGTCCTGGGATCAGCATGAAAAAAAATGGAATAAAAGAAAAAGAAAAAAAGTAAAAGAGAGGGAGAAAGAAAGAGGAAGGAAAGGAGAAAGGATGAGGAGAATAAAGATAGAGAGAAAAAAGAAAGGAATGACAGAAGAGAAGAGAGAGAAAAAAAGACTGAAAGAAGAGAAAGAAAGAAGAGAGAAAAGAGAAAAAAAGAAAAAAGAAATGAAAAGAGAAGCAAAAACAAAGAGAAAGAAGGAAAGAAAAAGAAAGAGGAAAGAAGAGAAAAAGAAGGAACGAAAGGAGAGAGGGAAAGGAGAGAGTGAAAGGAAGGAGGGGAGAATGAAAGAAAAGAAAGATAAGGAACGAAAGGAGAGAGGGAAATGCAAGAAGGAAAGGAAGGAGAGAAAGAAGGGGAGAATGAAAGAAAAGAAAGAAAGAGAAGAAGTGAAAGGAAGAGAAGAGAAGAGAAGAAAGAAGGAAACAGTCAAATTTTAATAAAAATAATTGCAATTGTTTTAAAAAAACAAAAAAAAAAAAAAACAGTCTATTGTGATATTCCTAGAAATGTTATAACATCCTATGTCAACATAAAACAAAGTTGTTATTTGATAAATAATTATTAATGTCTGAATCATATATATATATATATATATCTTGAAACAATTCCCTTTTTGAAAACTAGTTATTAGCATTGCTTTGATTTTCCCCGGGAAACAAAATGATTTTCTCTTTGAAAGAAATTATCAATAAAAGATCAATGAACTGTTTTGATGCAGATCCTAATTGCAAATCTCAAAGAATATCCACATCTATATATTAATACTAGAAAAAAACGAGACCCGTGGGTCACACATCAAGCTCTGGGTAAATAATTGGGATTAGGGAAAAGTGACTTTGCAAAGCAAATTAAATTTAAAAAATAAAAAATATGGCTGGAGCATTAAAAAAAAAAAAAAATTAAAATCATCTTGTGAGATTTCTAAGGGAACGTTTTATCTAATTTAAGCTACAGGTTAGCTGCTTTTGAAACTGAAGAATAATTACCGTCGAACTGGGAAGACAAGGCAACAAACGATTGTAACTTAATACAAACCCGAATGTCACAAAGTCTACTGCAGAATGACAGGATATATATAAGACTATACAATGTCATTCAAATCAAGCAGTCAAGCAGCCAATCAGAACTCAAGGAATGGAATGACCCAAATCACCCAAATTCATGAATGGGTCATTCTTGATTTCTATATATACCAATTGTCTTGGACACTCCTTAAGTGGTACTTAGTTAGTTGCTGTTATTCAAACCAACAGTAGACTTACTGACTTCAATAGAAACTTAACATAGAAATATATTTCACACTCTCTAAATCATTTTCTTTACTATCACAGAGAAACTAACATATATAATAAGGAGGTAATCAAGATATATATCGAGAGGGGGAAAGTGACAGGCAGAATGCGAATTAAGAGACAGGTCAGTTTTTGACTTAATTGCAACTAATTAGAACACAATAAAATGGAATCTTTTTCAAGCATAACTCAATGCCAAAAATAAGGAATATTTTAGTATGAATTTTGTGCCAAAACTAAACTGGAAAAAAGCCTTTAGAATACAATCATTGATTCACTCAGCTTTAGTATAATAATACATGATGGTTTCTAACTACATACCTATCATACATGTGTTATACCCTGTTACCCCCCTCAGACTTATAATGGATCATTCCATTAAAAGATAGAAAGAAAGAATCAGAGCAGATGGTATGTCAACCCTTGCTGGGTTATTATATGCCATAAAAGTTTTGTTTTATTCATTCTTGATGGATATTCAAATTTTTTTCAAACAACATTTTTTAAAACTCGTTTTTTTCTATTTAATCCATAGATGGGACCCTAACAGGTACTACCACTCCGGGTCAGAGTGGACCTGTGAGTGATGGTTATAAAGGGGTACTCCACATTCCCCAGAGTTCCAGAAGTGGAACTTCACCATCAGATAGAGTTTAATGTCATACACAGGACATGTAGACCCTCAGTCACCGCCTTCTAGCACCCATATGATAAAAAGGGTAGGGGCTTACCATAAGCAGTGATGCTAATAGATTTTTAATTTAGCGCATCCTGGGATGCACATATTTGCTTTGAATGAGTCCCCAGGAAAATGTATGGGTCTCAACTAAAGCCATATAACACCTACCTTGTAAACTTATCCTATGTACTTAGTATCTAAAAAAACTATTGAAATGTATTTATGATTAGCTTGAAATGGCAAGGGAAGAAAAAAGAAAAACACTGGGATGCATAGATATGATTTTACTGTGTCCCTTTAGATTTTTGTGCATCAGGGAAGCAGGATGTGTACCTATCAGCATCTCTGCATAATGGCAATAGGGTTGGGACAATGTTATGGTCCCATCTATGGGTTAAATAGAAAAATGTGTTTTTAAAAAATTGAATTAAAAAAATTAAAAAAATTGAGTACCCATCATGAATGAATAAAACAAAACGTCTTCGGCATAAAATAACCCAACAAGGGTTGACATGCCGTAAAATCCAATCTATGAACCCAGTGAGAATGGAACTTTCTTGTGATGGTCTGCCAGGCTAACTTTCACTTGCCAAACTGTCTGGCACACCCAGGTACCTGAAATTCCACACACGTAGGTGTGAAGATATTAACTTTATGAACATGAAATACTAAACTATGGTTATGACTAAACTCGTCTTTGATATGTTGTCATGGTGTAATGGTTAGCAAGCTAGTCTTGCAAATCTGTTACTACTGAATAGCAAGTTTGATCCTCATTTGATGTACCATACTTGAGACTTTGTGTCAAATCCTACCTGCCGATAAAATGATTTTAAAATTTTTTTTTTTTTTACATATAAATAGATATGTGGTTGGTTTGCTTTAGTTTCTTTGTTTAATGGTACTAACAAAAATATGCACTCCCTGAGCACAAGTATTTAAATTTTAATATATTTGTTTGGTTTGTTTTGTTTTGTGGCATATCAACCTCAGTGGGTCATTTAATGCCGATAAAGTTTTGAAATAAATCAATTCTTAATGGATAATACAATTTTTTTATAAATACATTTTTCTATTTAACCCATAGATGGGACCCTAACAGGTACTACCACTCCGGGTCAGAGTGGACCAGGGAGCAATGATCATGAAGAGGTGCTCCACATTCCCCAAACCTCCAAAACTGAAACCTTACCATCAGATAGAGTTTAACGTCATTCCCAGGACATGTAGACCCGCAGCCACCGCTTTCTAGCACCCATATGATAATTAGGGGTTGGGGCTTGCCATAAGGGCAATAGGGTTGGGAAAATCATATAGGTGCTAGGACTTGACGTGACCAGCCAATTGATCAGAGGGGGCCTCTCTGACCGCCCATCTAGCCCAAGATAGGGCCAAAGTGGAGTATTGCATGTCATGAACTGCTCATCCACCTGGGCTCTATCCTTAAGCATCACGGGTCGCCACCCACGGCCAACAGGTGGCCCCATTGGGGGAGTCTTACCCATCTGCAGAGGTGCAGTCGGTGTATTCTAACGCCCCAGCTGACAGAGCGCAAAATTTTAATATAATAAAATATATCAAATTAGAAAGACTAATGAAACTGAATAAGAATGAATATAAGAATATTACACTTATTTTAATGTTATTTCTGTTACGATTTTTGTGGCCATCCTTTAGGCTTCAAGCAAGCATGCTGTCCAGTGTGTGATCCTTTTTGAAGAATCCTTTGGTTGCACCTTAGTGTTCCTCAGTCTTGCAGGTCCTTCATCAATGAATGCAAATGAACATCTGTCAATATCAGCCGATTAAGTAGTTAACCAACCACGTATTCGGGCTGTTGATTGGCTGAGGTTTAAACCACGTGACCTCACTTAGTCTATAAATTTAAGTGGTAGATTGTAGCACAGCTTATTTACTACAAATAATCCAACAACAACAATATATATATATATATATATATATATATATATATATATATATATATAGGATTGCTTTTAATTTTTACATTTGCAGAGATGCTGATAGGTATGTATCCTGCATCCCTGATGCACAAAAATCTAAAAGGATGCAGTAAAATCCTATCCATACAACCAGTGTTTTTCTTTTTTCTTCCCTCACCATTTCAAGCTAACTGTAAATACATTTCAATAGTTTCTTAGAAATGAATTACACAGGATAGATTACAAGGTAGGGGTGAGGCAGCTTTAGTTGTTTCCAAAGATCATAAATAAAACCCCTACAATTTATCAAGAAACTTTAATTGGGACCCATTAATTTCCTTGTGGACTCATTTGAAGCAAATATGTGCATCCCAGGATGCACTAAATCAAAAAGCTATCAGCATCACTGCTTTTGAGAATAACATGATAGTATTAGAAATCAGTAATAGCAAATAATTATTTATCAAACCCAGTTTTGTTAAAATCATTATGCAAATTATTCCCACCAAGTAAATCTTTATTTCTTAGAGATATATAACACATAATTCAGGATTTTAAATGCATTAATGATATGGGCTGTTTTGAGGCAAATCTAACTCAGCTAGACTTTAATAGAGACACAGTTAATAAATAAGATGCTAATTAAGATTGAATAATGACTATTTCATAATTGATAAGAATATAACTTAAATAACTAAGGGAATCATGACATCAGTAGCGATGTAGTTTGGTTTACAGACTGACAGTTACATAATCTCCATTATAAAAGGGTTATAAGGTAATAAGGTTCTAAGTGACATGTATCTGTTGGTTGCAGGTTCAATCTTGACTACAGGCGAATATAAAAGAATATATAACATCAAGTTGTACAGACAGCATGGATTCTCTTGACATTTTCTTGCCATCCATCCCTTTAAGCCATTACTCTTGTTCATTGGATGTTGAAAAAATATTTTTGTCATTAGCATAAGCAAAAGTTAGGGGGGCATTCATTACATGCACAATATGATGAAAAGGTCCTTTTTTTTGGCTAGAAATTAGGGGTCGGTAAAATTTTATTATTTTTTTTATATATTTTATATTGTTGGTAAGCAATATGAAATTTTTAAAAAATACTTCCAAATAGTCAGCGATTTATTTCATTCTCTAGAGCTATTTAATGTTATTTAATGGCATATCAACCTTCATGGGTTAATGTCAAAGCTATCCTTGTAAAAGAACAGCAGTGGTACTATTTAACCCAAAGCTGGGGGGTGGGTGGGTTCATACTTTTCCCAAAAGGTATTAGTCCGAAAGTAAAGGCAATAGTATCACTGGAGTTAGACCATGCTTACTATGAAGCTACAGTTCAGCATGTTAACCATTACGCTATGGGGAGCCCACCCTTGTAGAAGAACAGTAGTGGTGCTATCTATCCCATAGTTGGGGTTATAAGGTAGTTCCTACCTTTCCCAAGGGTATTAGTCCTAAAGTGAACGTAATAGCATAACTGGGGTTCAACCTCATTCACAGGGTTGGTTGATTGGATTTTATGGCATGTAAACCCTTGTTGGGTTATTTTATGCCAAAGACATTTTTTCTTGATGGTATTCAAATTTTTTTTAAATTAGAAATTTTTTTTTTTAAATAACAATTTTTTAAACTCATTTTTTCCCAATTTAACCCATAGATGTGACCCTAACAGGTCCACACTCCCCAGAGCTCCAGAATTGAAACTTCACATGCAGTTTAATGTCATACCCAGGACTAAAGACCACTAGAGTCGCTATTTAGCCCATACCTGGGAGATAAGGGGATTCCTACCTTTGTTACATAATTATTAGATTCTTAATATTTATGTACAGTAGTGTAGAAATCAAAATGGCTGTTATAAGTTGCAGCCGGTGGCCTTGAAGGATGAGTGACAAGGCTTGACCTCATCCTGATCCTTTCCGGTGGATACCGTGAGAATCGGTGGAGGAGAGCCTCTTCCGGTTTAGATTAGAAATAGATTTTAGTCAGTCGGCCAAGAACCACAACGGTGGTAAGTCGTGTTATACACGCTCCGACTCGATCTGTGCAGGTAGTCTGGTGGAGATTTCGAAATAAAATGTGATCTAAGTAAATCGAAGTCTTGTGTTATTATCTAAAAACTACCAATGACACAGGGCTTCTGATAAAGAGAAATCCCCAATGGAAGACCAGACACGAAGTCCCCAAGAGAAGTCCAGATGTTAGGAGAGAGGTTAGAAGAAGACTTAAGATAGAAAAGAAGAATAGAAGTAAAGAGGTATGCAACACCTTTCCCAAGGGTATTAGTCCTAAAGTGAATATAATAGCACAAATGGGGTTCAACCTCACTTATGACAATGTCACAGTTGAGCATATCAGCCACCACACCACAGAGATGACCCTTGAGATTCGTGGTGGGACAGTATGTTACACATAGTAAAGAAGACAAGACAAGACAGAGGTTAATAGTCTCAAGTGTCCTTAATTGCAGGCAATTAAATGGATGTTATATTGAACTTTCCATCACCTATCCCATTTCAAATCTCGTTCAAATATTTATTTTGAAAATTATCAACCAGAGATAACATAATGGAAGCATTATTTTTTTAAATACCAGGAAGTTGCTAAGTGCTGACCTTAGTCATATCAAGTAGAAGTGCTGACCTCAGTCATATCAAGTATTAAAAAATTGAACGTACTGTGTTTACGCGAAAATAAGACAGGACTTATCTAAATTTTCACTCTAAAAAAATAAGGCTTATTTGTAAGAAATATTTAAGAAAACAAAAACACAAAAAAAAACATAAACAAAAAAAAAAACATAATTATAGAAATGAGACAGAATCTGTTTGATTTTCCGACATTTTGAATAGCTGTAAAACAAATATTTTTGCGAGATTAAAATAATTTTACTAAAAAATAATTCCAAAAAAATCTATCAATCTATCTATCTATCTATATATGGTATAACTGCACTGATGAGAGGGGATACCTCGAAACACGCGTCTGTAGTTTACTCTATTATACGCTCCCAATTTCGGTTGAGCACTTTATTTAGAAGGGATTTAATTGCAAAATTCACTGTATTCGGCATTCAGCTAAGACTCACTTTGTTTACAAAGTTTGAGACCTCTAGGTGAATTCATTTCTGCTTAGAAATGTAGCGATTAAATAGCCTGCTATACTTGGCAGCTGACTGTGGTCGTATGGGTAAGAGGTTTGGCAAGCGTAAGTTCATTCGGGTCTCGAACCCGGCCAGAGGTAGCTGCTAAACATGGTATAACTGCACTGATGAGAGGTGATACCTCGAAACATGT
>CM042180.1:6066843-6071037 GCA_023376005.1 Doryteuthis pealeii
GTAGAATAAATATATGCTCACCTTTACAGGAAGGCTGTAACTAGTGTCCAGTTACCAGATAAAAAAAGAGGACTGTAGCCGAGTACAGACCCTGTCTACATTCTGCACACCTGGGCCTGTACAGGGCCTTGCCTGTACTCAGCTACAGCCCCCTTTTTGGATAATTTGATGCTAGTTACAGCCTTCCTGTGAAGGCCAGTATGATATGTTTACTCTTTCAAACACATTTTTAAATGAAGCTTAACAGATATGCATTCAGAGTTTTCCTTCTCTGGAAACTGGTGGTTATACGATGGTTAAAAAGCCCAATCTGCACTACTCTTTACCCATAGCTGGAGGGAGGGTAGTTGGATGCATACCTTTCCTAATTTTTCATAAAGGAGAACTATTGATAAATAAATTCTATGTCAGCTCTAACCTGGAGTGGTAGTACCTGTTAGGGTACCATCTATGGGTTAAATAGATTAAAAAATGAGTATTAAAAATTTAATTTTTTAAAATTGAGTTTGAAAAAAAAAATTTTTTTTTAAATTAAATACCCAACAAGAATGAATAAAACAAAATGTCTTTGGCATAAAATAACCCAACAAGGGTTGACAAGCTGTAAAATCCAACCAATATTTATATGGCTTCTAATACAACGACAACAATGTTTGGCAGGGAATCAAATAAAAGAATTGACAGATGACAGGTGTTTATGGAATTACCTGTTATAATTAACAAAAAGGGTGACATAGTAACGAACTTCAATAAAAAGATTTGCACTTTTAACTCTTCCAACCTAAGCAGCAGGTATTTGTGCAACTGCCTAAAAGTACACTGTGGTTGTCGTCATGACAGCAAAAATTCAGCTAGGAAGTCAACAAGTTTATTTTATGCCCTTCCCTTATCTATCACGTGAGCACCCAGTTACATTGTCACTGTTTAAGCTATTCACTAAGAATACTAGTGGGAACAGCAGATATATTACAGTATGATGATTTAACTATTATAACGTTAGATACATAATGTTATATACACCTGGAGGGACAGGATCACTAACACAGCAGTCCTAGAGAGAGCTCAACTCCCCAGCCTGTACTCTCTACTGAGACAACGTCGTCTCTGATGGTTGGGTCATGTACGTCGGATGGATGATGGACGAATCCCGAAAGACATCCTGTATGGAGAGCTAATATCTGGTAAAAGACAGATTGGTCGCCCCCTACTGCGATTCAAGGATGTCTGCAAAAATGATCTCAGGTGCTTTGGCATTGTCCCTTCCAGCTGGGAAAATTTGGCTCAAGACCGCCCTCAGTGGCAGCAGAATCTCCATAGAGGACTGTACATGTCAGAAGTCACCCTGATACAACATCATGAAGCTAAGAGGTCCATAAGAAAGCAACGGCAACAAAGCATCGGAACATCATCATCTACAGGGACAACCTACAAATGCAAAATCTGTGGTCGAGAATGTTTCTCAAACATAGGACTTCATAGTCACAGGAGGCGCTGCAACCTCAGGGGCACACAAAAACTTTTATCATAGTCTTTCGAGACTGAATTGCCAACGAATGATGACATAATGTTATATACACAAATATAGATATCTCTCGATTCACTAATTCAACAATTCAATTCATGCACACACACCGCAATAAAGATACATACACTCGCCAACAAAACAAAACATAAGTTGCTGATGTCAAATGGAAGTTAACTCAATGGTAGCCTAAAACGAAGTGGCCAAAATAACACAGTTCTACACATAGGCTCCAGCAGAACTTCCGTCTGGAAAACAAGAATTCCTAAACAATAATAAAAAATAATATTGTAAATAAAATTTGCATTTTCATCCAATCCAAACAATTCCCGGGTGAAATGAAAAAGATCTCAGTTGATCCGATTTTGGGTCCCGACCACCTATATAAATCGGCTTTCAAAATCCAACAACACAGACACCAGCGGCGACAGCATCAAGCACATCACAAGGCGGCCAACCTACCTCTACTCAAAATCTGACCGACCAGCAGTCAACAGACGAACAATTCCACATCATTCAGCAACAAAAATACGCCAACTTTCATACACGATACAAACCCGCTATCGACTTCAGAAAACCAAAACACAAAATTCTGCCCACATCACCACTCCACTACAACTGACTTGGCCACCGGACCCTTCACTGACTTCATCACCATACGTTGCAATTATCACCAAAATCAGACTCTCTTAAATTCACTTTCAGCCTTTTCGTCGCCTTTCATGTTCCTTTTTTTTCAATACAATTTAGAAAACATAAAATCTGTGTTTGTTTTTCCTTGCCACCATACGCTTGCTACTAACTCTGTTTATAACAATAAGAACTATTGCAAAATACTATTTCCCTGACTTTTTTAGATGTAGCTTAATAATTTGTATTATTTGTACTAGCAAATATATGCACCCTCCGGGTGCAAGTATTTAAGTTTTAATGTAATGAAATATCGTATTAAATTAGAAAGTCTAATAAGAATGCAGATAAAAAGATTTGAAACAGAGTGGGGGTATAATAGAAAAATAGAAATTAAACTTACTCTTCCATCACTGCCGTCTTTCATTGCTGAATTTTACTTATTTAACTATTTAGTTAAATTAGGAAATAAAGAATAAAATTACACTTATTTTTCTTGTTAATGGATTTCATTTAGATTCATTGGAGAGTTTTTGCTTATATTCATTAAAATAAAACTAAACAGTTAGAAATCAATAATACTAAGCACTATTTTAATAAAATCACATTTTTAATATCAATATGCAAATTAGCCTTCCCGTTCACACTGCAAACCGCTATTTTGTATATATAAATACAATAGCATGTTTTATAGTATGTAGATATGGACAACACTAATAAAAAGGTGTAGTAATTTTATTAATAATTGAGGTAAATAATAAATAAAATCATGAAGAATGTGAATGAATATAACTATGTTAATTGTGACTCGATAGTAATATAGTTTCGGTTACAGACAGAAAACACACAATCTCCATTATATATAAGATTATTCAGACTATTGTCCTCATCTTCATTGTTATCTGTACAATGTTTCACTGAGGTTCTTCAAGTATTTCTTGTTGGATTCGGGAACCTTCTAGTCCAATTGGACACATAGCCTAGTGGATAATGGGAGTTAAGTTCTAAGTTCAGTTCTGAGTGACAGTTATCTCTAGACTGTAGGTTCAATCCTGATCAGGGGCAGCAGTAACAGAATAATAATCAACACAGCTTAACAGCTATGGTTAGCGGAATGAGAACAGGATAACCCAGTGGACTGAATAAAGGTTAGGTTCGAAGTTCCATGATGGCTCCAATTACAATATGGTTCCCAGAGTTCGAAAAAAGGTTCCAGTCCGACAAGAAATACTGAAAAGAGGCCGGAGGACCCATCGTCCAAAACATTGTACAGATAAATTAACAATGAGATGACGAGTACCATCAGTGCAAATAATCAAATAATACTTAGTAAGAATAATAATTAAACTTTAAAAGATATTTAATAATTTACTCATCGTTGAGTTGAAAAAAATAAACAGTACCTTGTTAGCTTAGTAGAACAAACATTGTAGTAGACAGGGTAAAATTTAAAAGAAGAAAGTTACTGATAAGTAACAGAACTCACCAGAAAGCGAGCGGACTGTGAATGCTCCTCAATCCAATAGCCAACCGACGAGAAGTTCAACTCCAGGATTGTTTTGTTATGTTTTGGCTTGGGGTCATCACGAAGAATACACTGTTTAAAAGATATGTAATACTTAAGAAATGAGTTTTTTCAAATCTCAAATTCAGCATAAGAGTGTAGCCTTAGGCAAAGTGATTTGGAGGAAAATCATTAAAGGCTTTTGAAATTACTGGCCACCGGCGCTCAAGTCACATCCTATTTTAAGTCTATGTAGAATAATCATACTAATTCATTACCAGAATGGATAGACAAGCGCTACTCAATACAGACCTAACTTATAGTTGCAACCTACATACAGAAATGTCAGCAGATATTATGAAGCCATTCAATAACAGCAATAGAAAACCAGCAGCCAATCACGGAACTCCAATAAGTACCAGCTGTTTTGGCTACTGTGCTTACGCCAGTGGATTAGTCCAAAAACCAACATTATACGGACTGACTGACTTAAAACAGTCACAAAAACTAAGTCCCTAGTGAACATTTTATCAGATTA
>CM042180.1:6071137-6078637 GCA_023376005.1 Doryteuthis pealeii
CACATACCCCATGCACATGGAAGAAATCTATCGAAACAATTCTAACGAGAAAGACTATACGAAACACGCACTCAAATCTATAGCCCAACATCTCGCCCCACATCAAACCAATACACAAGCCATATTGCCCTAGTTGTTAAGGAAAAAAATTAAATAAAAATTAAATATATATATATATATATAAATTTAAAAAAAAAAAAAAAAAAATATTATAAAATATAAAAAGATAAATTGAATTAGATATAAATAAGTAAATAATATGATAATATTAATAATAATAATAATATTAATAATATTAAATGATTAAATTGATGTAAAATCCAACAAGGAAACGTCACAAAACAAAATACACTTTTTCATTCGCACATACCCACGTACAAAATCCGCGCTAGGATACAGTCTTAACGTCACAGCCAACACGCATTTTCAATGTCACGCGCATTACAACATACGCACACGTACAAAAAAAAATAAAATAAAAATAAACGCATTCACGCTCACACGGAATACAGTTATTTCAAAAATAACGTCATTTTCAAAAAAAAAAAAATTCATTTAGGAAGAAATGCCATAGCTGTACTGCTTCAGTTCAATTCTTTTGATAAAGAGGTATTACTTGAAAATTCAAGAAATAATAAAAAAAATACAGGTCAACACACACCACCATTGTTACCGTATTATTATTTTTTATTTATTCCAAACTGCATTGTGATGGCCTTCTAAATCAACTCCTAACCAATACATACACAATGCTTCAAGCAAATTATGAAACTCTCTTATATATATATATAATATATATATATATATATATAAGGAAGTTTGGTATGTACTTGTCGACATATAACTCCGAAATAGGAGGTCACTCAGATTCGAAATCCTGCATACACCTTAATATTTTTCTAACTAAGAAACAAGCCAAATTTGGTTATTGATTTTTACTGATTAAATTAAACTAAAATCAACCGATTAGCGGAACTGTCCGTATACCAGCTGCTGCTGATAATAAAAATATTGTTCGCTTCCTGCTTTCTATTATAGCTATACCAGCAGTTTGGTTTTTAGTGAACAAAATAGCAGCTCAGAATCTTTCACCTATTTATAGTCCAATCTTTATATATAGTCCGGTCATGGACCGGGTACTTTTGCTAGTATATATATGAAAATGTTTCTGGTATGTACGTGTCAACTTATAACTCCGAAAAGATATGTCATTCTGATTTGAAATCTTGTAGACACATTAATGCGTTTCTAACTAAGAAACAAAGAAAATTTGGTTTTTGATTTTTACTAATTAAGTGATATAATTAAATAATTTTTTTTAAAATCAACCAATTTCTAGAACTTTTCACAGTAAGGAAAAATAATGTAAGGAAAAATTGAGTCAAAAAGGAAAGGAAAAGAATTAAACTAATACATTTCACTTTAACTCAACAGGCTTCCACCCAGTCTGTTCTTCTCTCTCTCTCTTTTTTTTCTTTCTCTCTCTCTCTCTCCTGTGTTCATCTCTCTCAAATAAGATTGTTTTAAAACAAGTTTAGGATTATATTATTAAAAATAATATTTTAAATTTAAACAAAAAAATCATTTCCTAAAAAAACAAAAAAACATTGTAATATACAAATTCTCAGGGATTTTTAAAATTTAATAAAATATTTTCCTCTTATTCTCTCTTACTCCTGTTTTCTCCCTTTCTCACAGCAAATTATTGGGTAAAATAATGTATCTGTAATTGATTATTATTGGAAAAGTTGTAATTAGAAATTTTGGGAAAATATTTATGTTCCAAAAAATTTATAATAAATTCAATAATAACAGTTGTTTAATGGAATCTTTTTTCTTTTTTGTGAGGACTCGTTTATCTTATAATGGAGATTCGGTGTCTTTCTGTCTGTAACTGAAACTATGTCACTACTTACATCACAATACCCTCAGAAGGTGTGTAAGTTTACCAATGAGTATTTGATTTGTAGTCAATATCATTAATATATAGAATAGATTTTATCTATTAACAGTGGGTCTATGAAAATTAGAGTTAGATTTGCCTCAAAACAGCCCATGTTATTAGTACATTTAAAATCCTGCAATGTGTCTTATATATCACCTAAGAAATAAAGGTTTAATAATATATGGTGTGGTTAATTTGCATACTGGTTTTAACAAAACCGGGTTTAATAAATAATTACTTGGTGTTATTGATCGCTAATATTATTGTTTTATTCTCCAATATATTAAAATCAATTTTAGGAATGATTTTATATAGAAACCAATTAAAATATAATTAAAATAAGTTAATTTTTTTTTTTATAAGCGTTCTTATTTGATTTATTTCATTATAGGGCCGGGTTAGCTCAGTCGGTAGAGCGTTCGGCTAGAAACCACAAAGTTCGATACCGGTCCTCGCCAACTCAGCGTATGAGTAGCACAGGGATTGTGCAGTAAAGCAAGGAGCTGATGGTAGGTGTGGCGCTCCACCTCAGACGCAAAAATAATCTCCTTGGTCTAGCGCTAGTGAAAAGGGGAAGACTCCCTCGCTGATTGGCTGATACCACTTTAGGTCGCCCCGATGACTTTACTTTTACTTTATATCAAAACTTGAATACTTGTGCCTGGAGGGCGCATATTCTTGCTTGTACTAACAAATGAACCTCCTGTTTTTTTTTTGCCAATAAAACAAGGATACTTGATTACCTCCCTTGTCTGCCAAAGGACTTTTACTAATGAGTGCTAGATGATGATACTATAGTGTTGTTATAGCAACAGTGCCTAGTTTTAAAGAAAATGGGTGCGAAAATCTCATTATCTTTCTTCAAAGAATTGTCTAGATAAAGGTATTGATTTTTCAGAGTAGAAAATTTCAAAAGCTATGTTTGAAAGCAATGATACTAACCTCCATAAACATTTATTATAGTAAGGTATCTTTATTGGAGATTCTCTTCATTTTTATAATATATCAGGTTTGTACTTAATTTATATATTTGTCTGTATTTTGGGGAGAATATGTGCTTAATTGAAGTCATACCTAATTTTGAAAATTAATTAATTGATAATTAATGAATTAGGTGGGGATATCTGTTCAAATGTAAGGCTAAACAAATCGAGAAAAAGTCAATCTCTGTATGAACATTTCGGCCTATTATGCCTCATCAGCAGAGTTATAGACAGGAAGACTGCTTGTGTGTGATTCGAAATTAGGTATGACTTCAATTAAGCACATATTCTCCCCAAAATTGTCAGCTAAGGCCATATCAAACATATTGTTTGTTTGTTTACTTCTCATTTGTCTGTATATAAACATCATCTCATAAATACAAATCTTATTATAATGGAGATTGTGGGTTTGTCTGTCTGTAACCGAAACTATATTACTATACAAGTCAAATTCCTTTCGTTATTTACATCATATTCTCCATGATTTTATTTTTTATTTAAACCTCACTTATTAATAAAATTGTTTTACATTACTTATACTGTTGACCATATTTACATACTAATAACATGCAATTGTATTTATATATACAACAAAATAGAGGTTTACAGTATGAATGGAAGGCTAATTTGCATATTGATCTTAAAAATTGATTTTAATAAAATATATGCTTAGTATTATTGATTTCTAATTGTTTGGTTTTATCTTATTGAATATGAGCAAAAATCTCTTCAATAAATCTTAAAAGAAATCCCTTAACAAGAAGAAATAACTGTAATATTATTCTTTACTTCCTATTTTAACTAAACAGTTTAATTAGGAAAATTTACCAATGAAAGACGGGAGTAACGGAAAATGATGGAAGAGTTAGTTTCAAAGTTGTTCTATTTTTCCATCATACCCCCTCTGTTCCAAATCTTTTTATCTACATTCTTATTTAGTTTCATTAGCCTTTCTAATTTAATATATTTTATTATAAAATTTAACTAAAATACTTGCACCCGGAGGGTGCATATATTTTCTAGTATATAATAAATGACTTATTTTAAGTTAATTAAAGAAACACCTAAACAGAGCCAGAGTTTACAGTGGCCAGAATAAAATAGAAATGATTCATATCAAACCTTATTTCTTAAACACAGACAAAGAATCACAGGTTATTTCCTATAAGTCTAACATAGACAAAGGGGAACCACTCTTGACTGATAAATTATTTATTGATCTACTAGGAAAAAAGAAGGGGTTAGGGGTTAGGGTTAGTTTAATGGGAAAATAAATAAATAATTTATCAGTCAAGAGTGGTTCCCCTTTGTTTATGTTGTTACGTAGCGGCCTTCTTCGCTACTCTAAATCGTGTACGTTAGTACTGGGGTTTTCACTGTACCCAAAGCGATGTATGTTAGTAGTCAGCTACTACCGACTATTGGACTTCAATAAACAACAGATACGTATGTACAAAGAGAGGACCCTTCTTTTCTTCGGTGTGTGGGTGGTGAAGGCACAGAGCTTACAATGAGTGCCCGAGGGTTGGTTGCTGACACGAGATGTGAAGTGTCCTTTTGGCTGCCGGCTAGCGTCTCTGTGTGTCGGCTCGAATCTTCTCGCCTTTATATTGATAGATACGCCTCTCATCTTTATCTTTTGATCTGATAACAGACATTTGTTATATATTTCTTTATCTTCTCCCTGCTTCCTTGACCGGAAACCCTCCCTTCCGTTTTTTAACTTCTTTGTTCGCTTTTACCGGAAAAAAAATGACAAAAAAATATTTATTGTGGTATATATATATAAACAAATGTTGGCTGCTGTATCCTCCAGTGTTCTCTGTGTATCCGAGCATACTAATGATCCAATCTTGGAAATTATTTTTAATAATTTGACAGTTGATCAAACGGACATCATACCACAATAAAGATGAGGACAACAGTCTGAAATACGTAAAGATATTTATTTTTCAGAATAGAAAATTTATAACTTTTTGTTTGAAAGCAATGATACTAACCTCCATAAATGTAATATCAGGATTTCCTGTTTTTTTAGCCAGGATTTCACCAAACCAATCATAAACTTTGTGACCCGGATTCCAACCATAGGAATAAACTAAATTTGGGAGCAAGCTGAAATATCCCCATTTATGGTCTGAAAATGAAAAAGAAAAAAAACAATCTTTAAAATAATACAAATAATTCGGACTATATGACCTTAAGGCACCTTTTTTATCTAGATTAAAAAGGACATGTTTTTCATTTACACCGTCAATATCCAGTTGTTTTAACAGACGATTTTTAGATTTAAAAAAATTATAAAACTAACCCCTAACCCTAACCCCTAAAAACAACCGGATATTGACGGTTTAAATGAAAAACATGTTCTTTTTTAATTGAGATTAAAAAGTGGTGCCTTAAGGTCATATGGTCCATAATTCAACTCACTATGTCCAATTAGACACATGGCCTAGTGGATATATATAGAATAAATACACTCAAAATTTGAACATGCAACATTAGACAGTCTCATTGTTTTTTTAAAACAAGTTTTAATAAATACATGACTGGTATTATATATCTATATATAGTTTGTTTTATTTTAATACATATTTAAAGTTTACATTTCAAATTGTTTTATTTTTTAATCCTTTAACGAATTTGATGATTTTACTTACTTAGGGTACAAACTCGCTGACATTGAATTTTTTAATCCCACCCCTTAGGTAATATGTTTCAAAAATCTATTTTTACAACGCCCGGAGGGTGTTTTTTTATTTTTTACTAGTATACGTAATGTAACAATGAAATTGCCAAAAATCTTTCTGTATTGTTTAATATTATTCTTTTTGCATTCAGTTCCAACTTGATTGGAAATGAAAACTATGCACAGACATACTTGTTACTGGTATGTCACACATTAGAAAAATATCCTACCAGAACCCATCATTAGATAGTTTGAGAAACACTGCTATAGAGTATAACTGAAGATTATCATTGACAAAATTAAAAGCCACCTTATCGGGCGGCAATCAAGCTAGCTTCTGTGGAGGCTTAGACTTTTATTATTCCTGTTATGACCTGTTTAAGGGTCAATAAATAATAACTCAACACGGTATATAATGGATAACAGATTGTATTCAGCAATATATATATCACCGTACAATGGAAGGGTTTCCTTGTTCAGCATACACGAAGAACTGTATCTGGTACTACTTGTTTGAGTAGCTTTACTCTGTTAAATATATACCCTTTGGGTAAGTCCATGTTCGTGTCATAGGTGAGTCACCTACAACAATTCCCAAATTCATTTCCAAGTTATAAAAATTGTTATCCTACAAAAAACTTGTTGCAAAACTTCTGTAAAAAATTTTTTTTAAATAAGTAAATAAATAAATAAATAGTAATTAATTAGTAATTAAAACTCAGGAATCAAAAATTTCAGCCTAGAATGTTCTTAACTTGCCCGATTCCAAAATGGTATGATATGTTGGGATACTGTCTCTAGAAGAGCTTAAATTTTGCAATTAATTTTGATTATTTCCAAATTTATTTCCACGTTATAAAAATTGTTATCATACAAAAAAATTTATGTCAAAAAAATCTTGTAAAAAAAAATAAAAATAAAAAAATAAATAAGTATTGCAGTAATTAAAATTTTGGAATCCAAAATTTCAGGATCGGTGTCTGGATTTGGCTTGGAATGTTAATTTGCCCAATTTCAAAATGGTATGATATGTTGGGCTACTGCCTCTAGGTGTAAAATTGAAAAAAAATCATACACACTGTCATTCGCATTTATTATTAGAGAAGAAAAATATGATAGATTGAAATAAACTATTTCAACTTTTTCTAATTGTTAATTTGGGTCCGGTTCAGCTCAGTCGGTAGAGCATCCGACTCAGAACCACAAGGTCCTAGGTTCAATACCGACCCTTGCCAACTCAGCATATGAGCAGCACAAGGATCTGTGCGGTAAAGTGAGGAGCTGATGGTAGGTGTGGCGCTCCACCTCAGATGCCAAAAAGGATCTCCTTGGTCTAGCGCCAGTGAAAAGGGGATAGACTCCCTTGATATAGACTTTAGGCCACCCCGACGACAACTTTTACTTTACTTTGTTTGTTAATAATCTATTTTGACTTAAAATTAATTTGGCTAAAAAAAAACAGGCGATTGTTTTATTGCTTGGTGTTTTAAAATTAGAACACGGGTATTTTTGTACTTTTGGGGGATTAAGTGTTTAAAATTGGGATCTTTTACTTTTCAGGGGATTAGAAAAGTATTAAAAGGATCTAATCCATCTTTAATGCCCTGGGGGGGATCATATATTCTCTATGCGGTCAGGTTTTGTTTTTACTTTGTTTTTGTCGGTGGTGGTGGTGAGAGTATTTATATTGAAAAGGTAATGCTGAAAATTTGACACAGTTATCTGTAATTAATCAATATCTTGATTAATTCAGTGGACTTAACCCTGAAGATCCTTATGGTGAAACTCGAGTAGGTTATTTTTTGTACAGACTATAAACTAAATCTGCTCTACTTGCGTATTGAGCAGTTTATATTTGTTATATCGCTGACTTATTCGAGTAA